>CM060948.1:276235945-276768445 GCA_030765055.1 Mantis religiosa
ATCATCATCATGATCATCATCATCATTATCATCATCATCATTATCATCATCATTATCATCATTATCATTTATTATTATTATTATTATTATTATTATTATTATTATTATTATTATTATTATTATTATTATTATTATTATTATTATTATTATTATTATTATTATTATTATTATTATTATTATTATTATTATTATTATTATTATTATTATTATTATTATTATTATTATTATTATTATTATTATTATTATTATTATTATTATTATTATTATTATTATTATTATTATTATTATTATTATTATTATTATTATTATTATTATTATTATTATTATTATTATTATTATTATTATTATTATTATTATTATTATTATTATTATTATTATTATTATTATTATTATTATTATTATTATTATTAATTATTAATTATTAATTATTAATTATTATTTATTATTATTATTATTATTATTATTATTATTATTATTATTATTATTATTATTATTATTATTATTATTATTATTATTATTATTATTATTGTTATTATTATTGTTATTGTTATTGTTATTGTTATTGTTATTGTTATTGTTATTGTTATTGTTATTGTTATTGTTATTGTTATTGTTATTGTTATTGTTATTGTTATTGTTATTGTTATTGTTATTGTTATTGTTATTGTTATTGTTATTGTTATTGTTATTGTTATTGTTATTGTTATTGTTATTGTTATTGTTATTGTTATTGTTATTGTTATTGTTATTGTTATTGTTATTGTTATTGTTATTGTTATTGTTATTGTTATTGTTATTGTTATTGTTATTGTTATTGTTATTGTTATTGTTATTGTTATTGTTATTGTTATTGTTATTGTTATTGTTATTATTATTATTATTATTATTATTATTATTATTATTATTATTATTATTATTATTATTATTATTATTATTATTATTATTATTATTATTATTATTATTATTATTATTATTATTATTATTATTATTATTATTATTATTATTATTATTATTATTATTATTATTATTATTATTATTATTATTATTATTATTATTATTATTATTATTATTATTATTATTATTATTATTATTATTATTATTATTATTATTATTATTATTATTATTATTATTATTATTATTATTATTATTATTATTATTATTATTATTATTATTATTATTATTATTATTATTATTATTATTATTATTATTATTATTATTATTATTATTATTATTATTATTATTATTATTATTATTATTATTATTATTATTATTATTATTATTATTATTATTATTATTATTATTATTATTATTATTATTATTATTATTATTATTATTATTATTATTATTATTATTATTATTATTATTATTATTATTATTATTATTATTATTATTGCCCCGACGGGTCTGTGTGCTTAAAGGACAGGCTTGGCGCACCCTGCTCGATTAGCAGGTTCTCTCCCTCCTTTCCTTCTCTTCCTGAGTGAGATCCCCTTTCCGTTCCTCTTCTCGATCACTTTCGTTCTTTCCTCCCGCTTTCTTGGCTTGATATTTTGATGGCAACCGTCAATGGTACTATTCACCTTTATTTCATCATGGACAGTGTTCCTACGAACAGTGTGTCACGGGGAAGGGGCTCTGGAACCCCAGAAACGGTCGGGGTAGATAATGGGCAGGCAGGCTCCAAGCCGAACGTCAGGAGGTGACTTACTGAATACCTCAGTGTCTCTTCAGGCTGAGGTATGCGTATCTGTTACTGGAAGTCAAGAACAAACATCACTGCGAGTCACCCAAGTGGGCCCTGTGGCCTACTTGACGCTGATTCTAATTTACCTGTCTACTGTAAGCCGCCTGGCGACTGCCCACCTGCGGCAAAAGTTACCTTGGAATCCGCGTCTTCCACACGAGAGGACGGCTAGTGTCCGCACCGGAGGAACAGACTATCCTGCCTCGGCAGGCATCTGCATTTTCGGAGGTGGCAACAGGCCTGGTGGACCTAATAAAAGTCCTACCAACACCAAATTGGAAATTAAGACTAAGTTGTTTAAGGTTGTCAAAGGCATTTCCGGGATGTTGACCAGTTGGCTGAAGCAGGAATCGTCTGCACTTCTAAAATAGATCTTGACGGTTCATCCACCCACCTGTTGTGCAGGCACCCAAACATATTTTTGATACCTGTTAATTCTCCTGTGCATCCAAAAAGCCGAACTTACGGCGGATATTCTGGCTGATCTCTCGAATACTACAGATATTGGGCTGCTGTAACCACTACTAGATGAACCCAGGCTTGCCGAGGCGTCTGCTATAGTGACATTTGCTTTATCTACAGCACATGCTTCTGCATTAAGCGGTTGAATATTTTTGAAATCGACCTGATTTCTATATTCCTCATTGCACAGTTTTAAAAAAACTTGTAAAGCTTAATTAAGAATAATACTTCGAGCCCTACTTCGTAACACCTACCTCTTTGACCTGCCACTAAATTCGCCGCAAGAAGCTATTGCACTATTTAACTCTTACTCTACTGTTGTCCAAAGAACTTAATAATAATCATATGAACTTTCGAGAGTAACTAAACATTGCTTATCCGGTATTCATTCATAATTTAACATACAGCGTTCCACAGGCTAACAGGAAATGAAGTGTTTTCTCTTTCTCGAATTTAACACCTTGGCTTATTCAAAGTAATTCTTTTATCAAGTCACGTCAACAGGTTAAATTTCAGTTCTATATAATTACAAGTTTATGTTCACATACACAAGCCAACCAATAGTGACAGTGCTTTACCTGAAGATGCGTCGGTAAATACATTTATATTTATTTGTTTGTGTTGTGAACGCTATTTGTGCTGATACACTTTTACAGTTTTTTTAAACGGGAGAACAACTGAATAGTACTGCTTTTAACCCTCTAGAGTAAATAGAAATTACGAACCCATTTCAAAGATATAATGTGATATGGTATTATACCCATCATCAACTGAAGGTTATTATGCACGGAAATGTTTTGATGAAAAGAACATTGCAGTACTTAAAGTAATAAAATCCCTGAATGCAAACGGGACGTTTACTCTTCGGAAATAATTTCGTATGGGTGTAAATGTGAAGCATTTAGTCAAAGGAAACATTTCGAGGCGCACTTTCTAGTCCAGCTAGAAACCTAGAATGACCATCAATAGGCTTTCTGAAGAATCTCAAAATGATTGGAAGAGTGGGACAAGTTCAACAGTTATGAGTGTGGTTTCAAAGGACCTGGAAATTTATTATTTGAAAGTCGTACAGCACCAGTGGCGGCCGATAGAGGAGCGCTGTTGGACTGTATATATATATATATGTGTGTGTGTGTGTGTGTGTGTGTGTGTGTAAAGCCGCTTCTACCTCTTGGACTGCCAGCATAGTTCATTATCGTGCATATTGTTTCCATTTCCCCCTTCGCTAGCCCCGCTTCACGTTTCGGCTTACCACACGCACAATAAATTAGTGAACTCATTGGACTGCAATGTTTGCAGTCCCAAGAGCGGTGTATATACCTCAGCCACACTAATTGACCACGTACTTATCAATAACAATGGTATATCTAACGTAATGCATACTAGTGACCATAATATACTTATAAGTTATAATTGCCATAAAAAAATTCATCGCAAGGCCTTCATGATAAGCTTACCACTACCAGAATGTAAATTCAAGAATTAAACCTTACACATCTTAACAGACTTTCCTTATTTACACAAGATACTGGCTTTAACTATGTCACAAATGCCCCCTAATGAATATAATCAGGCGCGGCTTCTGGGCGAATTGATTAGGTGAATCAGAAAATTAGTTAACCAAATCCACAAAATCATTATTACTGCCATATCACCAATTGACCAGTTTAAAGTAGGTTAATGATCGCGTACAAATTCGGAATAGGGACGACATTAAGTGGCTGATAAACTTGGAGCAGGAGGGAAAACAGAAAAAAAAAGAGTTACAATATCACAGTAAAAACAAAAGAAAGCTGCTAATGCTTCACTTATTAGTTAATTAAAATAAGGCTATACTCACTGCATATACATCAAGTCGATTTTTTTTTCATCCTCGGAAAGCATCTATGATAAGGCTCTACTTATTGCAAATATGTACTTGGGTCCCAGGCTTCATTTTTAAATTCTTATTATTTATGTTAATTGATGGAAATTAACTGTTCCTTCACACTAGCCATTTATAGGCTAAGGTTTGCATAGATAGAATCAATGTCATTGAATTTTTCAGTTTGACTCTATCTAAAACCTTAGCCTATACATGGCTAGTGTGAAGGAACAATTAATTTCCATCCACTAACTTAAAAAATTGTGGAATTTAGCAAATTCATAGATGCACCCCCTTAACCCTTTTACTGCTAAGCTCCAGTTAATATGATTGTAAAATTTCCCACTCTCTTACCACGATTGATTATACCTGATTATGCATCACCACATTCTTCTAAGTGTCGATTACTTCCTCATCACTTGCATTAAACTCCATCTTCTTCTTCTGTCATCTTTAGCTATAACCAAAGGCTAGCTTTACTTTGGGCTCCGCTATTATACAGCATCGGCACACTTACAAAGCAAACTCTCCATTAAGTTACACGTTATCTGCAAGAAAATACAGCACACTTCTGCCAGTTGAACTATCCTGGTGTCATTGCATGACGGGCATGTGCTTTCTAGCTAGTCTTAACACTTAACCTATTTTATAGGTCTAAGTTTTGATATCTGCTCACATTTATTTAAGTTACTGAGGTCTTACTGTATAACAGGTGTAATAAAAAGTAATGAGCATTTTTTTTAATTTTGCAGGCTCTATATATTTGATTATCAAAACCTTTGTAACTCGTTGGTATACATGTTGCTGATGTATGTCTGTACATTCAGCTTTGGTGTATTGTTGAGAATAAGAAAGTTTATACAAGTTTTTGAGTTCAAAGCATAAATTATTTTTCAAAATTTCCATAATAAGTTCCGAAAAGTCTTTCCAACACACAACATAGTCCCTACACCTAAAAAAATATTGTGACTTTGTGGGCTCGTGAAATGAAAAGTCCAAATTCACCACTCAAAAATGTTCTTTCTTTCTTTCGACTTACAGTTAAACACTTGCCAATTACACAGAATTACGTAATGCACACAATTACGATTCACCAGTTCGTCCGTTACAATTTCACTTGCATTCGTAATTACATACAATACTCCGATGCACGTACACAGTGTCCTCGTCGTAAACTGCACTCTTACACTGCTCGCCAAGAACTCTGACTAACTGACTGACTGACTTACTGCCCGGCGTCTTGCTTATATAGGATCAGCTGGGGGATCGAGAATGTTCTAGATTAGATGAAATATGTGTAGTGTTTAACGCCCGCGTTTACTACATACGGCACTGCACGCGGTGACACTGATGATACATGAGATGAAGATGGAGCACCGGTGGAATGAGATGGCGGGGGAAACCGGAGGTCCCGGAGAAAACCCGCCCTAACGCCGTGTTGTCCACCACAAATCTCACTTTGCTGTCGCCTGGGATCGAACCCGGGCCGCCTTGGTGAGAGTTAAGCGGTCTAACCACTGAGCCACGGCGTGGCCTATTAGATGAAATATCCCATAAGTTCGAGAACATAGGTGGAACAGAAAGAGACGGCGCAGTGATGCTTTTCTTCTCCCAGCCGCCATTGTCACCATTAGAAGACAAACGAGGGGGGGCCGTGGCTAACGCCGACCTCCCCTGCTTGCCTGCTCTCAGCTGGTTCTATAGGGTGTTCCAACGATCGGGTGACACTGCTCCCTCCTCAAAGCTGGCCGTCCCGAACAGCACCATCGTAGCGTGCCAGGCGATCCAGGTGTACCACCAACATCTTCCCTCGGGGAACCTTCTGGATGCGGTAGACCACGTCGTTAATCCTCTTCACCACCCGGTACGGTCCTTCCCATGGCTGCTGGAGCTTCGGGCAGCGTCCCTTGGTCCAGATAGGACGGTACAACCAGACCAGGTCACCTTGCTGGAACCCATGGCTGTTGGCTTGCCTGTCATACCTGGTCTTCATGCGGTCGCTCGCCTTCTGGATGTTCCGGCGAGCCATCTCGTGCATGTCGTGGAGATGGTCCACCAAGTTCTCCACATCCTCGGTAACCGGCTGCTTCGCCTCCGGAGGGCTTCCAAAAGCCAGGTCACAAGGGAGGCGTAACTCTCGGCCGAACATTAAGCTGGCTGGCGTCATCCCAGTTGTGTCGTGTGTAGACGAGCGGTAGGCCAGCAAGAACAATGGCACCTTGACATCCCAGTCTCGCTGATGGCTGCCCACGACCTTCCTCAGGTGTTCCTCTAAGGTCTTGATGTACCGTTTGACCATGCCATCCAATTGGGGATGTAGAGGCGTAGTGCGAGTCTTGTTCACCCCAAGCCTTTATAGTGCCTCCTTCATTAGGTTGGACTCAAAGTTGGTACCCTGATCACTGTGTAGCTCTAACGGCACCCCAAATCGACAGAATACTTGCTCCACGAGGCAGTCTTGTGATTGTCTTTGCCTCTTGGTTCGGGATGGCATACACCTCCGGCCACTTGGTGAAGTAGTCCACGACCACCATTAGGTACTTGTTGCCTCGGTCGGAAACTGGGAACGGTCCAGCAATGTCAACGGCGATCCGTTCGAATGGCGCTCCGACGCTGTACTGCTGCATGCGACCACGGCTCCTAGTCTGGGGGCCACGACTCGCCGCGCACACGTGACACTGACGGCACCATCTCTCAGCATCTGCTCAGAGTCTCAGCCAGTAGTAGCGCTGCCGAAGTTTGTCGATCGTTCGGTTCGCTCCAAGGTGTCCTCCCGAAGTACCGGCGTGCACTTCCTCCAAGACTTCCGGGACCTTACTCCGGGGAAGTACCAACTGTTCTCTCTGCGTCTTCCCATGGGGTGACTCCCATATCCGGAACAGCACGCCCTCTCTGGTCTTCAACGAGTCCCATTGGGCCCAGTAGGACTTGTAGGTGGCGCTCCTAGGTGCGATGTCCTCCCAGGTTGGTCTCGTCCCTGCCTCCACTTCCCTCAAGAGTGGCCCCAAGTCTGCGTCCGCCAGCTGCTCCCTCCTCAGGCCTGCGCTATCCCAGCCATCCGCAGGCACTGCCGTGACTACTCGGACTGCTGCGGCAAGCTCCTTCTCCTCCACTCTTGTACACTGGCCGCACTCTTCTGGACAGGGACTTCGGGACATGGCATCAGCGTTACCGTGGTTACCTCTACGATGTTCCGAGGTGAAGTCGTACTCCTGCAGCCTCTGGACCCAACGTGCTGTCTGGCCTTCCAGGTTCTTAAAGCTCAATAGCCAGGTTAGGGCGGAATGGTCAGTCCTCAGGTGGAATGGCTGACCGTACAGGTATTTGTGGAAGTGCTCCAATGTCTTTACTACCGCCAGTAGCTCCTGTCGGGTGACGCACTAGTTCTTCTCTGCCTTGGATAGCGTCTTGCTGTAGTAGGCTATCACCCGCTCATGGCCGTCCTGGATCTGCGATAGGACACCTCCAATACAATGGTCGCTGGCGTCGGTGTCCACAATAAAGGTGCCACCCAGCTGTGGGAAACCAAAAATTGGAGCACTGCACAGGGTTTCCTTCAGGTGCTGGAAAGCGTTTTCGGCGTCCTCCGCCCACACATAAGGCCGGTGTTTCTCTGTCAGGCGGGTGAGGGGTTTGGCTATGTTGGAGAACCCCTTTATGAAGGGGCGGTAATAACTGCATAGCCCCAGGAAACTGCGCAGCTCTTTCTTATCCCTTGGGCGAAGCCAATCTCTCACGTCCTTTGTCTTCTCCGGGTTTGTGGCCACTCCGCTTGCTGAGACTATGTGGCCCAAGTAGTTAAATTCCTTGCGGAAGAGCTGGCACTTCTTCCCGTATAGCTTCAAGTTGGTCGCCTGCAGTCTCTGTAGCACCTTACTCAGATTCTCGAGGTGATCTTCAAAAGTCTTCCCGACGATGATGATGTCGTCCAGGTATAGCAGGCAGGCATCGTAAGTCAGCCCTCTCATCACTGACTCCATGAGGCGCTGGAAGGTAGCTGGTGCGTTGCAGATGCCAAAGGGCATAACCGTGAACTGCCAGAGCTCTTGGCCCGTCGAGAATGCGGTCTTCTCCTTGTCTCTCGAGTCTAGAGCTACCTGCCAGTAGCCCGACTTCAGGTCCAGGGTCGAGAACCACTGTGCACCAGCTAGCGTGTCCTGGGTGTCGTCAATCCGGGGTAAGGGAAAACAGTCCTTCCGGGTGACAGCGTTCAGCTTTCTGTTGTCTACGCAGAAGCACAGCTCGCCGTTCTTCTTCGTCACCAAGACTACAGGGGAACACCAAGGGCTGTCAGATTCTTCAATCACTCCCCTGGATCTCCTGTCCTCCAGCATGTCTCGTACTGCCCCTTGCTTCGCCAGCGGAACGCGCCTATGTGGTTGCCGAATAGGCCGGGCGTCCCCGGTGTCGATGCGGTGAAGCACTTTGTCCGTGCGGCCGTAATCACTATCACCTTGGCTGAAGACGCGCTGATACCGTCTTAGCGGTTGTCGAACCTTCTCCAGCTGTTCTGCGGTCAGGTGTTCGGCCGCCCTCTCCAGTAAGCCTTCTAGCCGGGGCCCCAGGTGTTGCTTCGGCGCCGGCTCCTGTGTCTTGTCGATTGCTGTTACGCTCACCACGGGCTCGCACGTTCCCAACTCCGTCCCGGCCTGGACGTCGTGATCGGTGTCCATTGGATTTAGCAGTCTCACTGGCACCTCCTCTCGGCACGGCAGCAATGCCCTGGCTACACACAGTCCGTGTACAGGCGTCTTCTGGTCCAGCATCATGTTCCTGGTTCTCTGGCCCTCCAGTCGCGCTGTCACCACCACCTCGCTCCTCGCGGGGACAACCACGTCTTCGTCCAAGACGACCCTGCAAATTCCAAGGCGCCCTTCGGGTTGATGGAGTATAACCTCTTCTCCGTTAAGCCACAGGACCTTCTTGCCGATGTCGACCGTCGCCTCATGGCTCCTGAGGGCATCCAGTCCCAGGATCACCTCCTCAGCCACCTTCGCGACGAACACCCACAGACGCACGGCACTCTGTCCCAAGTTCAGCTCCAGCAGGGCCTCCTTCTCCATAGGCAAGGTGTCGCCCGATGCCGTGACAAGCTGGTATGGTCGGCTCGGCTTCCTTGTCGGCCAACCCTTCGCCACGTCAGGTCTGATGATGGTCACGGCCGCCCCGGTGTCCACCAGCACGCGGCACGGCTTTCCTCTTACCCAACTGTCCGCGATGAGGCTGTCATCCATACGCCGGCTGACGGCGCGCAGTGTCACTCGAGGGGATGGTGGTGATGGCGCCGACGTGCCCCTCTCCACGACGGCCCTTACTCGTTTTCCGGCTGCTCTTCCTGGTGTGGGCAGCCTCTCTGCAGGTGTCCGGCCTGTCCACACCCCCAACACAGGCCACTAGGTGTTCGCCGGCGTCCCTCAGCTGGTCTTCTGTCTCCGGCGTAGCGGACACTCCTCGTTCTCGACGTCGGGATAGATGTTACTTTGGCCGCCTCTATCCTTAATTCCGCTGTCAGCGCCTCCTGAATGGTTTTATATTCGCCGAGCATTAGGCGCTGACGAATCTCCGTGTCCCGTACCCCGTCGACAAAATTGTAGGCGGCTTCCCGGGATACGAACTCCAGTGGCAGGTCAACCAAGGCCTTGCTAGCCAGCTGCTCGATCCCTATGGCGAACTGCTGCAGCGTCTCCCCCGGCTGCTGCGACCTTGCCTTTAGCTGGCTGCGGTATGCTACGGCTAAGCAAAGGTTCCCGAAACGATTCTCCAGGGCCTTCCAGATGTCCTTGGGCGCCACCGCCGTCGTCTGCACCGCGTTTAGGATTTCCGCGGCCCGTCCCTGGAGGCTGGCTAATAACTGTGTGGCCTCCTCCTCCGGTGACCATCTGTTGTGCCTGGCCATTGTGTCGAACTGGCGGCGGAAGACTTCAAACGTTGACGCGCCGTCATACTTGGGAGGTTTGACGCGCGCAGATGTGTCGCGTCCCGGCGCGTCGGCCTTCAAAGCCTTCAGCTTCCTGCCGACGAGGTCCTCCACCAAGGCGTTCAGGGACTTGACGCTGCTGTCGGCCTTTCCCTCCAAGTTGTTTACGTGGTTCGCAAGGTCTTCGACGTCTTCCACCACGGCGTTCAGGGTCTTGACGTTACTGTCAGCCTTTTCCTCTAAATCATTAAGGCGGTCGTCTACTTGACCCTACCGCTTGCCCAGATTCGTGACGTCATCCCACACGCCGGCCAACTGTTCCTCAAATTTGGCGGCTAGAGCCTCGTTCGCCACCTTCATTTCCGTGGTCAGTTCGGCCATCTTTGCGGTCATTGTCTTGGCCAAGTTGTTGTTTGCCGTTTCCGTCTTCGCTGTTAATTCGGCCTTCATTTCTTCCATCTTCCCGGTGATGTCGTTGGCCGTCTTCATTTGTTTCAGTTCTGCGGCCAGGTTGTCATTTGTAGTCTCCAGCTTCGCGGCCAGGCTGTTATTTGCCGCTTCTGTTTCTGCAGCGAGGTTTTCATTTGCCGTCTTCATTTCTTTCAGTTCCGCTAAAATCTTTTCTAATGCTGCCTCCATTGTGTTATGTCGCACTTCTGACACCAATTGTGACTTTGTGGGCTCGTGAAATGAAAATTCCAATTTCACCACTCAAAAATATTCTTTATTTCCTTCGACTTACAGTTAAACACTTGCCAATTACACAGAATTACGTAATGCACACAATTACGATTCACCAGTTCGTCCGTAACAATTTCACTTGCATTCGTAATTACATACAATACTCCGATGCACGTACACAGACTTCTCATCGTAAACTGCTCTCTTACACTGCTCGCCAAGAACACTGACTAACTGACTGACAGACTTACAGCCCGGCGTGTTGCTTATATAGGGTCAGCTGGGGGATCGAGTATGTTCTAGATTAGATTAAATATCCCGTAAGTTCGAGAACACAGGTGGAACAGAAAGAGATGGCACAGTGATGTTTTTTTCTCCCAGCCGCCCCTTGTCACCACTATAAGACAAACGAGGGGGGGCGTGGCTAACGCCGACCTCCCCTGTTTGCCTGCTCTCAGCTGGTTCTATAGGGTGTTCCAACGATCGGGTGACAATATTCAATATGAAGAATTTGTTAAAAGGTCCCCCAAAAAGTGCAATTACTACAAAAGAAAAATCAGGCATCTACAAGAACAAATGTGAAGCTTGCTCTAAAATTTATATAGTATAAGCAAAAAGAAATATAGACATCAGAACTAAAGAATATATAAGAAACATTAAAAACAGTGAAATAGAAAAATCAGCAGTTGCTATTCAGTTTTTGAATACCAGACATGACATTAATTTGGAGACAACTTTAATAAAACATGTTACTCATCATTATAATTCACTGAATTATGTGGATAGTACACTGTCCACCTCCCGTCTCGAAACGTTCAAGTCACTTGCTCTTCTTCGCACCTCGTTTTAAATTTACGTAATAATGAGTTAGAATATACATCGAAAGGCATATGCCGATCTCGCCTTTGCTTCAAGTATTAATAACTTTGCGATTTTATAATTCATTGAATTATATGAATAATACATTGTTCACCACCAGTCTTGAAATGTTTAAGGCAACTGTTCTTCGCACCTCGTTTTAACTTTACGTAATACTGGCAAGTTGTTTGGTGCTTGTAGTAGTGACACATGCATTTGAATTAAATTCGTTTCCAATATTTTTCCCGCGACACCTTTCTCTTTTACATTCACTGCATCCGTCCTCTTATTTTCCACAACCCCCAGGGGCCTACTTCAGTAGGTACGAGTTTGGCGCACCCGGGGTCCCGAGCCAACAGTCTCCCTTGTGTGGGCTCCTCTTCGTGGTTGAGGGAGACGGTCAACAGGCCCACGTTTAGGCCTTGCATGGAGACCCGTGGAGAAGGATTTTAGATTCTTTTCTAGTTTAGGATTTAGTGAACAAAATTTTTAGTAGGTTTAGATTGATGTATTTTATGTACGTGTATTTTTAATAGGTTTTGTTACACTTGTATAGTTTTTAGAAAGTTTTATATCTGGATTTTGCCATGACTAGTTTTTTAAAGGGCGCTGATGACCGCCGTAGTTGAGTGCCCTTATATATCATCATTTTCCAACATATCCTTACACTTCATCACCATTTCAAATAACAATTCTTTCTCCGTCGATGAGAAATTTGTCTCACGGCTTTACTTATGATTTTGCTCATCCGCCATTTGTGCAGACCAAAATGAAAACAAAAACGCATCGGAGTACGTTCAGAAAATCATCCATAGCCTTCTATAGCTGTGATACAAGTTTCTTGGCGTTAACACAGGTTTGTTAACATTTTAAGAAAAGAGGTTGGTGGATTGCAAGAAATTTGACATTAGTTTTAGCGCTGTGATAATTGTTACGTTACATTTGTTAACGTCGATTTTAACATCTGTTGGTGAAATCGGGCATTAATCTGCTGTGGCTTATAAGTTAACTTGCATAGACAGAGAGTTCCAAATATTGCAGATTTCAGCTTACCCGCATTTGGAACATTGCATTGATATGTATACCTACACTTTGAGGAGGTAATTTTTATTTTTTCAAAGGGGAGTTAGGAGTAAGGCATTAGAATGTAGAGTTCCACAGTAAAATCAGTGCTTCATTTGCCAGTAGCGAAGCATGCAATGAAGCGTTGGAAGCGTCGCATCCCAGTATCACCTCCTCAGTTACCTCCGCGACGAACACCCACTGACGCACGGATCTCCGTCCCAAGGTCAACTGAAGCAGGGCTTCCTTCTCACCCATCCGTCCGCGATGAGGCTGTCATCCATACGCCGGCCGACGGCGTGCAGTCTCACTCGAGGGGATGGTGGTGATGGCACTGATGGTTTTACTCGCTTTCCGGCTCCTCTCCCTGGTGTGGGCAGTCTCTCTCCACGTTTCCCGGCTGGCCACACCCCCAACACACGCCGTGGTCCCTAGGCTGGTCTTCGGTCTCCAGTGTAGCGGATACATCTTGTTCTCGACGTCGGAGTAGCCATCACATCCATCCTGAATGCTGACGTTAGCCCTCGTGGATGGTTTTGAAGTCGCCAAGCATTAGGCGCTGACGTACCGCAACGTCTCTTAATCCGTCAACGAAGGTGTATTCGGCTTCCCGGGATACGAATTCAGGTGGAAGATCGACCAAAGCTTTGCCGGCCAGCTGTTCAATAGCTAGGGCAAACTCATCCTAAGCGATGATTCCCGAAGCAATTTTCCAGGGCTTCCCAGATGTCTTTGGGCGCCGCCGCTCTCTGGACCGTGTTCAGGAGGTTGGCTATTAGCTGTACGGCCTCCTACTCTGGTGACCACTTGTTTTGCCTGGCCACTGTGTCGAATTGGCGGCGGAAGACTTCGAACGTGAACGTGCCGTCGTACTTCGGCGGGTTGACGCGCGCAGATGTTGTGTCGCGTCCCGACGCATCGGCCCTTAAATCTTTCATCCTTCTGCCGACGATGCCCTCCACCATGGCGTTCAGGGACTTAGTGACTCCGTGACGTCCTCCTTTACGCCGGACAAGTACTCCTCAAATTTGGCGACGAGGGCTTCGTTCGCAGCCTTCATTTCAGATAGTTGGGTCTTCATTTCCATGGCCAAATTGTCGTTCGCCGCTTTTATTTCCGCAGCAAGGTAGTTATTTGCCACCTCCGTCTTCGCAGCTAGGTTGTCGTTAGTCGTCTTCATTTCATTCATCTCGGTGGTGAGGCTGTCCTTAGCCGCCTTCATTTCTTCCATTTTCTTTGGAATCCTCTACAATGCAGCCTCCATGGTGGTACCGCCTGCGGTACCGTGTGTAGTAAAAGCGGGCGTTATACACTAGACATTTCATTTCATTTTCCATGGTGGTACATCTCACTCCTGACACCAATTGTGACTTTGTGGGTTCGTAGAATTAAAAGTCGGGGTTACAAACACTAAAAATTACTCTTTTTTCCGTAGAAACACAATTACGTCACATACACATACAACTTGCAAGGTCATCGACCACAAACAAAGCCCACTTTTACAACTGTTCACGTACACGCATCCAATTACCAAATGACTGTCAGTGGCAGGCGGCGGCTGTTTTTATAGCTACTCACTATTCCAGAAATTCGTGGAATGTTCTCAGACAATCAAGACGGCGCTAGAAGAAAGACGAACAGCCAAAAAATCCGTCTCCTTCCTCCCACCATTTCGGCGAGCTGTTATCTCCGCACTGCACTGCACGTCTCTTTGAACTCGTCTCTCGCGCCGCCTCGCTTCAACAATACGCTCGCGACACTATGTAGGTTTCGAGTCATTCTAAAGCTGGTGGTCCCATGTCATATATTAATGGGATGGAAAAGAACATCAAGCCCTGTATTTAAGCATAATAAAGAGACCTGTGAGCAACATTAAGCAATAATACCAGGACCTTCTAGAATATGGATCTGACACTGGCATTCGAAATTGAGAAATGTTACGCCGGAAAAAGGCAGTGATAACTTCATAACTGTCGTGCTTACATGCTATTTGCCATATTGTTTTCTATGCCTGTGATTTATTTGTTTTATTAACTCTGATATAAGTTTGTCTATAAATAGCGAAGCAAGAGTATTTGTGTATCTTTACTTGAGCAATTTAGGAAATGTGAATAATTCCAACAATATGGTTTCTGACCCTAGTGCTTTCCACATCTTTCTTTCACATACTATATAGATTATATCGAGCTATATCAAACATACTAAGTAGCATTATTGTATCTGCCTGAAAATATAATTTGTGACATGATTTCTGTGGTGGGGGTACAAAGCAAGTTGCTACAGTAGAGAATGTTATTGTCATTAATATACTCATAACCTACTTAACCTGCAACATTAATATATCCTCTAATTGTTGTGTTGCTGGGTGAAAATCTACTTACCCTAATTACAGTAAAGGAAACAAATGTAAAAGTGGTCTCTAAAACTTCTGTCAATGCAGCATTTCATGTGTATATAACTGTGATCAGTGTAAATAGTAACATAATTTTGAATGAAATGATTTAGTGAATGGTGCCATATTGTAACTTTGTGGGTTCGTAGAATCAAAAGTCCAAGTTGCACAAATTCAAACTGTTCTTTATTTCCGTAGAATTGCACTTGTTACACTTGCGGCTCACAGCAGAATTACGTATCACACAATCACGTAACACACACAATTACAATCCACCAGCTGCAGGTCCACACTGAACTATCTACTCGGCCACTTGCCGTAAGCTCTCTGACTCAAAACTGACTAAAACTCCTTCATTCCACTCGGTACTGACAGGCTGTTAACAGCCAGAAGGTTTTTGCTACGTACCCACCCAGGTTTTGGGTCTGGCCGCAGGTTGAAAATTTTGATGATACAGGATGAGGTGGGATTATTTTGATGAAGAAATTTTGATCAGGTAGCTTTTTGCTCCTCCTTATTTTGTAACGGATGCCAAACCGCTTTTTTGTTTACACGCTGGTGTTTTATTTGATTTAAAATTGGGGTAAATTTTGTAGCCAAACAGCTCATTTGGAGATTTTTGAAGTTCATCTTTTTCTGCTGTTTGGATTAACTCCTATGTTACCTCGGGTGCCCTCATGCCATACGGGGTAACCAATAAAGCCTGAAGCGGCGTCTCGTAACGTCGTAATCTCCTAGAGACCGAACCAGGGCGCTTCTGTGAGCTGGAATTTGAGCGTAGAATTTAGTCGCCTGGCGCCTAATTTCGTCCTCCACGTAATGGAGAAGAGAAGCTTCGTGCTTCCCCTCACGGGGAATGAGCGACCCACAGAATAAATAGGTCGGAGTCCTCTATTCTGTGCACGCTGAAGGTATGCTATCGCGCTATCTGCAGCCATGCCCCAGATTTCACAGGCGTACAACATGAGTGGGATTACCAGCGCTCGAAAGAGATGTAACTTTAAGTGGACTGGCATCGAGCTCGAACCCAGCATTGGGTACAGAGAGGCAATAGCCCCATGTACCCGTGCCGAGAGTTCCCTGATGTGTCCGTGGAAAATTAGGCCTCTATCAAGTTGAACGCCCAGGTACTTGATGGAATTAGTCCACTCTATCCCTCGGCCTCTAAAGTGGAATTTCGGGAAGTCAGCGGGGGTGTGGCGCTTTGTAAGAAGAATGGTGTAGCTTTTGTCCGGATTTACGGACATCCGCAAAAAACCTGCACCACTCTTGTGTGAGACGGAGGTGTCTCTGGATTGGATTGAAGGCTCTGAGTATGTGTCTGTTTTTTTGCAGAGCAACAACACCTCGTCAGCGTACTGTGCCATTTCGACTTGTGGTTGAGTTGGAAAATCTGCCATGAACACACTAAAAAGTGTGGGGGATAGTACAGAGCTTACGGGGCCTCCGCCTCTCACGGGTCTCAGTGTGGATGTTTTCCCCGCTACTGTGACTTTGAATGTTCTATGTCTGAGAAAGCTGTGTAGAATGTTAATTAGCTGTGTAGGTAGCCCCAGTTGGATGAGTTTGGAGATTAGACCGGTATGCCATGTCGTGCAGAGGCCTTTTCGACGTCCAAAGACACCACTGTTGTGAATACCCGTTCCTGGAAACCTAGGGAAGCTGTCTCCACCACACGTAGTAGCTGTTGGATAGTCGAATGCCCAGGACGAATTCCGAACTGGTGATCAGGGATAGCTTGGATGTCTCCCAAGATGGGAGTCATTCGGGTTAGAATTAACCTCTCGAATACCTTCGAGAGGGTACAAAGGAAAAACTCGCGAGGAAAGTGCCCTAAGGCGACACAAATATTGAAGATCCTGTCCAAGAAAGGAATGGCATTGAAGGGAAGGTGACGGAGTATGAGGGCTGTCAGCCCGTCCGGCTCCGCCGCCTTGTTTGGTTTGAGACGTTGGAGTACGCCCTTGACGTCACTAGGGCGAATGGCGGGAAGTCATTCCGCGTCTGCGGGAAGGCGTCGAAGAAATCTGCGTACCTCCCTACGAACACGTTCTTAAAAGATGTCGTCCTGGGATCCTCTATTGGAGATAGAGTGCGTTCAAGATAGTCAGCGAACGCATTTTCTTTGGCTTGGGGTTCGTAGGCCAGGCCTTGGGTGCCGTGAATAGGTGAGGTGTGTTGACCATTGCGATTCCTGAGGTTTCTTGCGATACGCAACACGTCGCCATTTTCAACACGCAGTCTGGCCATTGTGTCCTCCCATGCTTGCACCTTGTGCTCACGCAGTTGGACCCTGACCAGTCGACGTAAACGTCGCAAGAGTGCGCGATTATGTGGCGTGTGGTGTCGCTGGTATAATCTCCGTGCCGCCTAGGAGCGACGGATCAGCAGGGTGATGTCTAGAGGAAGGACGTCTGGATGAAGGGTGCAGGTCCGTGAACTGTTAGATTTTTTGCAGTTCTCGTCAGGATATAAGTGAAGGATGAGAATGCATTCTCAATATCTGGGATGTTGGCTATTTTTGGATTCGGTGGAATGGAAGTTCGGAGGCAGTTCCTAACGCCTTCCCAATCAACTTCTCGCATTTGAAGTGGATTGTCATGACTCGCAACCCTGGTGTTGATTTCTGTCAACACCGGATTATGGTCAGAATGAAGTGCGTTTAGTGACGTGAGAGTGAGATGGAATGGAAAATGTTTGGGGATCGCGAAGTCAATGACTGATGACAGTCCTCCACCTCGCGCGTAGTGCGTAGGTTGCCAGGGATGCACTTGGAGCTGTGGGTCTCCATCTATTAGGCGAATGATTTGATTGGCTCTTGCATCTGCCCGACGACCACAATGCCAACGCTGATGTTTAGCATTGAAGACCCCGGCCATGATAGCACTTGGATGTAGGTTTAGGATATATAGGTAATCGTTTGGAACGAACTGCCTGTTCAGGGGGTGGTACACAGAGACCACCAGGACTTCAGTTCCGTCAAGGTCAAGACAAATTGCAGTGGTCACTAGGGTTTGAAGAGGAGGGAGCTGGATGGGTTTATGGACTACATTTTTCCTGACGAGTACCGCTGTACCACCGCCATGGCGGCCTTGGCGTTGCGTGCGATGGCAAATCTAGCCCGGGATGCGGAAACGGGAGTCTGGACGGAGATGCGCTTCGCTGACTAGGATGACGTCTAAGGCATTTGCTCCAGCAAACTGCAACAGCTCACCCCCTGATCAACCAGGCCACACGCATTCCAGAAGGAGAAGCGGAAAGAGGTACGAGACCTAGTTCGATTCGCCATTCTGTGATTGCTGGATACTAGTTGTCAATAGAGCAAGTCCCTCCATCGCAGCCCGCATCTCTCTTGCCGGGTCTGAGGTGCAGAAAAACTTCACTATGATCTCACAGGTTTTCTGTCCATGTGATTGCAGCAGTTTTTGCAACCACCTAAACACCTCCGTGAGATCCAGGGAAGCGGTTAGTTGGGTGGAGCTCGAAGTAGAGGATTCAGTGTTAGTGTTAGCTGGGGAGGAAGACCTAATAGGTGCAGGCCTACCTCAAGCCCTTTCGTCCCTCAACTGTCTAGGGGGCATAGGTTCACTATACATGACCTCTACAGTCGGGTTCGTTGGCTGCCGAGGTAGTCTCCTCCCATTAAGGTCTGGTTTGGATTCGGTACTTCTGGGGGCTGGGGCCCGTGATTGTCTGCGTTTTTGTGTGGCTGCTGGAGTTTTCCCACGAGATTATTTTGGGGTGTCAGAGGATCGTTGCACAACTTCTGCAAAAGATGGGCGGTGATCTCCCTGCAGACGGTCTTCATTTGGCGACTGCCGAAGCGTTGACGAAGCCTTGGAAATTGAGGAAGGGAGTGCCCTTGCCTCTTCCCTGGGTGGCGCTGGTTGATGTTGCTCTCTCTCCTGTGCCCGTCTTCTTGCAGCCACCATAGCAGGCAAGGTGCGCACCTTTGCAATTTGCGCAAGTGGGCACATCGGTAAGCGACCTCGGACAGGCCTCTTTGTCGTGTGGTTCTCCAAACCGCAGGCATCACTGCATTCTGCGGCAGAACTTGCTGGAGTGGTTAAACCCCAGATAATGGTGGCATTGAGGGGGACTGCCAGAACTTCTGACGGCCTCGACCTTTACCCAGAGGTTACAGATAGCTTTGACACTATCTATATTTGCCTCCGGGTCGCTGGCCCGCTCTACTATCACTAGATAGAGAGGGATGGGGCCAGGCTGACATTGCGGTCCTGGCTTGGTCAGCTGTCTGACCAAGCGCGGTGTTATACCCTGTCGGGTGAGGTCGTCGGTGATCTCGCTTACCGGTGTGTCCACTGGTAATCCTCTGATCACCCTTTTTAGGTCTCGTGCCTTGTCCAGGCCGAAGGGAATCTTCTTCCCCTCGAGTGCCCTGAGGAGTAGCTGGCAATCTTCTATGTTGGTCGAGGCTGCGCCGTGGCTCAGTTGTTAGACTGCTTGGCTCTCACCAAGGCGGCCCAAGTTCGATCCCAGGCGACGCAAAATTGAGATTTGTGGTGGACAACACGACGATGGGGCGGGTATTATTCGGGATCTCCGGTTTCCCCCGCCATCTCATTCCACCGGTGCTCCATCTTCATCTCATGTATCATCAGTGTCAATGCCTGCAGTGCCGTATTAAATAAAAGCGGGCGTTAAACACTATACACTTCATTTCTATGTTGGTCGCCTTGAAACAAAAGCAGCTCTTCCTCCTCGTCACCTCGCATTTATTCGAGAGGGACGGCATTACTTCCTTTAGGAAGTTTACCGACCCCCGAAAATCATCCAGGATGATGGGAGGAATGTGCCGCTTGGGTGGGGCCCTCTGACTTGCAGCATCAGTCTTCAGGACGTTAGACTGTCCTTTCTTTCACCTATAAATTACTTCATGGAATTCCGCCTCATCGACTTGTGTAGAGACGTCAGGTGAGCTGGATTGGTAGCTGTCTTCCTCCATCTTGGAGGATGAATTTTCCGGAGCTGTAGCTCCGTGGAAATAGTCTCTTTCCGCATCGGAGGAGTCGTCGGAGAGCATGGTCTCTGTAATTTAGCCTTTACGAGAAACTGAATCCCGGGAAGGGCCTTGGTTGGTGGTCTGTTTGACTATAGCCAAACGTTTTGCAGCGCCATTGCCGCCTTCTTTGCGTTGTCGGCGCTGACTTTTGGTGCCTGTAGCAGTGGTTGGTACCCCATCTACAGGGTGGGTTACACCAGTGCTTGTGCATAGTATGGTATCCTGTGTCGGATGTTGGGGTGGAAGTTGGTTGATGGTATGGGCTGGTTGGTCAGTACCTTCACCTGGTGTGGGCATTTTGCACTGCACCGAGGTGCAGTTTGCAGCTAACCTTAGGCTATCAACTTACCTGGCAGTACAGGCTGAAAAACTGCTTGAAACACAGAGGGCCGGACTATTAAGTGCCTTAAAAACCGCCTTTCGGCGTTGACTGTGGCCTTGTGTTTCCCTGTCTGCGCTGATGCTGATGCGTTTTCTATGTGTTTAGCGCTGTTTTCTCTCAGGTTATGCTGCCACAATCCGCCGGGTGACAATATAACTGCTGATATAAACACACTTCTTCAAATACACCACAGTATAATCATTGGAGGCGATCTCAATTCCAAACATCCATTGTGGAACTCAAGGATCACAAACAGCGCTGAGAACACACTCTTGAGGCACGAAAACATATCAGACTACATTATACATGCTCCCACAGAGCCAACATACATACCCTTCCACATGACCACTTTATCAGATGTGCTAGACATTATTATAGAAAGGCAGACCGGCTCACTTAAGGTCTGTAACGATTTATCATAAGATCTTCTTGCGGTATTAATAAATCTAGAAGGCCCGCTCCGTAGCGTAACGACCAGACCTAGACGTAATTATAATAACGCGAAATGGGACCTGTTCGAGTGGACGGTAGATAATGAAATGTCTGAGATCCAAGCCAACTCGGTTGAGGACATTGATAATGCAACTAATAAAATGGAGAAACCCTTACAATACGCCACAATGGCGGCAGTTCCACTACAACGGCAGCATAAAGTTAACACGCGTCTTCCAGTCGATATACAGCACTTAACAAAACGACGCAACCAAGCTAGGAGACATTGGCCACATACTAGATAACAGTCAGCGCAATTGCAAGTTCGAATAGTGAATAATGAACTGCGCGAATGCACCGCAGCAATTATTTCGGAACAATGGAACAACACCTTAAAATCGCGCCCCTCAAAATCCAACCTCTGCGGTCCTCGTCCCGAGGGGTGGGCAACAGGAAGTAGGGGACTGACTGATGGGGTGATGTACGGTGGGGACTTAGTGTACCCCACGACCGCTACGGCTGCCGAGAAGGCCCATCAGTAACCCCGAAAACTGGCAGAAGAGGCTCTGGTATTCTTCCCCAGGGACCTACTACGGTAGGTACGGGATTGGCGAACCCGGGGTCCCTAGCCACTCACCCTCATTTCATCCCCTTCACCTCCATCAACTGTGCCACGCTGTGCTACTGCTGATCAGTATGCATCACCTTCTTCCCCTTCTAGTTCTTTATTATAATTATTAGTACTTAAGGTCTTAGGTTTATAACTCCTGTCTCACCAGCAGGGATCTCTCCTATCTCCGTGGTTCTGTCCCACGGTTTTCAGCGCGGCTTCCGACATTGTGCTCTCCGGAGGTCTCAAAAGTGAAGGTTGAGCGGACCCTTCGCACTGCCCCTATGTGTAGCCTTAGGTGAGGAGCCCGTCCACACCGTCAAGTACACCCACGTAGCTCCTTGAGGGCCCGGTCTGTGGTAATATCCCGACGGCCGTGTTTGCCGTTGGGTTAGTATCACGGACCGGACGTGTTACCGCTGACGGAACCCCGGTGTAATCAACCACAAGTCCCCTGAATCCGCGTGTGCCCTTTATGCGCAGCGCGGCCTAAAGTGGGGAGCCACAGGCGGTTATTCCTGTGGTAGGGGCATAAAGCCGGGGTGTTCGTGGTGAACGGTTTACCCATACGGACAAGCAGCGGAGATTGAATGGTAGCTTTTCTGAGGTACAAATGAGATCGGTCATGGGTGGGGTCCCCATGACGGCACAGACCGTGAAGATTCGGTGTCTTTCTTTCTTTAACCCCCGGATGGCAGGCTGACGCCGACGGTTCCGGATGGGGGTCTATATCATCATGTCTCCGCGCAAACAATCTTTCATTGACCCTTTTTTGATAATGACCTTGGCTTGTGATGGGAAAACGTTTAAAGAGGTTAGTCCATTTTATATAAAACGCGAACTTGATAAAATCAGCGGCCCGGTTAAAAACGCTACGCGTCTCCGAGACGGTAGCTTACTGTTAGAGACCTCAACTGCAGACCAGTCTAAAAAGCTGCAAAAAGCGTCTTTGTTGGACTCCTACCCTATCCGGGTAGCCCCACACAAAACGCTGAATACGTGTAGAGGAGTAGTCACCACCTCCAGCTTAGATGGTCTTGCGAATGAAGAGATAGTAAGTTGCCTCTCTGACCAACTTGTATGTCAGGCGTACCAGCTAACAAGAAAGCAAGATGGCAAGGAGTACCCCTTGCGTACGGTTTTTCTAACTTTTGCTGGGACTAAGTTACCCGAGTACATCTATTGCGGCTATGAACGTGCTAGCGTCCGCCAGTATGTCCCGAACCCCATGCGCTGTTTCCAATGTCAGCGGTTCGGACATACTAAGGTCACATGTACTAATCCTGCTCTTTGTGAGCAATGTGGCCTACCGAAGCACGACGATCCTAACTGCAGTCGAACACCTTGTTGTAGGAACTGTGGCGGTAGTCACACCTCCAGCTCGCGACAGTGCCCTAAATTCATGGATGAAAAAAGTATTCAGGAGCTACGTGTAAAGGAACGCCTGACTTTTCCAGAGGCACGACGGCACTTCGAACAACTGAAGCCTGGTACCACTACTACTGGATATGCACTGGCAGCTCGCCGTACTCCTAATACCACTGTTGCTGTTCAACACGTCCCTGTCGCCCACGCATCCACGCAGACGGACTTTCTAGCCGTTAAACCTACGTCTCAGACTGTTTGTATATCCACCAGCACTACTTCCGTTTCAACCGTACAGACTCCAGACACCAAGCCATCAGCGAGTAACAACAATCCCGTAGTAACTGTGAAAAACCGATCCCGACCACAGCATAGATCGCGAAGTCGCTCGCCCTCTATTAGATCCCGGTCTCGTTCTACGAGCCGTAGGAGTTCTGACTCCCGAACATCAGCGGAGTCACAGGACGCTAACGATTTTCGAATCGTAGGGTCCAAGTCAGCCAAGGTCAAGAAAAAGGTTAAAACGGCCCGCTAAAAACTCTTTATGGAAATAATCCAGTGGAATGTCAATGGTTTTCGAGCTCGTGCTCAAGACCTACAACATTTAGTTTCTCAACGGTAACCATCAATTATTTGTCTCCAGGAAACCCACTTACATCCCAATCACTCGTTACACGTTCACTCTTTCTCTGCATTTAGAAGCGACTCTCTTGCAGGTATGCGTGCAAGCGGTGGCGTTGCTACCTTAGTGGCGCCTAACATCTCAGCCGCCAACGTTCCTCTCGCCACACCATTGCAAGCCGTGGCCGTTCGGATACAGCTGGAGAGCATCAGTTTCACCATATGCAACATGTACCTGCCGCCGCTCAGTATAGTTCCAGAGCGTGATCTTCAAGCTCTATTGGCTCAGCTCCCCTCACCACTACTCCTTGTGGGAGATCTGAATGCCAAGCACACGCTCTGGGGATCAGACACTGATGACGCCCGTGGATGCCTCCTCGTAGACGTCTTCGATAAGTCTGACCTGCTTCTGCTAAATACTGGTGACCCGACATTCCTATCATCCGCTTATGGTACACATTCCGTACTAGACCTTTCCTTCTGCAGTCCGTCATTAGTACCACTACTTGAGTGGTCAGTACTTTCCGACCTCTTTGGCAGTGATCATTACCCCATTAACATCCATTTTTCTGGCCGCCAATGTGTACCTTCTCGACATCCCCGCTGGATTATTTCCAAAGCTAACTGGGGAAAATTCCAATCCCTCATACACCTCATCGACGATAATTTCGACACCATCGATGAAATGGTCGAATATTTTACTTGCTAGATCCTGCTCGCAGCAGAATCCAGCATTCCTCGAGGTTCCCCTACACCACGTCATATCCCTGTACCGTGGTGGTCCGAGGAGTGCAGTTTGGCTGTCAAAGCACGCAAACGTGCTTTGCGCATTTTTCAGAGGCACCCGACGGAAGGGAACTTCGTCGCCTTCAAACGTTCTCGCGCTAGGGCACGCTTTATACTGCGCAACGCAAAGCGTAAATCTTGGGAAGCCTATGTGTCTTCGCTTTCCCGGCGCAGCTCTACCCAACAAGTATGGTCAGCTGTTCGGTGGATGTATGGCAAGTATCGCCGGACGGTAATTCCCGGCCTTGCCATCAATGGTTCCATGTGCACCACCGAGCAGGACATAGCTGAAGCCCTAGCTACCACATTTGCTGCCACGAGCCAAGCTGCCCGCTATGACGCTCTCTTCCTGCCCATTAAGGAAAAGGCGGAGCGGGTACCACTTAATTTTAAGAGTGACTGCACCGAGCCGTACAACCAACCTTTTACCGCAGCCGAGCTCGCCCATTCTCTGGCGTTAGCAAAGGATTCTTCTCCAGGTCCCGATGACGTACACCGACAGATGCTGCTACATCTTCCATCTGAGGCGCTATGTTTCCTTTTAAACATCTATAACCGCATTTGGCATGAGCGGGTTTTCCCTTCCTCCTGGCGAGAGGGTATCGTCATCCCCATCCCTCGACCCGGAAAGGACCGCACGCTACCATCTAGCTACCGCCCCATTTGCCTGACGAGTGTCATCTGTAAGACCTTCGAGCGGATGATAAACGCTCGGTTAAATTGGTGGCTAGAAAAACATAACCATCTGTCCAACTTGCAATGCGGTTTTCGTCGCCATCGCTCAAGTGTCGGTAATCTAACACGCCTTGAGGGGTATATTTCCGATGCGTTTCTACTGAAACAGCACGCCGTGGGCGTGTTCCTCGACCTGGAGAAGGCTTATGACACCACCTGGCGGTACGGCATACTCCGTAACCTACATGGTTACAGTATGCGTAGTCATCTACCGGAATTCCTATGCAACTTTTTAAAACTTCGCCGTTTTCGGGTTCGCATAGGAAACACGATATCACGGGAGCGGATACAGGAGAACGGCGTACCTCAAGGGTCAATTTTGAGCGTCACCCTTTTTGCCGTAGCGATTAACGGCATCACTAGTGCCGTTCGAAGTGGAATTCCATCATCCCTCTATGTTGACGACTTCGCAGTTTATTATAGGTCTACCAACATAGATCACATTGAGCGCCAACTGCAGCTGACCATTACCCAGCTTGCAGCTTGGACGCTTCAAACCGGCTTCCGTTTTTCAGCTGCGAAGACGCAGTGTATCCACTTTCACCGTCTACGAGGTATTCACCCGCCTCCTTATCTTCACTTGAACGGCACACCCCTGCCATTTGTCCCGCACCTGAAGTTCTTGGGCCTGTACTTAGACCGACAGCTCAACTGGGAGCACCACATTCGTCAGCTTCGAGCCTCTTGCGATCGTTCTCTTCGGGTGCTGAAGGTATTATCTGGAGCATCTTGGGGGGGCGATCGCACGGTAATGTTAAGGCTGTACCGCTCTCTGGTTCGCTCCAAGCTGGACTATGGCAGTTTTATTTATGGCGCAGCGACCGCCTCTAAACTTCGCCTTTTAGACACCGTGCATCATACTGGCATCCGCCTTGCCACAGGAGCTTTCCGCACCAGTCGAGTCGACTGCCTGTATGCAGACTCAGGCGAACCTCCACTCAATATTCGTCGCTCGCTGTTACTCTGCTCATACGTCTCGAAGTTGGCTAGTTATCCCAATCATCCTTGTTTTAAACCAGTTCTGTGTCCAGATTTAGTCCACCGTTATATGCGCCCTGGTTCTCGGACACGCCCCATGGGAATAAGATTTCGGGATCTCCTACATTCCCATGGCCTCCGAATGCCGCGCGTGGAGAGGTCGTCCATCAGCCCTTATCCTGCTTGGCAACTGGATCGTGCGCGGTTCGATCTCGCTCTTTCCAGCAACTCTAAACTCGCTACTCCACATTCGGTGTTCCAACAACTTTTTGCCGAACTACTGGGCCGTTACCCTAACTATGTTCCGGTCTTTACAGACGGTTCTCAGTTAGGTAGCACTACGGGTTGCGCATTCTTCATTAACGGTGAGGCTCATAAATTTCGCCTTCTGGACTCCACTTCGGTCTTCTCAGCAGAGTTGTATGCCATCCTCTATATGCTCCTTTTTATTTGCAAGTTAGCTCCTGGCTCTTTTATTGTCTGCACTGACTCTCTGAGTGCGCTTCAGGCCTTGCAACAGCACACTGCCGCTCAGACCCTCGTTTTAAAAATACAGGCCCAGATCTCGCAAATGCTCAGGCGCGGGTACAATTTTGTTTTTACTTGGACCCCAGGCCATGTGGGGATTTCCGGAAACGAGGAGGCGGACGCGGCTGCAAAGCTCGCTTGCCGTTTGCCCCGGAGTTTAACAACTACTGTGCCATACCAGGATGTGCAACGCTTTTTTCGTCGCCAACTCCTCTCTGCTTGGCAGCACTCCTGGACAGCTTTACAAGGCACACAACTCCGGGCAATTAAAGAGAGCGTACGACCCTGGCTTACTTCCTGCAGGGATAACCGGCGAGCCGAGGTGATACTCACCCGGCTGAGAATTGGGCACACACGAGCTACTCATGGTCATTTGTTGAGAGGGGAACCGGCCCCAGTGTGTGCTCCGTGTGCCGTACGCCTCACTGTGCGGCATATTTTACTCGATTGTCCACAGTACGCCCGCGTTCGCCAGTCTTTGGGCTTGGGAGCTAACTTGCTCAGTATTTTAGGTGACGACCCAGTGGCCGTGGATAAGGCACTGCGGTTTATTTTTAAAATCGGTTTTAATAAACAAGTATGACTTGTGTTTTATATCTATTGTTTTTATTGATTTTAAATTTTTAGTACTGGGACGAGTTTTAATGTGTTTTTAATAGTTGAGTGTTTATATTTTATCTTACTTTTTAACTTTGGGTAGCTTTTAGATTCTGGTGTTGACTTAGGGCCCAAATGACCTTGTTGTCGACGGGCCCTAAAACCCCACACACTCACCCCCTTAAAATCGCTAGACACATAAAGCAATACTGTATGGAGAATAGCCCGATGCCTAACTAGGGACAGGGTTACCACTCCCCCCCTGCACATAGGGCGACGCATTGCCACAACAGACGAAGAGAAGGCAGAAGCACTGGCAGAAGCCCTTGAGAACACCTTAGCTCCAAACTTAACACCATCATTACCCACGTTTGTCAGAGAAACCGAATTCCTTACACGAAATCTACACGTCAGGACATCGCATGACCAAATCCGAAAAATTCATCCTGCTGAGCTAAAATGGCTGATACAGCATCTCCCAAAACGAAAAGCACCCGTAACTAACAGGATCCCCAACATTGTTCTCCAAAACTTAGCGCAAAGTGCACTGCAAATACTATCTAAAATTTTCAATCTCTGCCTCTTGCATGGCTACTTCCCCACCCAGTGGAAAACAGCAAAAGTTCTGCACTTCCCAAAACAAGGTAAAGACCACACGAACCCGAATAATTACAGACCAATTAGTCTACTTAATACAATGATCAAATTGCTAGAAAAAGTAATAGCGACACGAATGAAAGCGTTTGTAATAAAACACAATCTGCTCATCTCCTAACAGTTCCGATTCAGAACTAAACATTCTACTACTCTGCAGCTCATACGCGCCACTGAACACATTACGAAAGGTTATGACATAAAGAAATCAACAGGTGCTCTCCTGCTGGACATTGAGCACGCCTTCGACCGCGTAAGATGATGGATTACAATTTCCCGGACACTATGGCTAAATTAGTCGCAAATTATTTGCGAGAGCGAACTTTCTCCTCAGTTGCAAACAACGCTGTATCCACGCTCCGCCCAATAAAGGCAGGCGTCCCGCAAGACAGCATATTGGGGCCACTTCTATTCAATTTATATATAAATGATATGCCTAAATGTCCAAGGAGTACATACTTTCTATATGCAGACGACACCACAAGTATGACCTAATCGGGTCGATTAACATTAATACATAGACATTTACAGGAGTCACTTAAACAGTTAGAGCCGTGGCTTACTAAATGGCGAATCAAAATAAACACCGCCAAAAGCGAAGCAATAATATTCACAAAGCGTAAAAAACATTACCATCAGAGACACGGTCTTGCTCCCCTAAATCTTTTCAATAGTGACATAAGCTGGACCAGCGAGGTCAGGTACTTGGGCTTAGTAATGGACCAAGGCCTCACCTGGCGACCTCACATCGAAGAAGTAAGAAGAAAAGCCTATGCCCAACTGCGCAAATTATACCTACTTAGAAATCTAACTAACTCGCTGGACTGCCTCAAGGATGAAGTTCAAGAAGGCCAACCGCCGGCTTCATTCCATCGAGGAGCAACTGGCAAGCGGACCCGTCTCAGCCACCCCAGGGACTCCTAGAACCGACGTACAAGACCTCCACTCTGAGATGTTGAACATTAGTCTTCGCCTGGGGAACTTGGATGACTCACTCGCCGCCATCAACGCTCGACATGACGCCGCCACCGCCATGCTGACCGAAGTCAAAGACCAACTCCCGACCACCAAGAATCTCATGACTGACAGCCTGGCATCTCACCAAGAGTGCATTATCTCGTCCCTCAAGGCACTACACCAGACCACCGGGACCACCTCGTCACAAGTCGCACAACTGCAGGAATCCATTGGAACCACTAGCCTACAGGACAACATAACCCAGAGTTTCAGTGAGCTGCACCACTTCATCAACCGAACACATACGCAGACCTTAGACCAACTCAACCTCACTCTGATGGAAGCTCAGTCTGCGGCCGCTCCCCCGCTTCCTGACACGTCACACGCGTACTTCACTCAGATACTCTCGCGCATAGCTGAAGTACACTCACGCCTAGAACATCTCCGGACCACAGGGCGCCACCTTACCGACGACCCAACCACCACATCGCGTCAACGACGCCGCATGACTTAATTTTAAATAAGGCATCTAGCCATTTGATATAAATAAGCGCATACCCTTATCTATTCAACCCTCCTTCTATTCCAGGCGATCCACCCAGGGCCTCTGGTCATGGTTGGACCCCCTGTGCAACTACCCCAACTCAAGCATCGAAGATGCACAGTGACACAAAATAAAGACTTTTGACCCTCTAACACATCCTTTGAAACCCCGGCGATCCATCCAGGGCCTCTCCGGTAATGGCTGGACCCCCGGACACTACTCTTTTGAGCTGCAACGTGCCCCTCAGGCACCTGCGCTCTTACCACCGATACTAACGGGGGTGCTTCTGCGGGACCCCGCCACTTCTCTCCCTTTACTCCCTCCTAAAGCCTCGTTTATAAAAAAAAACTAAACATGGGACTAACTTTATACAAAACACTCATTAGGCCAATACTAACTTACGCAGCGCCGGTCTAGGGTTACGAAGCATAAACACATATAAAACGCATACAAACACTACAAAACAAAATACTTCGAATAATCTGCAAAGTACCACTCATCACACCACGAAGACTTGCACATGCACACTATTGAGCAATTCATAAAAAACATGACATGTACAACAAACTACCTTCACACCATAATATACTCATATCTACACTTGGCCAGTACGAGACAACGACAGACAAATATAAACGACCTCTTGCACTGTTTGACCGTAACTTAACAAATCCAGACATTGACAATGAGATTTTGGACTTTCTGAACAGCCTGACTAACTGACTGTTACTTAATGTATTTACAGACGCATCACGTGAAGGACTTCCAAGACACAGCTGCCCTTAAGTCCTTGAGCTCTCAAGCCAAGGCGGACCCGAGGGGGAAGAGGGTCCCCTCAGCGGCCACACTTCCAGCGGCAGTGTCGGCTCCTGCCGGGATCGGTGCAGCATAGAGGTGTGGACGTCATGATGATCAGGCAGGAATTTGGACAGGAGCTATAACTATGGACACGGCACCCATGGAGGGATCCAAGTATAGCATATACAACTACCGCTCCCACCGTTTCACTACTCAAACCCTTGCATGATATTCCAACTTAAATATTAGATATAGCACGTAAATTTTGCACGTAGCCAACACTAACAACTGCACGACATTCCCTATCCTTTAACACCTCCACTCCCCCTGGCTGTACTCAGGACTTGCTCATGGCTACAGCCCGGGAACCAATCCTTTGACGCGCTCGCATGCACTGCATGCCAGCATCTGAAATTACGGAGCTAACCGAGGTGCTAATGCGGGACCCGACTAACCTACTCAATAACACAATACTCTCAAAGCATGTTAGATACTAACAGCATGAGAGAGGCGATGTAGCACACGGCATCGCATGCCGGACGATCGTCACCGGGGGCGGCGGATGTGGGGCCGCCCCTTTTAAAAAAAACTCTTGCCGTAGAAAGTGAAAATTGCCGGGAGCTGCCCTAAGGTCGCTCCCGATGATGGCAATTCGCTTACTCTGAAGCTCTGGATGCTCTCTCGAAGCTCTGGAAGCTCTCGGAGAAGTCACGATGTTTTCTCTTTGAAGGCTCGAAGAGAAGAGAGTCCACTAAAACTCCGCTCAAATGCGCTCCTATTTATACGCGAGCCAGTGGTTCTCGAGAATTCTTCACAATTGAGGAACAGTTGTACGAGAGACAGGTGGCAGGAGGAAACGAAGATTCAGCCACCTCCGTGGTTTCCCCTCTCTCCATCCTGTCAAGCCTCCGTATGCGCCAGCTCATTGGCGTAGGCGTGGCTTTAACGCTATTCATACCTTTCCCGACCTGCCATATCGCCATGGCTAGTCCTGTGGCTAGTCGCAACTGATGTCTCGCGACAATATCAATAGTGTGCTGGTTGTATTTTATAAGCTATATTATTTGTAATTTAAATATGTAGCTTTAATTTTCCAATTATAAACCTATGTTTTGCATGCAAAACTGCAGACTGCAAAGAATTTGCCTTCTGGTGCTGATTTAAGGTTATGTATTTCACTTAGACTGCTGGCCTAGAGTTATATACTTTTGATATTTCACCTGTCAGTATGTATTTCCTCTCAAAATCTAGTGAAGAAATTTTGTAAGGTGCTAAAAGTAAGACATTACTGTTGAGAAATTAAGTTTTTAGTAAAAGCGAAGGTAAATTCTAACCTATAGCTTTTAAATTCATTTGTCAGTCACTCTAGACAGCACAATTTGTGTGTCAACCATTCATTATGTTTAGTTTAAGAATATGATGTAGTGTACAGTATGATAAACAGTGTTCAATTATTATAAGTGAACTCATAATTATGTTCTGTAGCAGTTCTGTATCATATATGTGGTATATTACTTCCAATTTTTCTCTTATCTTTGTAATTTAAATGTGTAGCTGTAGTTTATAGATGCTGTTACATTGTGGTATGCTAAACTGCAGACCGCAAGAATGTTTAAGGTCCTATAGTGATATGCTCATTGGTCAGTATTTCATATTAAATTGCATTTATTTTATTTTTGAGACACGTGTTTTTGTGTAGAGCACAGTCTTTATGCCCATAATAGTTTATTACACCACATTTGTATTTTACTGCATCAAAATCCTAGTTTGTGGACAGCACTTGTTTATAGGCATTTGTCACTGATTTCAGCTGCCATTTTCAATAGCAGTGTCAGATATGTATTTTAGAAGGTTCTGATCATGCCCAATACAAAATGGGACACTGAGAACCATAGCAGTTAAAGTGTGTCCATAAATAAAAACAATTATTTTCACACCTCCAACAGCAAAACTAGTCACTTACAGCACCCTCTTTGTTAGAACTAAATCAAGTATGGTAGGTATTCAATTTATTGTAAAAACTATTTGTAGTCTGTTTGACACTTTGTCGCTTACATTTTTATATTATCGAGGGACTAGTTTCGGAAGTTGTTGCTTCCATTTTCAGCCTCTTTCCAACTAACATCCATTGTCATCTGCTCTCTTCTCTCTGGTGGTGGAACTATGAAATTCTTTGTCAAATTATCTACTGGTGGCATTTCAAACTTCATTACTTGGTCCTTTTTCTAGGTATATTAATATGTTCTCCCATGTTGTCAGTTTATTTTGGTTTATCACTTCTTTTATTTATTTATTTTTGTAATTTATTTCCTCCAATGTTGTCATATCAGATGATGAATGACATGGGTGAAATGATGCTCGAATGTGCCCAGGGCCCATAGAGCTTAGAATTTTTTTTGTAATTTACGTCCTCCAACTCTAAATCATATCGGACGATGAATGGAATGGGTGAAATGATGCTCAAATGAGCCCAGGATCCATAGAGCTTAGAGTTACCTGACATGCGTCTTTTAGGGTAAGGGAAAACCCTGGAAAAATCCTTATCCAGGTAATGCACTCTGACCAAGATTCAAACTCGGGACCTCTTGAACGTGAAGCAGACATGCTACCACCACGCTACCGAGGTGGGCCATAGAGCTTAGAATTATCTGACATTTGTCTTCCACGATAATGGAAAACCTCAAAGGAAACATTATCCAGGTAACTCATCCTAACCAAGATTCAAACTCGGGGCCTCTTGAACTGGAGGTAGACACACTGCCATCTATGCTAGCAAGGCGGGCACTCCTTTTAGATATCTTGGATTTGGATCAATGTCATGATTTTCGTTCCAAAACTCAAATGATACTGCTGTCTTATGTTCTTGTTTCATTTTGAAGTGATCTTTGACTCTAGTTTTTAGGTTACTTTTAGTTGACCTATGTAGCATTTTTCATAATTCTTACAGCTTATTTGGTATATTCCGAATCTGTTAATTGATGGGATTTCATCTTTTGTTTTTGAATTTAGCAATTTTAAAACTGAGCATCTGTTAGTAGGTGCCAAGAGGATATTTTGTTCCTTAAAGATCTTTTAAATTTATTAAATATTTTTGGGTGGTATGTGTATGCACTGTACATGTTGTTTTCTTTTTCGTTAGTGAATGTGATGGCTTCCTTAATGGTTTTCTTTAGCCTTTTTAATTTTCTTAAACATCTGACTTTCGTTGTATCTATTTTCTTCTCTTATGTGAAGTATGGCTTTTTGTTCTTTGAAATATTCTGCTTTATCCATGGGTATGTTGACTAGTCTGTGTTTAAGACTGTTTATTATTGCATTTTTATGTATAATTGGGTTGTAGCTATGATTTTTTATGTAATTTTCTGACTGTGTTGGCTTCCAAATTTTTGTCAAAATTTTATTTTTGTGTCATTCCTAAAGATATTTAGATCCAAGAAAAAGTTGTCCATTGATACTAAATAGGCAAATCAGTCAACCTTGTATATACTTTTCTCCACTTACAAGTTTTTTGATGAAGACTAGTTTCTGGGAAATTCTTCCCTATCCCCAGTTCTGTGGTTGACTGATGATGCATCCGGTGTCTGCATCTGGCTTGGTGTTGTACTGCCATCTAATGTTCTGGTAAGTTTGATGACGTCATTTATGGCAGGACTTACCAGAAAATAAGATGGCAGCATGACACCAAGCCAGATGCAGACACCGGATGCATCATCAGTCAACCACAGAACTGACGATGGGGAAGAATTTCCCAGAAACTAGTCTTCATCAAAAAACTTGTAAGTGGAGAAAAGTATATACAAGGTTGACTCATTTGCCTAATTTTAGTAACAATGGCACTCCACTTTCTGAAATACTTCTTTTTATGCTATATATTGTCCATTGATTTCCTTTTCTATTGTGAATTTGATAGTCCTTTCTTGTCGACTAAGTAATTTTAATGCATCATCTAAATGTTTATTTGGAACTATTGCAGAGATGTCAACATATCTATACCAAACCTTGAAGATAAACAGGAGGGCCTTTTTAATTTGTGTTTCGAATGCACTCATAAATAAATTTGCCAAAGAGGGTGAAAGTGGGTTGCCATTGACAACCCTAATTTCTGCTTGTATTTCCCATTAAAGATGAGGTTTTGTTCAATGCATGTGTTAATGAAACATTCTTCTGTTTCCATTTCCATTGTAGTTAGCCATTTTTTAAATAGTGTCTGCAATTTTTCTGTTGGTATGCTTGGAAATAATGATGTGACATCAAATGAAACCAGTCTGTCATTTTTGTATAAATTTAGGATTTTTTCTACCACATCTAAAAAAAAATTTAAATTTGCACTTTCAAACTTTGGGAAGCAATTGAATTTATTTAGTAACCATTTGGCCAAATTATATGTGGAGGCATTTATGCTACTAGTAATAGATCTCATGGCTTTTCCCATTTTGTGAATTTTTGGTAGTCCAACACCTAAATATCATCAGGAATGACACAAAAATCAAATTTGGAATTTACAGGAAGCCAATACAGTCAGAAAATCACATAAAAATCATAGCTACAGCCCAATATACATAAACATGCAATAATAAACAGCCTAACACACAGACTAGTCAACATACCTATGGACAAGGCAGAATATTTCACATAGCAGAAGAAAATGGATACAACAAGTCTGGTGTTTTAGAAAATTAAAAAGCCTAAACCAAAGAAAACCATTAAGGAAGCAACCACATTCACTAAAGAAAAAGAATGCAATAGCATATTCAGTTCATTCATATGCCACCCAAAAACATAAATTCAAAAACATCTTCAAGAAACAAAAATATCATCTTGGCATCTATTAATATATACTCAGTTTTACAATTGCTAAATTCGAAAACAAAAGATGAAATCCCATCAAATAACAGATCCAGAATATACCAAATAAGTAACAAGAATTGTGAAAAATGGTCAAACAAAAAGGAACCTAAAAACCAGAGTCAAAGAACGCTTTAGAAACATCAAAATGAAACAAGAAGATAAGTCAGCAGTAGCATTTCATGTTTGGAACGAAAATCATGACATTGAACCAAGCCCAAAATTACTAAAAGGAGTGATAAACCAAAATAAATTGACATGAGAGAACATATTCATATGGAAAAATAAGGACTGAGTAATGAACTTTGAAATGCCACCAGTATATATTTTGACAAAAACGTTCATAGTTCCATCATCAGAGAGAAGAGAGCAGATGACAACAGACATTAGCTGGAAAGAGGTTGAAAATTAAGGTAATGGCTTCCAAAACTAATACTGCAATATAAAAATGTAAGTGTGAAGAAGTGTCAAAAAAAGAAAGACTACAAATAATTTTTTCAATTAATGTTGACGTCACTGTTACTAAATGCCTCCAGTCATGCATAAGGCATTCAATTATTCATTTTTGCATTATGCTGCAGCTTCTTTTTCCACGGAGGGTGGCAGTGGTGGTGGCTCAGTTAAAGATGCATTTTCACTGACATTTCATACTAGATTTATAGATTAAATTTACTAATGTCTCTTCTCATTATGGGTAGGTGGTAGAAAATACATAAAGAGAGTTCTTCAGAAGCATTATGAAACATTTAATTGATGGAAATTAATCGTTGCTTCACACTAGCTGTATAGGCTATGGTTTTGGATAGAGAGAGTCAACCTGAAAAATTCAATGCCATGGCCGGGATTTGAACCACGGATCTCCTGGTTTCCATCCAATTGCTCTTACCCATTTAGCTACCTTGGTCAACGTACCATCCTGACATTAAATTCTTCAACTGACTCATATTTTCCCAATAAACCACTAGGGGCTCTGGTATTCGAAATACACTATTTGTGGCAACTTACAATTGTAAGTACTTGATTCCCAGGCTTCATCATTCAAACTCTTATTTTGTAAGTTAATTGGTGGAAATTAATCCATCCTTCACACTAGCCGTGTATAGGCTAAGGTTTTGGAGAGATAGTCAAACTGAAAAATTCAATGCCATGGCACATGGGACTCAAGTACTTACAATAGTAAGTCACCACAAATGGTGTATTTTGAATATGAGAACCCCTAGTGGTTTACCGGGGAAATATATTGGTCAATTGGAGAATTTAATGTCAGGATGATACGTTGGCCATGGTAGCTCAATGGGTAAGAGCGACTGAATGGATACCAGGAGATCCGTGGTTCAAATCCAGGCCATGGCATTGCATTTTTCAGGTTGACTATTATGAAACATGTTTAAGGTAAAAAGGAGATTTTATAAAATGGACACATTATTGGTCATTGCTTTATGTAACTGCATGATCTTTACTTTGAGCCTACGTAAAAGGGACAATTTGATGGGTGAAGTAGTAATTGGAAAAATTTTGTCAGTAAAAGGGGAAAAGAAAAGAAGTATAGGGAATTATTTAGGGGAAGTTAAAGAGAGATGGCTAAGAACAATTAAGAGAAAAATGTAGAGTAAGATAGGTGAAATGGCAAAAGTGTAAAAAGGAGAAGACGGCCTCCAATACACAAAAACCTAGGATTAGGTGTATGGGGACCGAATTATTTTTCAATGGCGAGCAACATGGTAGTGATTTTCAGGATTTAGGAATATACAGCGTTTTCCAGTATGGATTTTATAATTGTAATCTTGATTTTGTATTTCCATTTGATGATGTATGGCCTATTTATTCTGGCCAAATCTGCTGTGTTTGCTGCCAGAATCTGGTAGGGTTCCTGTTAATCGTGAATCAGGCTTTTCAAGCATGCAAGTTCTGTAAAACTAAAAAACAACGTAAATTCTGAGGCTTTACTGTTATATTTATAACTGAAGTGTAGATGAGTACATTTGAGTAAAATTTAAATGCTTGAATTTCATAAATACACAACAAATAGGATTTTTAAGCTATATGAGGTGTGTTAAAAAAAAAAAGGAATTTTCTTTTTTTCTAAAGGAATATTTATTCCATCAACAACAGCTTTGTGCTGGGGTTGCCCTGTGGGACATCTGTTGTCTGAAGGATTGGTTCGGATCTTGTAAGATGGCCATCAATAAGTACGTAGTTTTTTGTGAGTATTGCCATAATTATCCTGCTCAGATAATAGTGTCTTCCTATGATCGATTCCAGTTTGCCAATTATCCTTTTCCTGTCAACTAAATCTAATGCCTTAGCGTAGTCTATAAATATCACATGTAGTTTACCTCTGGGGAGACGTAGCGCATCACCATTATTATTTAAGAGGCACTGGATATCATATATCGTTGACCAGCCTTTCCAGAAACCGTACTGTTCTTCGGGCAGTTTGCGGTGTGTTAATTCTCTTAGTCTTTTTGTCAGCATCTTTGACAGAAGCTTAAGACCTGTATTCTCCAATGCTATACCACAATATGAATTGTGATAATCTATTTTACCCTTGCCTTTATACAGCATTTTGATTATGGAGTATCTCCATTTCTGTGGTACTGAGGCCTGTACAAGAAATTGATTGAGTAGCACTGTTGAAGCTTCTGTCAACATAGGGCTACTTTCTTTGAGATGTTCGTTGCAGATGCTGTCTGACCTGCAGGTTTTGCCACTTTTTGTTTGCTTGATTTTATCCTGAATTCCTCGATGGTGAAGGGTTGTATTACTGTTGAGTAGTCTACCATCGGTGGTGCAATTGGAGATGTGTCTGGTTTCTACAGTATGGCATTAAAGTGGGGTGTCCACCTTTCCATGGGTATTTCTCTAGAAAATGTTGGTTTCTTCTGTCAGAGGACTCTGTATGGTTCTTCTTTTGCTTGTTCTATCAATGCTATCTCTTGCTCCTTCTGATGTTTATCTCTCGTGTCCCTGATAAGATTCTTGTATAGCCTCCTCTTATGTGCGTAGTCATGTGTTGATTCTTCCCTGTTTGTTCTCAAGCATTCGTGCAGGGCATTCAATGTTGATCTTCTTGCTTCATAACATATGGCATTGAACCACGTCTTGGATATCCTCTTTGTCTTATTTACTGGTTCTATTGCAGCTGCTAGGATTTCCTCCACATGTTGTAGTGATTCCTTCAGATTGTAGCTTATTTGCTGTATGATTGTCTGAATTTCTTGGCCTTTACTCTGTATATCCTCTCTATTTTGTTTCCTGGACAGTTTAATTTGTTTCATGAGTCTGTGCAGTCTGTTTTCCACAACAAATATTGTTTGTACTGGGAGATGTTTCCTTAAGGATATATTTTTCTTTACTATATGTTTTGATACTTGTATATCCTTGTAATTTGTGAAAATAAGGTCAATGACACTTTGTCCATTATGATACATGTATGTCGTTTCTGTAGCTCTGTTGATGAGCGAGAGGCCCTCCTCCTCCTCTATGTATTTTAATACTGCTATTAATTTGGGTTCGTCGCTATCCACTCTGCAGTTTAAATCTCCCGCTAATATAAAGTGGTATCTCAGTGTCTATATCAGCTAGTGTGTTGCTTATGTTGTCTATGTCGATTTCTGTCAGTTCAGGCTGAAAGTAAGTTCCTAATAAGATGAAATAGTTCATTTTTATTGCTATGAGATGTTCTATTTTCTTTATTACTTTGAACGGGCAGAAGGTGGGTTTTATTCAACATGCAATGCCACCTTTGGGCCTTGCTCTTGGTCCCTGATTCACTATTACTCCAGTACAATAAAAACTGTTCTGTTGCCAATCGTCCATAAGGAAAGTTTCTACCAAAATCACTACGTTGTACTCATCTATGAATGTCATTGGGCTGCTGGCCATCACATTCTTTTAGCCCTTCTATGTTCCATAGTAGAACCTTGTATGCTGTAGATTCGTCTAAGCCCCAGTTAGCATTTCAAATGCAGTGCTGTACTTTATTCCATTTTTTAAAGCAAGACTTAATGCAAATTAAGTAAAAATTTGCACAGCACTCAAAAACATATATAACATTTTCAACCATTAACAGTAAACTAAATATTCAAAAGAACTGAAAATACAACATATCAGGAACATTTTACCAACATGATAAAAAAAATAAGTTTTGAAAATTGGATGTATAAAGCCTGCAAAAGTAAGGATTTCCGATTATTTTTTATCACACCTCATATAATACAACAATGTGATATACTTACAAATCATATTAAAAATATGCATTATAGAGCATCCATACCAAGATTTGTTCTTTAACTTTGCTATCAGTTTTCATAGCTAAAATGTTAACTTTGTGTTTTTATTAACATATAAGCTTGAATATTTTGATCACATTTATCATTATCTCTTTACAATTAACAAAGCAATTTTTTTGTGAACACTACACATGGAAATTGAGCAATGTGGTTTTTGAACAAAGATGCAATGAAATGATTGTAGCATTAATCAAGCAATATTACCTTAGTTTTTGGTTTTCTAACTACAAGGATAGGAATACTGGAAAAGATGTTTTGGCTATGCTAAATCATAAGGTAACACTTCAATTATAATTTTTTTTCTATTTCTTTTTTAATTAATTTTCTAAGCCCCTTTAAAATAAGTTCTTTGTTGCATTTTACATATGAGTTTACCTTTATTTCATTAGAACAATGAATGCTGCTGCAAAAGTACAGGATGTCCAGAATTAAATTACCAATAAAGAGATGGCATACTTAGATATCCATAAAAATTACATATGGCTAAATTACACTGAAAAATGGAGAAACATATTCATAAAAATTTTGTCTTGAAATTGGTAAACTGTTATACTATTGTTGTGTATATATATTGTTTTCCAAAAGGGCTCCTAGTAAGAACACTAGGACCATTTCTCCCTCTCAGAAAATGGTTTAAAGCTAGAACAGCTGGTCCCCAATATTGAGGGGAAGCCCTGTCTTGTTGGAACATGTACCTCTCTTGAATCTGTGTAGAGCAAAATGTTCAAGCATTATCAAGATATGTGCCACCATTCACTGTTTTCATAAATCAAACTTAAATATAAAGAATACTTCACTGTTAATAATGCTTCTGCTTTTAATATTTCCTGACCTAGTTAATTCATACCAACATTTAAACATTTAACTTCAGAAGTATTATGTTCATGTTTATACATAACATTCATTGTCATCTATGTGAGAGAGTATGTCAATCAAAGTCACAGCATCCTGAATCGATCACTGTGCTGTAATTTCTACACCAATTGAAGTTTGTAAGGTGTATGAAAAACTTTAGGAACCGTAAAACAAGGTAAATTAAATTCACAACTCACTCATGTAATAAATTTCCTTGACTCCATGTGAATGTTTCATGAATGGCTTCCATTTGTTTATCCATTGTGCACTTCCTACAACCAATGCCATGTTGCTGAAAATTCCCATTTTCAAGCAAATGGTCACTGAATAATTTTGCTCTAGCTCAGATTCTGAGGGGCACATGCTCCAGCAAGATGTATCTCTCTGAAATGTATGTTTGAGAAGAAAAAGATTTACAACTTTTTCTACTCACACATACATCATACACATTATTCAGAAATACTGATTGACTTTTCAATTAATAATAAAATTAGCAACAATTATAATACTGCATAAGCCCATGAATTTCGGTAACATACTTTTTACATCCTTGCTATGCAATAGTTTTATGCAAACCAATTCTTTGATAATGGAATTTATTTATAACATTTGTACCTTGTAACATCATGAAAACAAACACTTTGAGTAATAATATATAAAATGTTCAGACGCCTCAGACTGGCTTGATATCATTTTGGAGATTTTTCTTTACTGAACGTTGTACTTTCGGGTTTGGAGTCTTTCTTTACACTGCAAATTTTCTGAAAAGATAAAAATGCAGAGATCAGCACTCCTGCTTGTTGAATAATACACATTCAAACATTTGAAAAGTTGATTATCTATAATGAAACAAAACTCTGTTACAGTCAGAATTTCCCTTCCTGCTGACATTTCAAATTTTGTTTCATAAAAAAAGCTTATTATTCTCTAACAATTAATAAAGAAATGTAGGGGAATGGTGTACTGCACCCAAAATTTCTATATAAGAGATGTTACGACAAATACACATTTCATAGTCCTTTACACCCAAAGTATGTTACATTTACAAGAATCTCTCTCCCATTCTACTACAAAACTATTTTTATAATTGCGAACTAGAAGTGATACGAAATGAAAATATAAGTTGCGGGTTAGAGAAGTGAGGAACAGTTCTCTCATTTGTTCAACTCCTTAACAACTTCTACTTCCACTTTGTGAAAATCACAACTTACAATTCAGTATAGCAAGCATCAACATCTCAAGTACTATACTTCTATGTAGCAGTGGTAAACAGTTATGCACTGTAACACTTATTGGTAGTTTTGCTTTCAGCTGTATATACAGTAAAACTTCATTAACCCAAACCAGTTTTGAAGGTAAAAAAAAATGTTTAGCTAGTAAGTAAAGACCTGTTTTACAGACAATAAAATGCTATTCATAGCAGGTACATTATTTGAATTCTCTTGCCAGCAGTCAAACTTGCTGCACTCATCCCACCTACTTGGGATAAGGCTGGAATAAAACTTTGATAAAGTCATGGAAAAAGTTGTGGCCTGGTATGTCTGACTCGCCAGAAAACAAGATTGAAGAGCAAACGAAAGAAAAGTAATGAAGCTGATTTTATAGACATTTTTAAGAATATGGATGGTTGTTCTGATGTTGATGGAGACATTGACAATGAAGGAGGTTATAAACCGATTATAGAGGAAGGCATTATTGCATCATGCAGTGCTACTGAAAATGAATATTCAGATTCAGACAGTGGTTGATGAAACAGCTGTGGTTATGACCCATACACAAGCAGTAACAAACAGAGAAATGGATGCTTTATTTCAGATTCAAGCCAAAACATTGTCAAAGGCACTTGTAATGTTAAAGCGGGTATGAGATTGTGTTGCCTTTATTCATACCAACAAGTTTGTAGCTATATTGTGCACAGTGCAAATACATAAACTATTGCACTGCATACAGTGTATGTGTTGTGCTGCTAGTAATTTCTAAACTCCATTCAAAATATTTCGGTGCTGTTGTACATATTTTTTTATCATTTTTCCATCATTCTCTGGATAACCCAGATTTTCGTAAATTCGGATTGGCCCTGGTCCCAGTTGATCCAGGTAAATGAGGTTCTACTGTACACAAAAGCATACAGTAGACTCAGGCTGTAGTGACAACACTTCACTCTTATTTTCTCTACTACGTATACAGTAGATAGAGAACGTATATAGCATTCTACCCCAAAATTCACAGACCCTGAACTCAAGTGTATAGCATGCTGGCAATTCAAGCATAGATTTACCTGCATACGTTAACCACATACCTTTGAAATGGTTTCCTTGTGCTGACATGTATTTCTCATTCCTTATAAGAAAATTTCCATTAACACACATTAATTCTTCCTCTGAAATTGCAGTAACTTTTTTTGTGATGTCTTTCAGTTGTTCCATCATATGTGGGGTGTTTTGATATACTTCATTTTTTACGTTTCCTCATAAATAAAAGTTGCATGCCGTAGGGATCGTTGTAGCTGCAGTCCTTTACTGATGATCTTATCTTCAAAAACATCCTCAATTAACTTCTGCTGTAGCAGAGTCTTGTCGAAAATATGCTTGTATACATTCAACATCACACAAATATTCCAGGAATGGTTTGATTATTGTATTTCTGTACCTCTGTGTGTTAACTGTACCCTCAAAGAATATAGTCTCTATAATTTGGTATGCATTCACAGCACATCAAACACCAATTTTCTGGTCATGCAATGGTATTTTGTGTACAGTATCAGGTTTTTCTGCACTCCAATATCTGTTGTTTTATGTCAATACATGACCATTTAAAGTAAACCATGCATCTCTGTCAAAAAAATTAACTGCAATTTCAGAAAAAGAATTAATGCATGTTAATGAAATTTTCTTAAAATGTATACAGATGCATGGCAGCAAACTAAATTATTTCTGGCACCTTCTGTAATAAAGTATGTGGTCACTGTATGCATGTAGAGAATTGTTACTCTATGTTGCTCAAAGAAAATTATGTTTTACATATAGCACAGAATGCAGAAATTTGTATCAAATCACATCCAAACTGGAAAACTCTCGAGTCGCCACCTTTCGTTAAAATGCTGTTTTGCTTCCTTTAGAATACATTGTTAAATGTAGAAACCAAAACTAGCACAAGAATATTGCAGTTTTACAACCAAGAACCTGTGACTGCTCTCGTCCATTATCATCAATACTTAATATGTAGAGAATGTAGAGATGCAAATTATGTCTCTGAACAGGAACAGCAAGATCAGCACCCTAAGTGCAAAACGCCTTACCCCTAAAATCAAGCCTTCCTTTTTCCTTCTATCTGCCACATAAACAAACAGGTGATATGTGCCACAGTGGCAGTCATTCAGATTTTGGTTGAAATGTCTTATGGGACGTAATCAAATACATACTTGAACACAAGGTTTGGTTAGGAAAGCACGAAGAGGGTTAATGACACAAAAACATATGAGCAATGGACATAACGACAAAGCTACGTAGACAACTTAAATTGGCATTGTGTGAGAAACCACCCTCTCACTACTTTACTGACCTAAGTCAAACCTTAAGTTGACAAACACAGAACTATAGAATTAACATGTTTATTACCTGTGTTTTGTTTTGTTGTCCTATAGTTGCTATGCAGTGCTACTTATTTCTCTTATGCTGCTAAAGACATTTACTGTACTATATTCTCATAAATAAATTTCACAATTTATCTAAAAGTATACAAATTGTTTACAATGTACATTATTAGACAGTGGATAATCATAACGATACTCCCTTAATTTACATGATTGGTATCCTTGCTGATTTCCTTTTAAATATTAGTGTTCCAATATCCGGCTGCAAACTAGATAAACTTAAGGGTAGAACACATTGAAGATGTTCATCGAAACTCTACTGCATGTCTATATATTTTGCTTAGAACACTTCTAATGACTCCTCTTAAGGCAGTAATTTTGTTTTTTCATATTATGCAGTACACCTTTCACAGCTGATTTTAAAGATGGAAAATGGTATAGTTTGTTCTGTTTTATTTGGCTTTGCCCCATTTTTAATTTCTCCATAAATGCATTTGCACAATCTGCTAACTGTATAAATGTATGTTTACTTTGTAACCTAAGGTCAAGTTTATTGATGAGAAAAGTTAATTTGTTTAGAAAAGCCAAATCACACATAAAAAATATCTTTATATTCCCAAACTGCAATCCTTTAAGCTGTAGGAAAATGTGAATTTTTTCATCTCTATCATTCCTTGTAACATTTTGCCTCTGCTAAGCCATCTTAGCTGGCAGTAGTTCAGTAAATTCAAACATTCTGAGTCTTTGATTGTAAGAAATTATGAAACTGGCTCTGTTTAACACAGAAAGACATGGAGATTCATAATTTCTTCTCATTAGCCGTATATAGGTTAAGGTTTTAGATAGTCAACCTGAAAAATTCAATGCCATCCGATCCAATCCAATGCCGGGATTTGAACCACAGATCTGGTTTCCGTCCAGTCGCTCTTAACCATTGAGCTACCATGTTTGATGCAATGCGAAAACATATTGCAGCTCTAATTGCAGTGCATGGAGGTCATACAAAATACTGAATATTAGGGCACAAAGGTCATGTACAAATTTGAAAATTTAATCGTTTGCTACTTGTCATGTATCTAACTGTGGTACTTAATTTATTGAATTTATACATTTCCTTCTTCATGTTGCAATTTTCACAAACCATAGTGTATCTTTGTATACAAAACTGCTAATAGTCCATTATAATACATACCATACTCTTGTTCTTTGTACGCATGTATAACCGTTTTCTGCAAAGAATTGGTGATCCAGAGGCAGTAATGTCTGAGATATCTTCCTTATTTCCACTTCCTGATGCCACACAGTCCGTTGAACTTATATTCTGTAAGTAAGTAATTTATTAATCCAGTTAATTTTTCAGTACAAAGATCTACAATCAGTGTTGGACATGTGAAATAATGCATAAATAATAATAATAATAATAATAATAATAATAATAATAATAATAATAATAATAATAATAATAATAATAATAACAATAATAATAATAATAAATATATATATAAAGGCAGATTATTTACATTCGTTAACTAGAAAGTCCTGAACTGAGTAAAAGCAGTGGTTAATTAGGTGTGCCTTTAGTGAACGTTTTTAATGCATTTTCCTGTTTATTTCCTTTAAAAATGTTGGAAGGGAGTTGTTAGTGTTTACCTACAACACGTTTCACAGGACCTTCCTAATATAAACTAATGTCGAACTAATGTTCATCAAGATACCGACAGAGATGCACCTATCGCCTCCAATGAGTTCACCAAACCAACATCCATTAGTTGACAACAGCCGATGATGTTAGGAAGATCCTAATGAAACATGTTCTAATTAAATACTAGCAATAAGTGGAGCATTGAGTATTAGTTCAACTCAAAATTATATTAATTTTGTGCTTAATTGTATCATAGTCCTTAAACATTAGAATAATGTCGACTGTTGAATTTTGATTTGGTGAACTCCTTGAAGGCAAAAGGGTATCTCTGTACACTGTTTGGAACTAACCTCCATGTCATCCATTTTGTTGACCTTGCTTGTTCCAACTGTCAACTACATCGAGTAACTATTTATAGATGCCAAGATGATATTTTGTTCTATAAAGTTCTTTTTGAATTTATTAAATATTTTTGGGTGGTAAGTGAATCCACTGTATATTCTGTTGCTTTCTTTCTCTTTGGTGAATGTCTTTACTTCGTAAATGGTTTTCTTTAGGTTAGCTTTTTACATGTTCTTAAATACTAAACTTCTGTTGTATGCTTTTTGTTAATTGATGGAAATTAATCATTTCTTCACACTAGCCGTATAAAGGCTAAGGTTTTTTATAGATAGAGTCAACATGGAGAATTTAATGTCAGGACAGCACGTTGGCCGTGGTAGGTCAATGAGTTAGAGCAACTGAATGGAAACCAGGAGATCCGTGGTTCAAATCCTGGCCATGGCACTGAATTTTTCATGTTGACTCTATTTATCAAAAACCGTAGCCTATATACAGCTAGTGTGAAGAAATGATTAATTTTCATCAAGTAACTAAAATAATAAGAGTTAAATGATGAGGCCTGGGACTAAGTACTTACGATATTAAGTCGCCACAAACAGTATATCTCGGATGCGAGAGCCCTTAGTAGTTTACCAGGGAAATATACGAGTCAAATGGAGAATTTAATGTCAGGTCGGCACGTTGGCCATGGTAGCTCAATGGGTTAGAGCGACTGGATGGAAACCAGGAGATCCATGGTTTAAATCCCGGCCATGGCATTGAATTTTTCATGTTGACTCTATCTATTCTGTTGTATGCATTTTCTTCTGCTATGTGGAATATGGGTTTTTGTTCCTTCTAGTATTCTGCTTTATCCATGGGCATGTAGACTAGTCTGTGCGTAAGACCGTTTATTATTGCATGTCTATGTTTAACTGGGTTATAGGTATGAATTTTTATGTAATTTTCTGATTGTGTTGGCTTCCTTAAAACTCCAAATTTTATTTTTGTGTTGTTCATGATAATATATAAGTCCATGAAAGAGAGTTGTCCATTGACTCCCGTTCTATTGTGAATTTTATAGCTTTTCTCTGCAGATTGACTAGTTTTAATGCATCATCTGTCTATTTGGAACTATTACAACATATGTTATCAGCATATGGGTATCAAATACTTCAGAAATATTAAATTCAAATAAATGGACAAGTCGGCCGTAGCACATCACTTTTGGTCTGAGAATCACAACATAAAACAAGAAATAGAACTGATCAAACAGGCAAAGAAACCTCTGGAACTACAGATTTGGGAAAACATATTTATTACGAAAAAACAGGACCTCTTGATGAATTTTGAAATTCCCGCGGTAGATGACGTCATCAAACTTACCAGGACGTTAGATGGCAGCACAACACCAAGCCAGATGCAGACACCGGATGCATCATCAGTCTACCACAGAGCTGTTGATAGGAGAGAAGTCCCCAGAAACTAGTCTTCATAAAAAACTTGTAAGTGGAGAGAAGTATATACAAGGTTGACTCATTTGCCTAATTTTAGTAACAATGGCACTCCACTTTCTGAAATACTTCTTTTTATTCTATATATGGGTATCAAACCTTGAATATATATGGGAAAACCATTTTTATGTGTTATTAATGAACTCTTACATAAATATGCCAAAAAAGTGAAAGTGAATTACCTACAGATAGCCATGATTTCTGCCAGCAATATTTACCATAAAAGCTGAAGACAGTTTAACACAGGTTTGTTAACGAGGTGTATTACTCTACTTCTACTGTTGCAATTTGTATTGTAGTTAGCCATTTTCTTTTAACACTTTCTGCAGTTTTTCTGTTGGTATGCTTGGAAATAATGATATGACATCAAAAGAAAACAGTGTGTCATTTTTGTCTAACTTTATGTCTTTAAATTTGTGTACTAAGTATAAAGAAATTTTTAAATTTGCACTTTCAAACTTTGAGAACCTATTGAATTTGTTTAGTAACAATTGGCCAAATTAGTGGTCAATTATTACTATTAATAACTATGTGTCATATATGTTACTATAAATAGGACTCATTGCTTTTCCTGTTTTATGTATTTTTGGTAATCCATAAATTCTTAGTAATGTTGGATTACTTACTCTAATTTTTTGTGATTGGCACTTTTGTGATAGATTTTTAGGTACTAAAAAAATCTTACCTTAGGCTGTTGGTCTTCAGAAGCAAGAGCACTATCTTGGTGTAGACCACCCCCTTTTGGGCCTATATTACTTTCCATTTTGCCTATCTGCTGCGAGTGGCTCTCAGACATCCTAATCAATTTATAAAAAAACATTAATCATTTCTTATAAGGTAAGTGAAGTTTTTATGTTACAAATTATTATATTTGTATATGATTCAAATGGTTTAAATTGATTGTAATTAATGTATGAACAAACAGATGTATTTAAATGATACTGAACCACATGATTACATTGCAAAACTTACTCTAAATACGTTTTGTATGTAGTATCTTGTAAATAGTATACATACATAATTTTCTTGGTCTTTTTTTTCTTTATTGACTAAGCCAAAAATTATTTCAATTTATGTGGTGAATAAATTACTTACTTACAATCTTACATTTTTTAAATATTTAAACCTCAATAATAATCCTGACAAGTCAAATTTAATTAAATTTGAGCTAAATAGTAAGAAAATAGATACATTATTTCACATTAAATTTGATAACATTATAATAAAATAATCTGACTCTCACAGTTTTTTAGGAATGCAACTTGATAAACATATATCTTGGAATAATCATATTGATAACCTCTGTAAAAAAATAAGTAAAGGTTTGTACCTAATGAGGGAGTTTGCAAAAACTTGTAATGTAGATGTACTAAAAATGTTATATTATGGAATAATTTATTCAAATATCCAATACAGTATTGAGTTATGGGGTGATGGTAATAATTCTCATATTCAGAGGGTTCTAGACTTGCAAAAGAAATGTATTAGAACAATGTTTAAAATGGGAATGCGTGAATCATGCAGAGAAGTTTTTAGAAAAGAAAAGATGTTTACTGTTGTGTCTTTATACATATATAAAGTTATTAATTTAATAAAACAGAAAAAAACAAAATTAAATAGTGAAGTACACAATCATGATACCAGATGTAAATCTGACTTGCACTATAGTAGTTATAATGTAAAATCTGTAAATAAAGATCCATATATAATAGGATTACAAATGTACAATAGACTTCCTGCCTATGGTAAAAGAGAAAACAATGCTGTTAAATTTAAGTAATGTGTTAAAAAATGCCTTTTAAATAATCCTGTGTATAATATAAATGAATTTTTGCAAGCTATATAATGTTGTAAATTTTAATATTGTAAATTGTATGTTAATTGTATTTCATATATTAACAATGCTCGATACTTGTGTTAGTCTATGGGCAGTAAATAAATAAATAAATAAATGGTATAGATACACAAACTGATGCTGAGACAGACGAAAAGTAATGACGATCCACTTTTTACCAAAATTATACTGTCCTACTTGTTCACTTGTATACAGTAACAAAGAAAATGCAAATACAATTTTGCACTCATTCTTAAGAAAACAAGACATGTTAAGTAAGACAAACCTTAAAGCTAAAAATTATATCCAAGCATGTACAAAATCTGATATGTTGCACACATCAGACTTACTCTACCCTTGTAATAACTGTTGTTACAAATGCTAATTTTTCTACTTCATGTTAATCCTGACAAACATTATCTTGGAAATTAATTGTTCTTTCACACTAGCCGTGTGTAGGACACACTATGAAAGAGTAGAACCAGACTGAAAAATTCAATGCCATAGACGGGATTTGAACCACGGATCTTCTGGTTTCCGTCCAGCTGCTCTAACCATTTGAGCATCTATGGCCAACGTGCCAACATGACATTAAATTATCCAACTGACTTGTGTTTCTCCTGGTAAACCACTAGGAGTTCTCATAAACACATGAGACAACTACCTCAATGGCGACTTACTATGCTGTAAGTACTTTAAGGCCCAGGCTTTATAGTTCGGACCACTATTAGGAACAATTAATGGAAATTAATTGTTCTTTCACACTAGCTGTGTGTAGGACGCACTATGAAAGGGTAGAGCCAGACTGAAAAATTCAATGCCATAGCCGGGATTTGAACCACAGATCTTCTGGTTTCCGTCCAGCCGCTCTAACCATTTGAGCTACTATGGCCAACGTGCCAACATGACATTAAATTCTACAACTGACTCGTGTTTCTCCCGGTAAACCACTAGGATTTCTCATAAACACATGAGACAACTACCTTAATTAAGGTAGTTCTCATAAACACATGAGACATCTATAAACCATGTGCACCAAAAGTCTGCTGTGGAGTAGATCTGCAAGCCCAAAATTGAAGCTTAGAAAGTACCGCATGCGACCACTTGCAAGTAGGTGCTGGATATCCCTCATCAGCTCTGTGGCGTCAGTGGGGCACATCACTCCTTATGTAAGCTGCTTACGAGTTATATATATATATATATATATGTGTGTGTGTGTGTGTGTTTTCTATATATGCGTTATATATCACATAGATATAACACATAGGTGTATAACACATAGGTATGAATAATCTGATGTGTAACACTCACATACTTAATTCTCTATCTACTTCATATTAGCCCTCTGTGGCCCAATGTGACTTTCTAGTAACAACCACTTTTAAAGCTCTTTTGTGTATTGAAAATTTCCCATTGTGGACATTTTTAGCCTGAAAGTCACAACATGGATGCCTTGTATGTAGCTTGTTTGGTTATTTAGTTCATAATGTACTCAACAGCTTAAAGCTAAAGCAACACATACATCCATTTTGCATTTTGATGTTCCTAATGGCACTTTGAACAAATTTATTTTGTATATCTCTGTAACATAATTTGAAAGAAAAATATCAGGCACCACAGGTAAGAGTAAAATTATAGTTTAAGGCACTAAACATTGTATAAAAATGTGTACCATTTATTATTTAAAGCAAAATAATTATGTTACCTGAAAGTTACAGTGGACCACAAGTCATCACAATAAGTTAGGTTATGGGTGCACACTGGAGTAGAAGGAAAATTATCTGTCCAAAATTCCATATTAAATTTCACTATAGCTATACTCTCTTTTGTATATAAAGCATTAATATTGGAATTATATTTCTGATGTACACCATATATTTCATAGCTACACTTCGTGAACTTTATGAAGCTTACAAGATCAATTTTGCTTTGGGTCAAATATTATGGATCCTCATATTTTTTATGGCATGAAGAATAAAAATAATATACGTCCAATAAATGGATATGTGTAAGATGTCTCACTTCTTGCATCTGACAGCGATGCAGAAAAGGAGATTCAAGCTACCAGTGCCAACACAGTTATACCAGAAAGTGAGGAATCAGCTGATAAGCTATCTGTAAATGAAGCAGCATCTCTGCTGCTCCTGTTCCAGATGTAGAAGAAAGAAATGAAGATATTTCTGAAACTAACTATAATAATGTCATGTGGAGAATATCAAGAGACCGATTGGCTCAACCAATACTTCCATGGAAAGGACTGTTATTTGTAGATTCTGATTCTCTACAGCCACCAATACACTATTTTGAATAATTCATTGAGGAAAATTGTCTTTCTTCAATTTCTTCTCAAACAAATTTGTAGTGTTCAAAATAATCCATTCAACAGCATAAATGTTACTACTGAAGACATTAAACAGTTCATAGGATGTTGTTTTCTTATATCCATATGTCTCAGGTCTAAAATGCAATCTTTCCTTTCATAAATGTTGTAATAGCCTATACAGAATTGTAATTTTATGATTTAGTACTTTTTTTTTAAATTAACAGAGAAATGTACAGTAAAAAGCTAGTTATTGAGTACATCTTTTATTTTGATTCATCTCTATGCAATGCCTTAAGTAATATCTGCTTAGCCTTTGTGGTCCATTGTGATTTCAAAGTAACAAAATATTATTTTTAATTAAAATTACATTTTTTAATTTGACGAATGCTTATAAGTTTCATAATGCAACTATAAACAATAATACTGGGGAAAAATATTTTTACCATCGTAATAAACAAATTCGGGCTTTAGAGGGTTAATATAAGCATGATCATATTGATAATACTTGCAGGTGCAAGGGAATACGGTAGGCTTTAAATGCCAGTTGGATCCTTCAAATGCTGGTCACTAAGTAATGGCAGTAAAACTCCATTTTCTCTCCATGGCCAAGTTATATAAGAATGAGTGCCCTTCCATTTGAGAAGGTAACTTTAAAGGAGGGCTGGCCCCGTAGCTCAGTCAGTGGAGCACCTGCCTGCCGTGCTAGGGGTTCTGGGTTCGATTCCTGGGGGTGGGGTTGTGGATTTTTCTCCGGCTAAGATAATTCCCCATCTTCCCCAGAGTCTGGAAGTATGAATGAGAATGTGTGTGTGATCTAATGATTAAAACCCAACGAATACATGTTAACACCTTTGATATGTTCCAAAGGAGAACGGCCATTGATATGACCACTGGAGCTAAAGGCAGGGTATAAATGGGGGGAAAAACTTATAAGGAATATATTTTGTAAAAAAAATTATCTTCTTCTGTAACGTCATTAGTTGTACCACTATCTTGTGTTAGGAGATTCTTGTTCCTCTATCCCCTTTAAGGTCGGGCCTGAGTAACTGAAGCTTTGGATCTGATAGAGGACGAGGATAGGTGATTAGCCCAATGCCTGGTGTGAAAGTGAAGGCAGTGGATGATATATATGAGAGCGAAATGAATGTAAGGAAAGATGATGATGGAGCAATTGGTGGAATGCTGACGGGAGAAACCGGAGGCCGCGGAGAAAACCCATCCCAGCGCCATGTTGTCTTACTTTGCGGTCGCCTGGGAGCGAACCCGGGCCGCTTTGGTGAGAGCTAAGCGGCCTAACCACACAGGTATGGCTAAAAAGAATATAATTGACATAATCTGCGTGTGTTATAAGTATTTTAAAGTCACCCAAAACTAAAAGAACTTGTGAGAAGTTTCACAGAAAATTCTTAAACATGTGATATTTAATTAAAAATCGCTGGTCATCTTCGCAAAAATAAAGCTTTCTTTTTTTGTAATGTTAAACGGGTTGGCGGAATTTCCTGCAAATCCGTGTCACTTGCTTGGAAGATGGTCTAACTCATATATAAAGATTGATATTTAATTTACTTTTTGTTTTTGAGTTTGTTGTTCACACACGGACACACATCCAATCTTTTTTAAATCCCTTTTGTTTTAGATTTAATGTGTTCTAAAATATTTATGCCGATATCGGCGATATCCAATTTTTGGGTAAAATGCAATACTACTTGTCTTCCTACAATATACCTACATGGTTAGAGAAAGTAAAGACGACTAACTTTCCATTTGAGAGAGCTATTCATAGTGGAAAATTCAAACATATAAAAATGAATAACTAAAAAGAGTTCAGTTCAAAAGAAAAAATAGTATTTGGCGTAAATTGTGTATTATAACGAGATATCCAGTTTTTGTGTACGAGTAGTAAGATTTCGTGTATCTGTTACAGTTTACCAGTAATGTAAGTCATTCTGAATGAAGGGCACTTCTAAGAACATTCGCAGAAAACTTAGGGAGATACATTTCATTTTTCCTTAAAATGTCTTAAACATATGGCAATTGCTTTAGTATTATTATGTGAATATTTTATTCTTGAAGCATATCATATTGATTTTAGAGCTTGAGCCAGTTTCAGTTTTAGATCTTGTGGCCATCGCCAAGACAGGATGCTTTATAACAAATGGAGGGTTGACTTTCCAAATAAACTTCAATAAAAGTGACAAATTTTAACACACTTAATTGGGATATGCTTTGTGAAAATTTGGAACTATTTTTATGTAAATTCTTTGGAACAAAATAAGTAATTTTTCTTTTCTTACTAAACTGTTGTTTTGCGTTTCTTTAAAAAATAAATAAACATTTAAATGTACAACTTAGATGTTAGAATATTAACTATAGATCAAGTTACTTTTGAGCCTTTAGAATTAGCGTGTGTCTGACGAAAAGCTTATCTCGTGTTTCTGGACGATTTTTTGACTCATCAAACATTTCACGCTAATATTCTTTGATCTGTAAATATTGTATATGTGCGTGTAGGACATGAATGGTAATCAGGTACCTTAATATTCTTCACTTGGTAAATCTCTCGAGTCTAGTCTACGTATTCTCGACTAAACTACATATAAGTATATTTATAAAGCCAACAAATCTCTTCGCACAAATACTCAATTTCCTTACCTTTGGCAAATAATGGATTTTGCAAGTTTCTGTTTTCCGTAAACGTATTAGAATTTTTAATAAAGAGTAAATACCTAATGATGTCTATACTCTTTAATGGTTCTGAAGACTATGTCTCGTCTGGAGGCGTAAAAATCACTCATTTCCGTTTTACATTGTTGTAAATTTCTAGCAAACTCTTAGCCAATCATATTCACTTTCTATATTTAATTTACACCAAACATTATTATTTAAATATTATTGATATTTAATTGCGTTAGCAATGTCAAACAATCCCATTAAATGAGATATTGTTTCACAAATATTCTATAATTATATATTTTATGTTTCTTTCTTTGCTAATATGCGTTCAGAAAAACACTTTTGTTTCTAACACAGATTCCGACGTGTTAATTCTTTCTACTGCTATCGATTATATTTTAAAATTATTTTATAATTATTATTTCATTAAATTGACACTTATCTTTGGCACTATTAAGTAAAATTTCGCACCTTAATCAAAATGGTTTAAGACATTTTTGAGAAAGTCACAATTTTCGAATAATGTGTTATGAAAGGAATGGTCTGGTGTGGGTGGACTTTCTTAACAACCTTCGTGTGCCATCCTCGGAATATGCTTCATGTTCTTTAGTTCACCTTTCATATGTAAAAGGAGAAATTGTATTTCAATAATCTCCCCATGTTTTCCTAAACTATCCAAGAAGACACGCTGTTGCCCCGTGGGGGGTTATGCGCCAAGTGCTGGCTGCGCTCTTCCACCTGCCTAGGAGGCATCTGAGCACAGTCCGCTTAACAGGGTAGAGGGAAAGGAACAATGTTTAGGTATTGGACTTACCAAGCCCATTTCTGGGCTTGGGGGGTTGAAGTCAGGGGAATGTGGCCATGTTCAGTTCTGGTTACCTAAAGCATCTTTGGGCAACCGGTAGCTCGGTCGGCGGCGAGGTGCCCTGTGGCCGTAACGGCCAAGGGTGTTCACCAGGATGTTGGGATGGGAGTCCACCTTATCGTAGATGGTGCGGGATCTCTCCCGCACCACGTCCACGATGTACGGGACCCCGGAGTAGGTGTGGAGGATGTGGGACGGGAATCTACGCCCGGTATCGTAGATCATGCGCAGCACCCTGTTCTGGACGCGCTGTAGTCTACGGATAGTGGTCGGAGCCGCTGATCCCCAGACTTCGCAGGCTTACAGAATCAGGGGCGGTATAATCGCCCGATACAGGCGTAGTTTGAGGTGCGTTGGCATGGTGGATTTAAGCACTGGGTTCAACTGCGTTAGCGCTGGATGCCCTTGTCCGGCTTTGACCCGGACGTGTGGTGCGTAGGTGAGACCGCGATCGAGGTGGACGCCAAGGTATTTGGCAGTGGGAACCCAAGGGATTTGCCTCTGCCTCAACCTCAGTGACCAATCCGGTCGCCCAGCTCGGACCTTAGCCAGGAGAAGAGCAGATCTCGTCTCGGGGCTAATGGCCATCCTCCACTTCTCACTCCAACGGCCAATGGCTCGGAGCTGGCACTGCAGCGGAGGATGACAATATCTTAGGTTTTTGCTACGTGCCATTATGAGGCCGTCGTCGGCATATTGGCACGTAACAGTCTGTGGTTCTAAGGGGAAGTCAGACATGTAGGCCGCAAAGAGTAACGGGGATAGTATACTGCCTTCCGGGACTTCCGCGACTATGGGTCTGATGGATGACAGCCGTCCTTCCAATCTCACCCTGAACGTGCGGTCTCTGAGGAAACTACTGATCAGGGCGAGATAGGGAGGAGGTACGTTGGCCTCCCTGAGTTTGTACAGTATACCTTGGTGCCAGGTTGTGGCAAAGGCTTTCTCTACGTCTAGCAGTCCGCGACTGTCTTGAGGTATTCCTGGAATCCCAGGGCTGTCCTCTCGGCCAGACGCAGCAGCTGCAGGGTCTTGGAGTGTCCATGACGAAAACCAAACTGGTGATCGGGTAGGAGCTGCCTTTCCTCGAAAAGAGGGGTCAGGCGGGATAGGAGCAACCGCTCAAATAGTTTTGAGACGGTTGAGAGACGACTTATGGATCGGTAGCTAGACGGAAAGACCGGATCCTTGCCGGGCTTCAGGATGCACACCACTCTCGCTTCTTTCCAGCAAGCCGGAAAGTGGCGGAGGTGGAGGCACGCATTGAAGATCCGCGTCAAGTGGATGACGGCCCTCTTGGGAAGGTGCTGGAGCATGTGAGCACTAACACCATCATGTCCAGAGGATTTGTTCGGTTTCAATTTGCTGATTTCAGCAGTCACCGCCCTTGGGGTGACTATTGGGATATGGATCGCCTTATGGCGCCGTTGTGGCTCCTCATAGAGGTCTTCCACAGCAGCCTCCACGAGGTCAGTGAAGTCTTCGTCCTGGGGGTCCTCCCTCGGCTCGAATTGGCTTTCCAAATGATCCGCGAAAGCTGTGGCCTTATCTTGGGGCTCGTAAGCGAGTCTCCCGCGAGTGCCATGCAGCGGATGCTGGTAAAGAGTTTTGTCCCTCCTGAGAGACTTGATCTTCAAGGGGTGCTTTTCCTGGAGGTCCACGTTTCTGAAAGTGTTCTCCCAGGCCACCGTACGGTGGGCACGGAGCAGCCGCCTTGCCAGGGATTTGAACCGCTGGTAAACTTCTCCTATCCTGGGATGAAGGAAACCCTGCCATAGCTTCCGAACAGCTGCCTTAGCTTTTAGCAGCTGCCAAATCTCGTTTGAGATGGACGGAGGGTTAAGTATGTTGGTTGGGATACGGTGAGTGTGTGCACTCACCGCTTGACGGACTTGTTGGGAGAAAATCATCGCTGCTGCCTCCAGCACCTCGACATCGTCGATGCGTGGACGAGGGTCAATGGTTTGGTTGAGTTTGAGGATGGCTGCATCCCAATCGACCTCGAGTTCCCAGTCTGAGTTTAGCAGAGCTGGCATGGTGACGTCAGAATCGACCGTGACAGGGTCATGGTCGGAGTCCAGTTCATTCACCGCCGAGAGGTCTAGGTGAAATAGAAAGTTCTTTGTGATCATGATGTCGATGACATCCGGCCTGCCGTGGGCCGGATGGAAAGTTGGGCCTCTCGGCCCGTGCGCGGCGAGAATTGGGTAACCGCTTATGAGGCGGTAGAGCCCTCGTCTCCTCTGGTTGCTTGTACGGCTGTGCCAGAGCCCGCGTTTCGTGTTGAGATCTCCTGCAATGCAAACCACTGGGTGTAGGTTGAGAAGGGTTGTGTAATCGGCTTCGAAGAAATGATTGCCAGGTGGGTCATATGCCGCTATCAGCAGGGTGTCCTGTCCGCCGACTGACAGCCGGATGGCGCAGGCTTCCACGAGCTGCAGGGCAGGGAGAGGAACAGGGGTGTGTGATGTTTTTCACGAGTATAGCTGTACCGCCACCCCGCCGACCGTTACGATCGGTGCGGTGGGTGACGTAACTTGGCAGCGACAAGTCTATACCAGCATTCAGTTGCGTCTCGCAGATCATTAGGATGTCAATCCCGTAGGACTGTACAAACTCTAACATTCCAGGACGCTGATCCCGTACACCGTTTGCGTTCCAGAACGCAGCACGTAATGGTCTCCTGACAAGTCGGGTGGCCATTAATCATCGGTGCATGGGAAAAGTTCCTCGAGTGTTTGGAGGAGGATGGTGTGCTTTTCGAGGAAGTCTAGCCTCGGGTGTTCAATCTTCGCCTTGCGGTCCCTAAGGATGGGGAGAACTCTCAAAATGAGGTCGCCGAACCACAGAGAAAGCTCCCTGAATTCGTCGATATCCTTCGCAAAGATGGACCCCCCGAAGGATGCTAGCGCCGCTGTTGGTGCCCTCGCAGGTGCAGGCGCTCTAGTAGAAGCAGGTTCTGCAGCTGGTACCCGCGCTGGCGGTGCGGCCAGGCCGGTAGACTCAGCTGGGGCCTCCTCCCTGGTGGGAGGGGCTGCGGCCTGTGTAGCAGGCTTGGCTTTCCATTGCGCCTTGCGGCCCTTTTTCGGACGCTGCGGGCGCGTTGCCTCCTGTGGAGGTTTTGGTGCGGTGGGCCGGGGAGCCGTCTGCTCTGCTACTTGCAGAGTGCGCTGTACCCTTCCGAGAGCTGCCGCGAATGAGACTCCGGGACGGACATTTGCCAATTCCGCATTGCCTCCGCGGTGTTTCTCTATGGTTCTCTGCCGCGCTACGCAGCCCTTGTAAGTGCTGACGTGATCCTGGCGGCAGTTCACACATGTTTTCTCCTCAGGCGCTTTATCACAATCCTTCAGGAGGTGGGGACCCGCACACCGCGAGCTTGCGCTCGCACGCCATGCTGGAGTGATGGAAGCCCATACACCTGTAGCATTGTACAGGTCCACCCTGACCGTGAAAGCGCTCAACTTTCACGACAGTGTGGAACAGCACCCGAACAGCGTCGATGGGCTGAACCGTCTCTCCAGGAACCTTGTCCCCTACAACAAGGAAAAGAGGCATGGGTACACGTACAGAGCCTTCCTCTGTATGTACTATTTTCCTCAGCTGGGCAACAGCTGAGGCCTTGAGGCCATGCTCCTGCTCCAGAGCGAGTTTTGCCTCTTCTTGTGGGCACTCGGAATCCAGTCCCCGCAGAACCCGTCTTTCGACTTTGGGTTTCTGGGGGGAGTAGTAGTAGAAATGTATCTCACAGTCCCGCAGAACCTGCTTTGCAGCCTTGAAATCCTCGGGACTGCTGGTATAGATGTAAACCTTGCGAGGCTTCCTCTCGGCCTCGAAGGGGTATTTAAGCGTGGCTGCCAGCGTTCGCATGACGCCCACGTGGTTTTTAAAGCTATCCGCTATTTTGGGCGGAAGCTTGGACCCCCTATTGGCTATGGGTTAGAGCGGCTGTACAGGTTGGCCCTCTGGCTTAGGACCAGAGTTACTCCGCCGTCGTCCTTGGACGACGGTGAAACCCTCCTGGTCGGCGGTGTCATCCTCTGAGTCAGGCAGAGGGGGATATTGGGTCGCAGGAGCTGGTGCCTCCGTGACCGGAGCAAGGCCCTTAGGAGTTGCCGAAGATTTCCTCTTCGTGGACCTTGTTTTTGTTTTCGTGGCGGCAGGTGCCACGGGATCGGGTGCAGTGGAGGTAGAGGGTTGCTTCCCATCGTCCGACGTAAGTCGTGTCAGCGCAGTTGCCCTCCGGCAGTCCGCAGAGGACCGGACCCCCTGAGGGAGGTTCCTGAACGAGTCATGGACTCTGGGTTTTTGACCATTGGTCCGAAAACCCTTGGCTATGGTCTTGCGGACACTGCTGTCGCGTGGTCTGACAAGTCTTTTGTCAAAAGAAAAACAGAAGACAGTATAAGAGGAGTTAGATATTTTCGCTCTTCTGCTGGCTGCTGCTGGTGCGGCGGCTCGTATTTTGGCTGTCAGGCTATATGAAGGCCTTCGCCTTCTGCTGCTTCGCCGGTAAGATCAGTGTCTAAAGATGCTGTGATGTCGATGCGTGCACTAGCGGAATCTTGGGTATCTGGGACACTGCCTACTGCCTTCCGCTAGTGAGCCCCCAAGAAGTACCGGTGCCCTATTGCTTGGCTGCGTTCGCTGCGTCGCTTTTTTTTACCGTGGAGGGGAAAAACCCAGTTACAGGTTACGGCCCACGTGCGATGGCCGACAGTGTGAGGGTCCCCGTGCCCTGAGGGGCCAGGCATACTCACTAAAAAACCCCTCCACGTGTTAGTTTCGTGAATCTTATATTGTTTTGCGTGCATTTATTATCATGCTACTTTATCGGGTCCCGCGTAGCATCCCGGTTAGTATGTGGTAACTACTATGCTGGCATGCGATGCATGCGAGCGTGTCAACGTTGCCTCTTGGTGGTGACCATGAAACCTGGGCACCACCAAGTGTTAATCATGCGTTAGTATTGTTGTATACATGTGGCTCAGGCCGGGGAGGCCTGTTAGTCAGTGTTGCGCGTATGTTACTTATCTATTATTTATACGTGCTTTGTAAGCCTATTTGTATTGTAATAATAAAGCTCAGGCCTTGGTGACCTGTTAGTCAGGGATTAGTAGTGGTATGGTTATTAGTGTTCTACTTATGTCCCTAGTTTCCTTGGTTTGTCAGTGGTTGGTATGTGGCATGCAGTTTCGAACTATGTGTTCGGTCGTCCTAATGTTCCGGCGTGGCCGTTCGTCAGTTCCTTAGTCCATGCGTTGTGTCGTCGGTGCGTCCTACTCCATCTGCAGTCGCCCGCTGTCTCTGCGCCTGTAGGACACTGGTGGGAGGCCCTCTAACTCCCGGACCGCCTTGACTGATGTCAAGGGCTTGGAGGGCTCTGTGCGGGCAGCGTTCTGAAAAGAGACAGTAAGAAAAAGGTTAATGAAGGGAAAGTAGGAGTGTCAGCCTAACTGTCTGTGTCAGTCGTCCCTTATTAGGTTGTTCAGGAAGTTCTGAACGTCGTCTTCGTCGTCGTGTGTGAGTCTTCTTTCGAATAGTGATAATGGTCGCGCGTGTATGTTTATTTCTGTAGTGTAGTTTCCGAGTCGTGAAATTAGAGGATTGTCATGTATCTCTAAGTTTTTATAGGTGTCATATGCTAGCTTAATGAATTCTTCAACTGTGTGCATCTTTAGTTCGCTGTGTAGTAGGTCGGTTGGTGCTGTGTGAGGAACTTTCGCTATCATTCGTAATATTTTGTTTTGGAATTTCTGTAGTCTTAGTATGTATGTTTTGGCGTCATACCCCCAGACCGGAGTTGCGTATGTGAATATGGGCCTTGTAAGAGTTTTGTATAGCGTGAGCCCTAAGTTCATGTTTATATGGAAGTTCATGCTTATCAGGGGGTAGAGCCTGCCCAATTGGACGTTGGCTTTACCCCTGATTTGATGGACGTGCTTTTTCCACGTCAGCCCTTGGTCCAATTTGAGTCCTAGCCAGGTTACTGTGAACGTCCACTCAATATTTTCTCCGAAGATAGAGAGTGGGGGCAGCTGGTGTTTTCCCAATCTGTGCTTAAGCATTTTGGTGAATATTATGGCTTGCGTGTTTCCTGGGTTTACCTAAATACGCCATTTTTTGAACCATTCTTCTAGATTATTCAGGGCGTTTTGTAGTCTCCGGTGGATGAAATCCGATTTGGCTGATTGAGTCACAATTGCTGTATCATCAGCGTAGATGTACAAGTCTGTGTAATTGGTTTTCGGTATGTCGTACATAGTGATGTTAAAGATAATCGGTCCTAGGATACTTCCCTGAGGGACTCCCGCTTTGATTTTGCGGGGGGGGGGGGTCCATAATTGGTTGTTAACTTTCGATTGGAATTTGCGGTCGTGTATATAGTTCGCGATGAGCTTTATTAATATGTAGTGTATGTTGAACGTTTTAAGCTTTTTGAGCAGTCCTACGTGCCACACCCTTCGAATGCACGTTCGACGTCGAGCAAGAGTGCTCCTGTTGATTTGCGGATGTTAAACCCGTGAGTTATGTGTTCTGTGGCTCTGAGTAATTGAAGCGTTGTTGAGTGTTTGGCTCTAAATCCAAATTGCTCCGGGATTGTGATATTTTGTTTGATTAGTTGGCTATTGAGTCGTTTGAGTATGACCTTTTCGAGGAATTTACCAAGAACGCTTAGAAGACTAATTGGTCTGTAGTTTTGCGCGTGAGAGGCGTCTTTGCCCTTCTTGGGGAAGTGCACCACAGTGGCAAGCTTCCATCTCTCGGGATAATATCCTTTCTCCAATGTGTAATTGAATATATTTGCTAGCAATTTGATCGCGTCTTCCGGTAGGTTGGCAAGTGCCACGGTTGGGATTCCATCAGGGCCCGGCGCTTTTCGTTTGGGGAGGTGCTTAACTATCCATTTAATTTCGCTGGGACATATTTTTCTCACTTTATTGTGAGTTCTTAGCTCTTTGTAATTCTTTGTTTCTGCTTCTGTCTCTTCCGCAAATTGTGGGCAGGACGGACTGGTGTTCGGAGTTAGCGTAGTTTGCAGTGCGTCCGCTAGTGCATCTGCTTTTTCTTGATCCGTTGTGGCTATGTTTTGATTGTAGTGTAGGGGAGGGATTTGTACCCTGTCGCGTGTCAGGCAGCGGGCTATCTTCCACACTGCGTCTCTCTCATAATTGAGATTCTCAAGTGTGTTTTGCCATTGGCTTGTGATATGATTATAAATTCTTTGTTGCACTAGTGTGTTTAGGTACCTGTAATACTCTTGGTCGACTATATGTCTGGACTTTTGCCATTTTCCCTGGCTCGGTTTCGTTCTGCCGTTAAGGAGGTTATATCTCGGGGAAGTTGTATATGGAACGTTTTGGGCTGGCTTGTGGGCACTGATATTACTGTTGTCGTTTTTATGGCCTGCTCCAATTGGAGTACTGCCCTGTTCGCGTTTTCATTTGTATCTAGAGGGAACGTTGGGAGGTTTTTGCTTACGGTGGTTGCAAACTTCTCCCAGTCCGCTATATTGTAGTTCGGGCGTTTAAGTGGCGCGACCTTAGCGCATAGATTATTAGATCAGTTCGATTTTCAAGTCTTAATAGAGCGTTTCCAGCGGTGTTTGTCTCATTGCAGCCCCATATTTGATGTTTTGCATTGAGATCCCCCGCTAAAAGAAATTTGTTACTTTGTTGCATCAAGTTTGATATGTCTGCTGTGTTTAGGGTCCCCGGGGAGGGGGCATATGCCGCCGTTACAAGTGTTCGACAGTTTTCTAGTGTTATGTATATATTAGTAGTTTCCAGGCTTTGCAGTTGTGGTATTTGAGCTATGTCATGCATTATGTTGTGTTTTATTATAATGGCTGTGCCGCCGCCATATTGGTTTCTATCTGGGCGGTGGGTGGTGTGTCCCGGTATGTTGAATCGGTCCCGATTTGTAAGGTGTGTTTCTGTAACGAATGCTATGTCTATTGTGTTGTGTGTGAGAAAGTTCTAAAGTTCAGTCTTCTTTCGTCTTAGTCCTCTAGCATTCCATGTCAGTAAGTTTAAATATCTTTGTCTGTTCATATGAAGCCTGGGGTGACAAGAAGCTGTATGAAGTCCCTGTAGGTGGCCATGAGGGAGCGGGCCTCCGATGAATCCGCTTCCAGCAGGGATTTGAAGATGTGGAGGCACGTCGCAGCAGACCCAGCAGCAGAAGAGTCGAGTCGTCCAGGTTTACCTGAATGGAGTGTTTGCTGCCCAGCACCTAGCCGCTTATTGCGTCTTTATCTGGGCAGTATAGAAGAGTCATCATTTGTCTCAGGCGATTGTTTTCGGCAGTGGACATATCTAGCCTTGTGCGCGCAGTCGCCCCGTGGGGGGATGCGCCAGTGCTGGCTGCGCTTGAATTCTTCTTACTAGATATGATCAAACGGTGAGTGGGGCTTGTGCTCCCCTGGCCAATGAGCGGGTGATGATCTGTGATTGGGCCGGTTGGTTTATATATATATATATATATATTGTGACTTTGTGGGCTCGTGAAATGAAAAGTCCAATTACACAAACTCAACAATGTTCTATATTTCCACCGACTTACAGTTCAACACTTGCCAATTACACAAAATTACGTAATGCACACAATTACGATTCACCAGTTCGTCCGTTACCGTTCAGATGCACGTACCCAATTACGTAAAGTCTTCCGCTGCACAGTCTTCTCGTTCATTAACACGGCGCTCCTTCGCTAGCACGTCAAACACTGACTAACTGTCTGACTGACTCCTCTTGCACGACGTGATGCTTATATAGGGTCCTTTGCCGATCTGGAAGGTTCTCGATTAGATTGAATGTCCCGTAATTTCCAGAACCTAGGAGAAGGTTAAAGAGACGGCTCAGGGGCCCGCCATCCCTCTCCTAACCATCCTTTCAGTTAGTAACAGGAGACAAATGACTGGGTGTGGCGTAGCCTTCGGTCCCTTCTCAGCTGTTGTTTGTGGTGCTTCCCGATAATAGGGTGACACTGCTCCCTCCTCAAAGCTGGTCGTCCCGAACAGCACCATCATAGCGGGCTAGACGATCCAGGTGTACCACCAACATCTTCCCTCGGGGAACCTTCTGGATGCGGTAGACCACGTCGTTAATCCTCTTCAGCACCCGGTACGGTCCTTGCCATGGCTGCTGGAGATTCGGGCAGCGCCCCTTGGTCCGGGTAGGACGGTACAACCAGACCAGGTCACCTTGCTGGAACCCTTGGCTGTTGGCTTGCCTGTCATACCTGGTCTTCATGCGGTCGCTCGCCTTCTGGATGTTCTGGCTAGCCATCTCGTGCATGTCGTGGAGATGGTCCACTAAGTTCTCCACATACTCGGTCGCTGGCTGTTTCGCTTCCGGAGGGCTTCCAAAAGCCAGGTCACAAGGGAGGCGTAACTCTCGGCCGAACATTAAGCTGGCTGGCGTCATCCCAGTTGTGTCGTGTGTAGACGAGCGGTAGGCCAGCAAGAACAGTGGCACCTTGACGTCCCAGTCTCGCTGATGGCTGGCCACGACCTTCCTCAGGTGTTCCTCTAACGTTTCGATGTATCTTTCGACCATGCCATCCGACTGGGGATGTAGAGGCGTCGTGCGGGTCTTGCTCACCCCAAGCCTTTGTAGTGCCTCCTTCATTAGGTTGGACTCAAAGTTGGTACCCTGGTCACTGTGTAGCTCTAACGGCACCCCAAATCGACAGAACACTTGCTCCACGAGGCAGTCTGTGATTGTCTTTGCCTCTTGGTTTGGGAGGGCATACACCTCCGGCCACTTGGTGAAGTAGTCCACGACCACCATTAGGGGCTTGTTGCCTCGGTCGGAAACTGGGAACGGTCCAGCAATGTCAACGGCGATCCGTTCGAATGGCGCTCCGACGTTGTACTGCTGCATGCGACCCCGGCTACTAGTCTGGGGGCCACGACTCGCCGCACACACGTGACACTGACGGCACCATCTCTCAGCATCTGTCAGAGTCTCAGCCAGTAGTAGCGCTGCCGTAGTTTGTCAATCGTTCCGTTCGCTCCCAGGTGTCCTCCCGAAGTACCGGCGTGCACTTCGTCCAGGACTTTCGGGACCTTACTCCGGGGAAGTACCAACTGCTCTCTCTGCGTCTTCCCATCGGGTGATTCCCATACCCGGAACAGCACGCCCTCTCTGGTCTTCAACGAGTCCCATTGGGCCCAGTACGACTTGTAGGTGGCGCTCCTAGGTGCGATATCCTCCCAGGTTGGTCTCATCCCTGCCTCCACTTCCCTCAAGAGTGGCCCCAAGTCTGCGTCCGCCAGCTGCTCCCTCCTCAGGCCTGCGCTATCCCAGCCTTCAGCAGGCACTGCCACAACTACTTGGACTGCTGCGGCACGCTCCTTCTCTTCCACTCTTGTGCACTGGCCGCACTCTTCTGGACAGGGTCTTCGGGACATGGCGTCTGCGTTACCGTGGCTCTTCCCTCTACGATGTTCCGAGGTGAAGTCGTACTCCTGCAGCCTTTGGACCCAACGTGCTGTCTGGCCTTCCAGGTGCTTAAAGCTCAATAGCCAGGTTAGAGCGGAATGGTCAGTCCTCAGGTGGAATGGCTGACCGTACAGGTACTTGGGGAAGTGCTCCAATGTCTTTACTACCGCCAGTAACTCCCGTCGGGTGACGCAGTAGCTCTTCTCTGCCTTGGATAGCGTCTTGCTGTAATAGGCTATCACCCGCTCATGGCCGTCCTGGATCTGCGATAGGACACCTCCAATGCAATGGTCGCTGGCGTCGGTGTCCACAATGATGGCGCCACCCGGTTTTGGGAAACCCAAAATTGGAGCACGGCACAGGGTCTCCTTTAGGTCCTGGAAAGCGTTTTCGGCGTCCTCTGTCCACACATAGGGCCGGTGTTCCTCCGTCAGGCGGGTGAGGGGTTTTGCGATGTTGGAGAACCCCTTTATGAAGCGGCGGTAATAACTGCACAGCCCCAGGAAACTGCGCAACTCTTTCTTATCCCTTGGGCGAGGCCAATCTCTCACGGCCTTTGTCTTCTCCGTGTCTGTGGCCACTCCGGTTGCTGAGACTATGTGGCCCAAGTGGTTAACTTCCTTGCGGAAGAGCTGGCACTTCTTCGCGTTCAGCTTCAAGTTGGTCGCTTGCAGTCTCTGTAGCACCTTACTCAGATTCTCGAGGTGATCTTCAAAAGTCTTCCCGACGATGATGATGTTGTCCAGGTATAGCAGGCAGGCATCGTAAGTCAGCCCTCTCATCACTGACTCCATGAGGCACTGGAAGGTAGCTGGTGCGTTGCAGAGGCCAAAGGGCATAACCGTGAACTGCCAGAGCCCTTGGCCCGTCGAGAATGCCGTCTTCTCCTTGTCTCTCGGGTCTAGAGCTACCTGCCAGTAGCCCGACTTTAGGTCCAGGGTCGACAACCACTGCGCACCAGCTAGCGTGTGCAGGGTGTCGTCAATCCGGGGTAACGGAAAACAGTCCTTCCGGGTGACGGCGTTCAACTTTCTGTAGTCTACGCAGTAGCGCAGCTCGCCGTTCTTCTTTGTCACCGAGACTATAGGGGAACACCAAGGGCTGTCAGACTCTTCAATCACTCCCCTGGATCTCATGTCCTCCAGCATGTCTCGTACCGCCCCTTGCTTCGCCAGCGGAACGCGTCTATGTGGTTGCCGAATAGGCCGGGCGTCCCCGGTGTCGATGCGGTGAAGCACTTTGTCCGTGCGGCCGTAGTCACTATCATCTTGGCTGAAGACGCGCTGATACCGTCTTAGCACTTGTCGAACCTTCTCCAGCTGTTCTGTGGTCAGGTGGTCGGCCGCCCTCTCCACCAAGCCTTCTAGCCGGGGCCCCAGGTGTTGCTTCGGCGCCGGCTCCTGTGTCTTTTCGATAGCTGTTACGCTCACCACGGGCTCGAACATTCCCAACTCCGTTCCGGCCTGGACCTCGTGATCAGCGTCCGTAGGATTTAGCAGTCTCACGGGCACCTCCTTTCGGCACGGCGGCAAAGCCCTGGCTACACACAGTCCGTTTACAGGCGTCTTCTGGTCCAGCATCATGTTCCTGGTTCTCTGGTCCTCCAGTCGTGCCGTCACCACCACCTCGCTCCTCGCGGGGACAACCACGTCTTCGTCCAAGACGACCCTGCAAATTCCAAGGCGCTCTTCGGGTTGACGGAGTATAGCCGCTTCTCCGTTAAGCCGCAGGACCTTCTTGCCGACGTCGACCGTCGCCTCATGGCTCCTGAGGGCGTCCAGTCCCAGAATCACCTCCTCAGCCACCTTCGCGACGAACACCCACAGACGCACGGCACTCCGTCCCAAGTTCAGCTCCAGCAGGGCCTCCTTCTCCACAGGTAAGGTGTCGCCCGATGCCGTGACAAGCTGGTATGGTCGGCTCAGCTTCCTTGTCGGCAAACCCTTCGCCTCGACAGGTCTGATGATGGTCACGGCCGCCCCGGTGTCCACCAGCACGCGACACGGCTTTCCTCTTACCCAACCGTCCGCGATGAGGCTGTCATCCATACGCCAGCCGACGGCGCGCAGTGTCACTCGAGGGGATGGTGGTGATGGCGCCGACGTGCCCCTCTCCACGACGGCCCTTACTCATTTTCCGGCTGCTTTTCCTGGTGTGGGCAGTCTCTCTGTAGGTGTCCGGGCTGTCCACACCCCCAACACAGGCCACTAGGTGTTCGCCGGCGTCCCTCAGCTGGTCTTCTGTCTCCGGCGTAGCGGACACTTCTCGTTCTCGACGTCGGGATAGATGTTACTTTGGCCGCCTCCATCCTTAATGCCGCTGTCAGCGCCTCGTGGATGGTTTTATATTTGCCGAGCATTAGGCGCTGACGAATCTCCGTGTCCCGTACCCCGTCGACAAAATTGTAGGCGGCTTCCCAGGATACGAACTCCAGTGGCAGGTCAACCAAGGCCTTGCTAGCCAGCTGCTCGATGGCTATGGCGAACTCCCGCAGCGTCTCCCCCGGCTGCTGCGACCTTGCCTTTAGCTGGCTTCGGTATGCTGCGGCTAATCGGTGGTTCCCGAAACGATTCTCCAGGGCCTCCCAGATGTCCTTGGGCGCCGCCGTTGTCTGCACCGCGTTTAGGACTTCCGCGGCTCTTCCCTGGAGGCTGGCTATTAACTGTGTGGCCTCCTCCTCCAGTGACCATCCGTTGTGCCTGGCCACTGTGTCGAACTGGCGGCGGAAGACCTCAAACGTTGACGCGCCGTCATACTTGGGAGGTTTGACGGTCGCAGATGTTGTGTCGCGTCCCGGCGCGTCGGCCTTCAAATCCTTCAGCTTCCTGCCGACGACGTCCTCCACCATGGCGTTCAGGGACTTCACGCTGCTGTCGGCTTTTCCTTCCAGCTCATTAACGCGGTTCGCCAGGTCTTCGACGCGCTGGCCTAACTCTGTGACGTCCTCTTTTACGCCGGCCAACTGTTCTTCAATCTTTGCGGCGAGAGCCTCGTTCGCCGCCTTCATTTCCGTGGCCAGACTGCCGTTCGCTACTCTCATTTCTGTGGTTAACTCGGCCTTCATTTCTTCCATTTTCTCGGTGATGTTGTCGTTGGCCGTCTTCATTAGTTTCAGTTCCGCCAAAATCTTTTCTAATGCTGCCTCCATTGTGTTATGTCGCACTTCTGACACCAATTGTGACTTTGTAGGCTCGTGAAATGAAAAGTCCAATTATACAAACTCAACAATGTTCTTTATTACCACCGACTTACAGTTGAACACTTGCCAATTACACAAAATTGCGTAATGCACACAATTACCATTCACCAGTTCGTTCGTTGCCGTTCAGATGCACGTACACAATTACGTAATGTCTTCCGTTGCACAGTCTTCTCGTTCATTAACACGGCGCTCCTTCGCTAGCACGTCAAACACTGACTAACTGTCTGACTGACTCCTCTTGCACGACGTGTTGCTTATATAGGGTCCGCTTGCCGATCTGGAAGGTTCTCGATTAGATTGAATGTCCCGTAATTTCCAGAACCTAGGAGATGGGTAAAGAGACGGCTCAGTGGCCCGCCATCCCTCTCCTAACCATCCCTTCAGTTAGTGACAGGAGACAAATGAGTGGGTGTGGCGTAGCCTCCGGTCCCTTCTCAGCTGTTGTTTGTGGTGCTTCCCGATAATTGGGTGACAATATGATCAAATAATGGGTGGGGCTTGTGCTCCCCTGGCCAATGAGCGGGTGATGATTTGTGATTAGTCCGGTTGGTTTTTTTTTAACTTTTATTTTTCTATTCTTTTAAAAGGCGGCCCCACAGCCGCCGCCCCCGGTGGCAATCGACCGACATGCAGTGCCGTGCGCTACATCGCCTTCCTCATGCAGTTAGAGTAGTTCTAACATGCTGGGAGAATCAGTGTGTTAATTAGTGTGTTAGTGGGGTCCCGCATTAGCACCCCGGTTATTTCCGTAATGTATGATGCTGGCATGTATTGCATCCGAGCGCGTCAAAGGATGAGATCCCTGGCTGTAGCCATGAGCGAATCCTGAGTACAGCCAGGGGGAGTTAAGGTGTTCGTGCAAAGGTACTGATAAAATCAGCGTATCAACCAAGAAACTAAAAATAGCCCAGATGGGCAAGATAACTGAAGCCTTTAACGAGTTATCTGCTACAGTAACTAGACTACAAGCGGAAAATAATATTCTGAAAACCAGTTTGGTACAGCCTAAGCCTTCTTATGCCCAAAAGGTCATGAGACAAAGGATGACTGACACGGAGGACAAATTTGACAGGGCTATAAAGAAGCAAACCCATATGGTGCTGATTAGATCGACAGAAGGTAAAAGGGCAGATGTGGTACAAGACATAGTTACCAAACATCTAAAGCCAGTGGAAGAAAAAATTAAAATAACTAATGTAAGAATAACGGACACAACTGTATTAGTCGAGGCAGAAACAAAGGAAGTTATGCAAAAAATTCTGAATAGTCAGAATCTAAAAGATAAGGAAATTAAGGTAGCACCGGCCAAGAAGAAACAACCGTTAATGATAATTTATGATGTTTTATCCACAGAAAAAGAAGACGACATCAAAAGAAATAGGTATGAACAGAATTATAAAGATGAAATGTCATGGAAGAATTTAACCAGAAGGTAACCTTCCGATTTAAAACAGGGCCTAGAGATAAAAGAACAGTTCATCATGTAATAGAAGTAGATCCCAGGCTAAGATATTGTGGCTTTGTGGGCTCGTGAAATGAAAAGACCAATTTCACCACACAAAAATGTTCTTTATTTCCACCGACTTACAGTTACATTCTTGCCAATTACACAGAATTACAGTTTAATATACACAATTACAATTTAAATTACACCATTCAACCTTGCCAGTTCGTCTTTACACGTCCGCTCAACTCAACTACACGTCTGCCAGGCTCACGGTCCCTTACTCAACTCACTACACGTCCGCACACCGCGACGTCCTTCACTAAACTAACTCGTCGCCTCGCTTGTATCGATCGTCGCCCCGAAGTCTCTCGACTCTTCCATTATGGAGGGGGAAATCATTCTGGAACCTTCGTGTACCTTCGCGCGGTAGGAGGAGGTGCCACCCCTTGCGCCCCCCCCCCCGCCACCGCCAGTCCGCATTATCGATCGGCAACGCGAGTTCGCCTTCTGCGTGACACTGCTCCCTCCTCAAAGCTGGTCGTCCCGAACAGCACCATCGTAGCGGGCTAGACGTTCCAGGTGTACCACCAACATCTTCCCTCGGGGAACCTTCTGGATGCGGTAGACCACGTCGTTAATCCTCTTCACCACCCGATACGGTCTTTGCTATGGCTGCTGGAGCTTCGGGCGGCGTCCCTTGCTCCGGGTAGGATGGTAGAACCAGAACAGTTCACCTTGCTGGAACCCTTGGCTGTTGGCTTGCCTGTCACATCTGGTCTTCATGCGGTCGCTCACCTTCTGGATGTTCTGGCGAGCCATCTCGTGCATGTCGTGGAGGTGGTCCACAAGGTTCTCCACATACTCGGTCACCGGGTGCTTAACCTCCGGAGGGCTTCCAAAAGCCAGGTCACAAGGGAGGCGTAACTCTCGACCGAACATTAAGCTGGCTGGCATCATCCCAGTTGTGTCGTGTGTAGACGAGCGGTAGGCCAGCAAGAACAGTGGCACCTTGACGTCCCAGTCTCGCTGATGGCTGGCCACGACCTTCCTCAGGTGTTCCTCTAAGGTCTTGATGTATCTTTCGACCATGCCATCCGACTGGGGATGTAGAGGCGTCGTGCGGGTCTTGTTCACCCCAAGCCTTTGTAATGCCTCCTTCATTAGGTTGGACTCAAAGTTGGTACCCTGGTCACTGTGTAGCTCTAACGGCACCCCAAATCGACAGAACACTTGCTCCACGAGGCAGTCTGTGACTGTCTTTGCCTCTTGGTTTGGGATGGCGTACACCTCCGGCCACCTAGTGAAGCAGTCCATGACCACCATTAGGTACTTGTTGCCTCGGTCGGAAACTGGGAACGGTCCAGCAATGTCAACGGCGATCCGTTCGAATGGCGCTCCGACGTTGTACTATTGCGTGCGAGCCCGGCTCCTAGTCTGGGGGCCACGACTCGCCGCGCACGCGTGACATTGACGGCGCCATCTCTCACCATCTGCTCGAAGTCTCAGCCAGTAGTAGCGCTGCCGTAGTTTGTCAACCGTTCGGTTCGCTCCCAGGTGTCCTCCTGAAGTACCGGCGTGCACTTCTTCCAAGACTTCCGGTACCTTACTCCGGGGAAGTACCAACTGTTCTCTCTGCGTCTTCCCATCGGGTGATTCCCATACCCGGAACAGCACGCCCTCTCTGGTCTTCAATGAGTCCCATTGGGCCCAGTACGACTTGTAGGTGGCGCTCCTCGGTGCGATGTCCTCCCAGGTTGGTCTCGTCCCTGCCTCCACTTCCCTTAAGAGTGGCCCCAAGTCTGCGTCCGCCAGCTGCTCCCTTCTCAAGCCTGCGCTATCCCAGCCATCCGCAGGCACTGCCGTGACTACCCGGACTGCTGCGGCACGCTCCTTCTCCTTCACCCTTGTACACTGGCCGCACTCTTCTGGACAGGGTCTTCGGGACATGGCATCTGCATTACCGTGGCTCTTCCGTCTACGATGTTCCGAGGTGAAGTCGTACTCCTGCAGCCTCTGGACCCAACGTACTGTCTGGCCTTCCAGGTTCTTAAAGCTCAATAGCCAGGTTAGGGCGGAATGGTCAGTCCTCAGGTGGAATGGCTGACCGTACAGGTACTTGTGGAAGTGCTCCAATGTCTTTACTACCGCCAGTAACTCCCGTCGGGTGACGCAGTAGTTCTTCTCTGCCTTGGATAGCGTCTTGCTGTAACAGGCTATCACCCGCTCATGGCCGTCCTGGATCTGCGATAGGACACCTCCAATGCAATGGCCGCTGGCGTCGGTGTCCACAATGAAGGTACCACCCAGTTGTGGGAAACCCAAAATATGAGCACTGCACAGGGTTTCCTTCAGGTGCTGGAAAGCCTCTTCGGCGTCCTCCGTCCACACATAAGGCCGGTGTTCCTCTCTCATGTGGGTGAGGGGTTTGGCGATGTTGGAGAACCCCTTTATGAAGCGGCGGTAATAACTGCACAGCCCCAGGAAACTGCGCAGCTCTTTCTTATTCCTTGGGCGAGGCCAATCTCTCACGGCCTTTGTCTTCTCCTGGTCTGTGGCCACTCCGGTTGCTGAGACTATGTGGCCCAAGTAGTTAACTTCCTTGCGGAAGAGCTGGCACTTCTTCTCGTTCAGCTTCAAGCTAGTTGCCTGCAGTCTCTGTAGCACCTTACTCAGATTCTCAAGGTGATCTTCAAAAGACTTCCCGACGATGATGATGTCGTCCAGGTATAGCAGGCAGGCATCGTAAGTCAGCCCTCTCATCACTGACTCCATGAGGCGCTGGAAGGTAGCTGGTGCGTTGCAGAGGCCAAAGGGCATAACCGTGAACTGCCAGAGCCCTTGGCCTGTCGAGAATGCGGTCTTCTCCTTGTCCCCCGGTCTAGAGCTACCTGCCAGTAGCTCTACATAAGGTCCAGGGTCGAGAACCACTGAGCACCAGCTAGCGCGTCCAGGGTATCATCATTCCGGGGTAAGGGAAAACAGTCCTTCCGGGTGACAGCTTTCAACTTCCTGTAGTCTACGCAGAAGCGCAGCTAGCTGTTCTTCTTCGTCACCAAGACTACAGGGGAACACCAAGGGCTGTCAGACTCTTCAATCACTCCCCTGGATCTCATGTCCTCCAGCGTGTCTCGTACCGCCCCTTGCTTCGCCGGCGGAACGCGTCTATGTGGTTGCCGAATAGGCCGGGCGCCTCCGGTGTCGATGCGGTGAAGCACTTTGTCCGTGCGGCCGTAGTCACTATCGCGTTGGCTGAAGACGCGCTCGTATCGCCTCAGTAGTTGTCAAACTTTCTCCAGCTGTTCTGCGGTAAGGTGGTCGGCCGCCCTCTCCAGTAAGCTTTCTAGCCGGGGTCCAAGGTGTTGCTTCAGCGCCGGCTCCTGTGTCTTTTCGATTGCTGTTACGCTCACCATGAGCTCGCACGTTCCCAACTCCGTCCCCGCCTGGACGTCGTGATCGGTGTCCGTTGGATTCAGCCGTCTTACTGGCACCTCCTCTCGGCACGGCAGCAATGCGCTGGCTACACACAATCCGTGTACAGGCGTCTTCTGGTCCAGCATCATGTTCCTGGTTCTCTGGCCCTCCAGTCGCGCCGTCACCACCACCTCGCTCCTCGCGGGGACAACCACGTCTTCGTCCAAGACGACCCTGCAAATTCCAAGGCGCTCTTCGGGTTGACGGAGTATAACCTCTTCTCCGTTAAGCCGCAGGACCTTCTTGCTGACGTCGACCGTCGCCTCATGGCTCCTGAGGGCGTCCAGTCCCAGAATCACCTCCTCAGCCACCTTCGCGACGAACACCCACAGAGGCACGGCACTCCGTCCCAAGTTCAGCTCCAGCAGGGCCTCGTTCTCCACAGGCAAGGTGTCGCCCGATGCCGTGACAAGCTGGTATGGTCGGCTCGGCTTCCTTGTCGGCAAACCCTTCGCCACGTCAGGTCTGATGATGGTCACGGCCGCCCCGGTGTCCACCAGCACGCGGCATGGCTTTCCTCTTACCCAACCGTCCGCGATGAGGCTGTCATCCATACGCCGGCTGACGGCGCGCAGTGTCACTCGAGGGGATGGTGGTGATGGCGCCGACGTGCCCCTCTCCACGACGGCCCTTATCCGTTTTCCGGCTGCTCTTCCTGGTGTGGGCAGTCTCTCTGCAGGTGTCCGGGCTGTCCACACTCCCAACACAGGCCACTAGGTGTTCGCCGGCGTCCCTCAGCTGGTCTTCTGTCTCCGGCGTAGCGGACACTCCTCGTTCTCGACGTCGGGATAGATGTTACTTTGGCCGCCTCCATCCTTAATGCCGCTGTCAGAGCCTCGTGGATCGTTTTACATATGCCGAGCATTAGGCACTGACGAATCTCCGTGTCCCGTACCCCGTCGACAAAATTGTAGGCGGCTTCCCGGTATACGAACTCCAGTGGCAGGTCAACTAAGGCCTTGCTAACCAGCTGCTCGATCGCTATGGCGAACTCCTGCAGCGTCTCCCCCGGCTGCTGCGACCTTGCCTTTAGCTGGCTGCGGTATGCTGCGGCTAAGCAGTGGTTCCCCAAGCGATTCTCCAGGGCCTCCCAGATGTCCTTGGGCGCCGCCGTCGTCTGCACCGCGTTTATGACTTCCGCGGCCCGTCCCTGGAGGCTGGCTATTAACTGTGTGGCCTCCTCCTTCGCCGACCATCTGTTGTGCTTGGCCACAGTGTCGAACTGGCGGCGGAAGACCTCGAATGTTGACGCGCCGTCATATTTGGGAGGTTTGACGCGCGCAGATGTTGTGTCGCGTCCCGGCGCGTCAGCCTTCAAATCCTTCCACCTCCTGCCGACGACGTCCTCCACCATGGCGTTCAGGGACTTGACGCTGCTGTCGGCCTTCCCTTCCAGGTCGTTAACGCGGCTCGCCAGGTCCTCGACGCGCTCGTCCACTTGGCCCATCCGCTTGCCCAGCTCCGTCACGTTATCCCTCACGCCGGCCAACTGTTCTTCAAATTTGGCGGCGAGAGCCTCGTTCGCCACCTTCATTTCCGTGGTCAGTTCGGCCATCTTTGCGGTCATTGTCGTGGCCAAGTTGTTGTTTGCCATTTCCGTCTTCGCAGCGAGGTTTTCTTTTGCCGTCTTCATTTCCTTCAACTCGGCGGTAAGGTTGTTATTTGTAGTCTCCAGCTTCGCGGCCAGGCTGTTATTTGCCGCTTCCGTTTTTGTTGGTAACTCGTTCATCTTCCCGGTGATGTTGTCGTAGGCCGTCTTCATTTGTTTCGGTTCCGCTAAAATCTTTTCTAATGCTGCCTCCATTGTGTTATGTCGCACTCCTGACACCAGTTGTGTCTTTGTGGGCTCGTGAAATGAAAAGTCCAATTTCACCACTCAAAAATGTTCTTTATTTCCACCGACTTACAGTTAAACTCTTGCCAATTACACAGAATTACAGTTTAATGTACACAATTACAATTTAATTTACACCATTCAACCTTGTCAGTTCGTCTTTACACGTCCGCTCAACTCAACTACACTTCCGCCCGGCTCACGTTCACTCACTCAACTCACTACACGTCCGCACACCGCGACGTCCTTCACTCAACTAACTCTTCGCCTCGCTTGTATCGATCGTCGCCCCGAAGTCTCTCGACTCTTCCATTATGGAGGGGGAAATCATTCTGGAACCTTCGTGTACCTTCGCGCGGTAGGAGGAGGTGCCACCCCTTGCGTCCCCCCCCCCCCGCCGCCACCGGTCCGCATTATCGATCGGCAACGCGAGTTCGCCTTCTGCGTGACAATATAAACTTATTCAAAAGGATAAAATATATATTGGCTTCCAGGCGGTTCAGTTCAAAGATTATATTGTGGTAGCAAAATGTATGAAGTGTCAAAAGCTAGGACACGTGGAAAAATATTGTAAACAACAGGTACCTGTGTGCTCACACTGCGGGGAACAAGATCATACAAAGAAAGAGTGCCAAAAAGCTAAAGATAAGGAGAAGTCTGTATGTATTCCATGTAGCACAAGAAAGAAAAATCTAACTACTGGGACAAAAGTACACTGTCAAAATAGGAATGTATGCCCAACGTATAAGATGTTTTGTGAACAGTTAATTAATAGAACTGACTATGGACAGGATAACCCAAATGGAATGGAGTAAGAGAATAATGAACATAAGACATGGATCACAAACAAGTAGGAAACAAGGTAAACCAACTGCAACTTCTAAGACCTATCAGTTGTTGGAAGTGAAGAAGAAACATATTGCTACATATGTAAGGAACCTGAAATTGCCTGTAAGACCGCGACATATATATTATACATACATATTATGTATAATAATAACACTAATGAAATATGGAATATCTAAGATTTATTAAACAAAGAATGGTAATGGTAAATGAAATACAGCAAATAAAGAGCATAAGAATAGGTCAGATAAATGAACAGAGATCAAGGCTAGTGATGCAGGAATTAAGAAAAGTAATTGAAGACAGGCAATTGGATATCCTATGCATACAAGAGCTGTATGTCTTTAAAGGAAAACCTATACATGTGGCTGCTACAACTAGAATAATAGTAGAGGGCGATCAACCAAAAGCCATAATTCTAATCATCAACAAAGAAATACAGGTGGTAAAGATTACACAATTGTGCGATGAACGTGTTAACTGCATTGAGGTAACAACTGATGGTGTAAGCTTCATCCTGTGTAATCATTATTTTCAATATAGTGATGATATTCAAATACACATTGACAAGATGGAAAGAGTGCTAGACATTATGTCAAGAAAGTCCATTATATATGGTATGGATAGTAACGCCAAATCAAAGAGGTGGTACAGTAAAAATCCTGATAATAAGGGAGAAAGATTAGAAGATTAGAAGAAATATTACTACAGAACGATATGATCATAATGAATACACCATTTAATCCATTTACTTTTGAAAATAGAGCTGGAGCAGAGGAGAATATAGACCTTACGGTAGCCAAAGGAGAAATTGTGAATCGTATCAGTAATTGGAAAGTGGCGCAACAACTAACAACTAGTGACCACAATTTAATATATTATGATATAGTAACATGGACAGAAGGGGAACATCAAAATCATCAGAAGAAAAGAAAATATCAGATAAAGAATGCTGATTGGGCAAAACTTAGAGGTTCAAATAAAATTCCCAATGAAATACAAATTGGAGGAAATATAGATAAAAAAGCTAAGCAATTAACTCAAAGCATACAACAGGCGATGGAGCAGGCATTAAAGAAATGTACAAATATTGATGGAAAATATAAGGTATGGAATGACAAACTGCAAAAACTAAGGAGCAGAGTGAGGAAGTTAAGAAGATATTATCAGCTAAGTCGGACTGCGCAAGAAAAACAGATTAGACTTCAGGAATATAGAGAAGTGAAACAACAATATAAGATTAAGCTGGAAGAAACGAGACAAGAAACATGGAAAAGATTTATAGAGGAAAATTTGGATGAAAATGAATGGGGGACTCCGTATAAAATAGTCATGGAGAAAATAAAAGCACCGGAAGCAATCTCAACAATAAAGAAACCTGATGGAACTTATACAGAATCGTGGACAAGCTCTATGAGTCACCTGTTGCAGATATTGCTTCCTAGTGATGAACCAGAACAAGAGAATGAGGAACAGCAAGCTATGCGACGTGACTTTCAAAATGTATATATTAATCAAAGAGTAATCTACCCATATGACGTTTCGGAAGTAAAGTTAGCAATCCGAGAACTAAAGAAGAAAAAAGCACCAGGACCAGAAAATATAAATGCAGAAACTCTACAAAACTTGGAAGAATCTATAGCACCATACTTATGTAGCCTACTTAATGAATGCCTGGTACAGGGGCGAGTTCCATACTGTTGGAAAGAAGCAGAGGTAGTAATACTAAAAAAAATCTGCAAATAAGGATCCAACAGTGCCAAACACATATAGACTAATATGTCTATTAAATACAATAGGAAAAGTACAAGAGAAATTAATATTAAAAAGGATAAAGGAATATCGAATTATGATAGGCATGACCCAGAAACAATTTGGCTTCAGAAAGGGGAAATCCACTGAGGTCGCCATAAATGTGGCGTTAGAAGCGATAAAAATAAGTACAAATAAATATGTATTAGGAGTATTCATTGACATCGCTGGAGCCTTTCACAACTTATGGTGGCCGTATCTATTTAAAACCATGGAAGCGAAACAATACCCAAAAGTTCTATACAATGTACTCAGAGATTATTGTAAAGATAGACGCGTACATGTCATCAGCAGAGATGGAAAAATTACAAGAGAAATTACCAAAGGTTGCCCACAGGGATCCATTTTGGGCCCCTCTTCAGGAACATCATGACGGAGCCAATACTAGGAGAATTAGCTGTATCACAAGATATCATCGAAATTGTTGCCTATGCAGATGACATTCTGATTATTACAGAGGCAAATAGTGGGATGGAGTTAGAGACAAAAACGAATTCAACTTTAAAGAAATTTAACAACTGGTGTAATCAAGCCAAATTAAAAATATCACCGAACAAATCTGCCTATGTACTTATGAAAGGAGCGTTAATTAGGGACCCGACTATTAAGATAGATAATGAAAATATAAAAATGGAAAAAGTAATTAAATATCTTGGAATACACCTGGATGAAAAGAGAAACTTTGAGCAACACATAAAGAAAACCAAAGAAAAAACTATAAAAATAATGATGAAATTGTCTACTTTAGCAACGAGAACATTTAAATTACCGCCAAAGGCTATAATTTCATACCACATGAGTTTTGTTGTGGGAATAACAGCATATGGAGCTGGGGTATGGGCTGATAGAGTTAATATAAAAAAGAATGTGAAGATGATAAGATGCATACAGAGAACAGGATTATTGAAATGTATTGGAGCCGTTAAGACCACATCTACAATGGCACTATTAATTGCAGTGGGGACATGGGCATTGGACTTGATAATCAAACAGCGAGGAGCCAACTATTGGATTAAAAAGGAGGACTTGAGTAAAGTAGAGAAAATAATAGGATATCCGTGCTCTACCAAAAAGGAAATAAATCAGAGACTTATAGAAGAATGGCAGCAAGAATGGAACAACATAGAGGAAGGTAGAAGAACGTACAATTTGTTTCCAAATATTAGAGAAAGATTACGCTTAAGACAAATACAGCCAAGAAGAGCAGATATACAATTTCTAACAGGCCATGGACCATATCGGACCTATTTCAAAAGAATTGGAAGTTCAGATAGTGATATATGTGACAGCTGCAATATACAGGATACACCAGAACAAACATTGTTTGAATGTAAAAAATATAAAGATCTGTTAGAACACAATAGAAGTATGCTACGAGGGAAAGATGTATGTGATATCGTCAGAGATCCTGGGGACTTTAGAACACTGGAAGAAATGGCCGAGATCTTCTCTACGCCAGTCATGGAGGAATATAAACAACAACAGATAGAAAGACATGAAAGAGGAGAACCACGGAGAAGGAGAGAGGAACAGGCAGCTATAGAACCAAGGAGGTCAAAAAGGAATATACAAAGGGAACCAGAGGATGGAATAAGGCGAGAAAATGAAATGGAAGATCAACAGGAACAACATATATGTGACCAGGAAATACCACAAAGGATCAACAGGAGACGCCCATACTGGACATCTATACGCAGAATGGGAGCAGGAGCGACAAGCAGATTAGCGGAAGACACAGAAGAAGAGCGGAGTTAGCAGACATCTGCAGTAGAATAATGTTTACGAAAGAAATCTGAACTGATGGACGTATTCTCTCCAAATGATGGTGGAAACACTACAAGTCTAAGCGAGAGGAACATTACTACCAATAGTCGGATAGGAAATGACAGCAAATAAAAGATAGAAAGTCTTATGTAGTAGACTTATGTAGTGAGTTAGTTTGAGGAATTGTAAAGCTACTGGTTTCCGGTAGCTAGTGGGACAGGACAATAGTGAATGCAAATTTTAGCAAGTAGGATATATGATATAGGTAGGCTAGGTAGTTTTCATGAGTTCTAAAGCTGCTGGTTTCCAGTAGCAAGTAGGTTAGAGTCAGCTTGTAGGTTAGGATTATTTGGCAAGTTAGATTAGGGAATATCTGCAAAGATAAGTATTGTAAATGGAACTAATAGATAAAGAATATAAATCTGTGAACAGCTTTGCCCTGGTATAGCTTCAAGATGCCAGGGCATGTGTTGAGCAGATTTTTTTTTTTTTTTTTTTTTGTTCGTGCAAAGGTATATGTGTGCAGTTGTTAAGTTACGTGCGTATACTAATATTTGCGTACTTCTATCATGCAGGGATATGAGTGGTTAGTTGGTGGGAGCGGTAATAACTTAGCTGTGCGTGGTTCCCTCCATGGGAGCCGTGTCACGTTGAATTTCGTGTCAGGTCCATTTTCGTGCTGGGTCGTCTTGTGTTCACACTTCAGCGTAGTAGCATACTCGTCGAAGACGGTGCTGCTGCGGGGAGTATGTCACTAGAGGGGGCCCTTTTCCCCTCGGGTCCGTCTTAGCTGGGTAGCTCAAGGTCTTGAAGGGCAACTTTCATCTGGGGTCCCTCCTGTAACAGTAGTGAAGTCAAGTGTCAGTGTATCAGATTATTTAAGAAGTCAGCAATCTCGTTGTCTATATCTGGGTTTGTGAGGTTTCTGTCAAAAAGTGAGAGTGGTCGTTTGTGTCGGTCAATGGTTGTCCCGTACTGGCCGAGGTTAGATATTAACGTGTTGTGGTGTGCAGATAGTTTACTGTACATATCGTAAGATAATTTTTTTATAAATTGCTCGATTGTGTGTATATGTAAGTCATCGTGTAGTTCTTTTGAAGGCGTGATAATTGGTACTTTGCATACTATTCTTAGTATTTTGTTTTGAAGAGTTTGTATACGTTTGATGTGTGTCTGTGCCGCGTACCACCATACCGGCGCTGCGTAAGTCACTATTGGTCTAATGAGTGTTTTGTAAAGCGTTAACCCCATTTGGAGCTTTAACGAGCTGCTAAGATTAATTAGTGGGCATAATTTGCGCAATTGCGCGTATGCTTTCATTCTAACCTCGTCTATATGCGGACGCCAAGTGAGACCTTGGTCCATTACTAGTCCGAGATATTTGACCTTAGTACTCCATGTTATGCCGTTGTTGAACAGCGTTAGTGGAGCAAGACCGTGTCTCGGGTGATAGTGCTTTTTGCGCTTAGTGAATATTATGGCTTCGCTTTTTGCAGTATTCACTTTGATTCGCCATTTAGTGAGCCATGGCTCTAGCCGATTGAGCGACTCTTGTAAGCGTCTATGTATTAATGTTAATCTGCCTGATTGAGCCATGATAGTGGTATCGTCAGCGTATAGGAAATATGCGCTGGCTGGATTTTTCGGTATATCATTAATGTATAGATTGAATAATAGTGGTCCCAATATACTTCCTAGAGGAACGCCTGCCTTTATTGGGCGGAGCGTGGATGTGGCATTATTTGCTACCGAGGCGAAAGTTTGGTTGCGCAAATAGTTTGCAATTAATTTAGTCATTGTATCTGGGAATTTGTACGAGTACTTCATCTTTCGCGGTAGGCCTGCGTGCCATACGCGGTCAAAGGCACGTTCAATGTCCAATAGGACAGCACCGGTTGACTTCTTGAAGGCCTTTAGTTATATGCTCCGTGGCGCGTGTGATTTGCAAGGTGGTGGAGTGCTTCGCCCTGAATCCGAACTGTTCTGGGATGAGCAGATTGTGTTTAATCACAAACGCATTTACTCGCTTTGCTATTTCTTTTTCCAAAAGTTTGCTCATTGTATTCAGTAGACTAATTTGTCTGTAGTTGTTGGGTTCGTATGATCCTTGCCTTGTTTATGGAAGTGTAGCACGCTTGCTGTTTTCCACCGACTGGGGAAGTAGCCATGCGTGAGGCAAAGGTTGAAGATTTTTGCAAGTATTTTCAGTGCGCTTGGTGGAATATTTTGCAGCGCCATGTTGGGAATCTGATCTGGTCCAGGTGCTTTTCGTTTTGGTAGATGCTGTATGAGCCATTTTATTTCCGCTGCATGAGTTTTTCTGATTTGGTCATGCGTCGGTCGTTCTTGCAAGTTTTGTGTAAGATCGTCTGTTTGTGTAATAAACATAGGTAGTGACGGTGTTAAGTTAGGGGTTAATGTGCTTTCAAGGGCGTCCGCTAGTGCCTCTGCCTTCTCTTCGTTGTTGTGGCAATACGTCGCCCTATATGAAGAGGGGAAATAATAACCTTGTCCCTGGTTAGGCACCTGGCAATTCTCCATACTGTAGTGGTTTGCGTATCTAAGGACTGCAGTGTGTTGTTCCACTGTTCCGAATCCTTTCAGCTCGCTCCTTAGTTGACATGATAGCCCTGGCCAGTTGTTGCACTATGTCCCAAGAGTGTTTGTTCTGCAGTATGGTGATCCCTAGGTTCTCAGGTGTGAGCGTTGCATTTAGTTTACTATACGCCTCTCGGCGCAGGCCATCCAATCGCGGGCAGATAAAGGTGTGTTCCGCAGAATCCTCAGAGGTACAATAGTTGCAGGTGGTGGAATCACTTTTTCCCATGCGAAAGGCGTAATTCTTAAATCGCCCATGGCCTGTCAGAATCTGCGTGAGGAAATACTCCAGGTTTCTATGTTTGCAGCGCAACCATGGGCGCACATCGGGTATCAGCCGTTTAGTCCATTGGCCTACGATGGTGGTTGCTGTCCATCGCGCTTGCCATTGCGCAATCATGTGGTCTCTGATCAGGTGTTTAACGTCAAGAGATTGGGAGGTATTCGGGTCACTGAGTAGCTGACGTTCTTTAACCAGCAGGTCCATTTGGAGGGCCCCACTCACAACCTGTAATGCCCTATTGGAAACAGTTTGGTAGGCACAAATTGAGCGCAGAAGTACTTTTCTTTGCACACGTTCCATCATTGTGGCGTACTTCTTCCTGTTTAGGGCAGTGTACCAGATTAGTGCAGCATAGAGCAGAATAGAATATACTACACCGCACAACATTTGGCGCTTCATGGACCACGGACCACCAATATTAGGCATGAGTCGGGCAAGTTGGGAGGCCTTTACTTCCGCTTTCTTGGTCACAGTTTTAATGTGCTCGCCAAATGTGAGGTGTTCATCCAGCATGACTCCCAGGTATCGGATAGCCTTTTGTGGTACTATCAGTGTGTGCCTTAGCATAAAGGAAATGTGTGCACGCTGCCGAGGACCCTTCAAAATGACTGCCTCAGTTTTCTGTGGTGCTAATTCGAGCCGGTGGTAGGTCATCCACCTATCAATACGTCGCAATGATTCATTAGTGCGATATATTAGATCTTGGTCGTCCTCCGCTCAACACGTAGTGCCAAGTCGTCCGCAAACGCAGGAAGCTGCAACCGGAGAACTCCATCATACAGGATGTTCCACAAAATAGGCCCAAGAATGGAACCCTGAGGCACACCGGCCGTGATAGGAAGCTTATGCTTATCAATGAGTATCGTCCTTGCATGAAAATAAGATGTCAATATATTTAACAGGTATGGCGAGATGTTTCTTTGTCTAAGACACTGGAGGATAAGGCTCCACGAGGCGGTATTAAACGCGTTGCGTACATCTAAGTTCAGTAAGGCAGCCCATTTCCCACGCAAGTCGTCTCGAATCCGAAGCACAGCCGCAATAGCCTGTATAGTAGAGCGGCCTTTCCTGAACCCGTATTGCTTATCGGAGAAGCCGCCGCTGGCCAAGATCTCCCTTTCCAATCGGATTTTGAGTAGTCCTTCAAACAACTTACTGAGTGTGTTCAACAGACAAAGTGGCCTATATGCAGACGACTCTAATGGTGATTTCCCTCCCTTCAGGAGGAAGACGACCTTAGCACACTTCCAGATATCCGGGAAATCCTGTTGCACTAAGAGCGTGTTCAGCACCTCCAAAAGCCAACCGGGCCTTAATTTAACTGCAGCTTTGACTATTGCTGGGGTTATACCATCAATGCCAGGTGCCTTGCCTGTCTGCACTTTATTGACCACCGTGGCGAGTTCGTCCATGGTGAAGGGTTCTACAGCCATACTCCGGCCTCCTGCGTCCAAGGTATCCTTTCGGGGAGGGAATAAGGCAGCTGCTATCTCTTTTTTACGGGCGGTGCTCAGATTCGCAGGCAGGTGATTTATCAATCTTCCACTAACAATCTTGTAGCCAGCACCCCATATGTCATTGTTCAACTCATCACAGAGATTTCTCCAGCTATTATATTTAGATTGGAATATGAGGCGAGTAAGCTGCCGTCTGCACCGCTTATAGGCCTCCCTCGCTGTCTCCAGCTCTTCGGAACCCGGATGTCGTCGACGGAGGCGAGTCAGGATTCTCCGCTTCTGAATACAACTAGCTCGTTGCACTTCAATCTCGCCATTCCACCAATAGGGTACTCGATTATTCCGTGCTTTAGACCGCTTTATCTGGCTTAGCTCACAGGCATCCTTTAAGACTCGAGTCAAGGATGCGGCACTGTCACCTGCAGCACTTCCAGCAATGGCCGGGGACTGCCATTCAATGAGGGTTCGGAATACATCCCAGTCATAGTCAACTTTCCGCTTCTCCATATGGATCTGTTTGCGATAGGGAGTCCCCGTAAGTTCAAAATAGATGAACCGGTGATCACTAAGTGATTCATCTTCCAGAACCTGCCAGTCCACAATTCGAGCTGCTATGGTCTGCGTCGAACAGGTGACATCAATAAAGGACTCAGAAGTATCTCTGACAAAAGTGGGAACTGTGCCTGTATTATGGGCTACAAGATCCAGATTGGCCATCCAATCTGTCCAGTAGGCGCCTCGACGATCAGTAATTGGTGATCCCCATTGTGGCGATTTGCTATTAATGTCACCCAGAAGAATGCATTCCCCTCCGGTGCTTCTGCAATCCCTCATGAGATGATCCACAGCGCTCCTAAAATCATCCAAGGAAATATTCGGAGAAATATAACAACAGAAAAGATGGCAGTGCTGGAAATACACACAGAGGTAACCTGCCTCCGCTCGAAACTTCAGCATCTCCAGTTGTTTATTCAGAAAATACACGGCGACATCACACCGTGTATCTGTGAGCCAACCACCAGCAGACACCCGCTTTTTGTTTGGTTCGCAAGCAACTATTACATCCACTTCTCGGCTTACTGCCGTAGCTTGCGCCATATCATGACAGGCATTTGACCGCCTTAAATTAACCTGAAGTAGACGAATGCGGTGTGGATGCATCACGTGGATCACAACTTTCTGGCTCGAGCAGCTAACACCAACTTGCGAAACATAGGGCATTTCATTTGGTCAAATGTATGGCCCTCTTTCTTGCATTTAAGGCAGAACGGAGAGTTCGTGCAGTCCTTCGCATGATGGCCTTTCTCGCCACACTTCAAGCAATCGTCTTGCCGGTTAACTGCTGCCTTGCATTGGTACGATCGGTGACCTAACTCAAGGCACCTATAGCATCTGGGTATCATAACCCGTTCCCTCACGTGACAGTCTGTCCAACCTATCTGTATTCTTCGTTTCTGTAGCAGCTGTCGAGAGTACTCCATAGGTACATCAATAGAAGCATTGAGATTCCCAAAGCGGCCAGGCCGCGGAGAACTAACAAGTATTTCAGAGGCCTGGATGCCTAGTTCCGTAGCAATGGCGGCTTGCAAAGTTGCCTCGTTGACTGCCGGGTCGATTCCATAGAGCAGAATAGAGGCATCTTTCCGTCTCAGACTCACGTCCAGCTCTTTAAGGTTACGCTCTATTTCCTGTTTTAAGGCGGTAGCTTTACCTTCTCCCTCCACTGTAAGCACGAGGTCTTCCTTATCAGTTTTCTTAATAGTCTTTATTTTCACCCCAAGTTTGTCGATATCAACACCTTGTTTAACAGTCTTTAAAATATCGGCAAAGGATTTACCTTGGCATTTGATGTTCAATGTTCCCTGAGGTACAGGGCATTAGAGGGTCTATCGTTTTTTGGAATAGGTCCCATTTTGCTTTATTGTAGTTGCGCCGAGGTCTGGTCGGTGCAGCTTTTAGCGGGCCTTCTAGTCTTAAGAGTATGGGAAGATCATCGGAAGATAGGTCGTTATAGACTGCCAGTGAGATTCGCGCGCCGGCCTTTCTCTCAATAACAATGTGGAGTACGTCTGGTGTAGCGTTAATGTTAAATGGTATGTATGTTGGCTCAGTGGGAGCGTGTATTATGTAGTCTGATGTGTTTTCGTGTCGCAACAGTGTATTTCCAGCCGTGTTGGCGCTGCTGGAGTTCCACAATGGATGTTTGGCGTTGAGATCGCCTGCGATTATTATCCTGTGGTTCATTTGAAGTAAAGAGCTAAGGTCTGCGCTAATTATATCACCCGGCGGGTTGTAGGCAGAGACTATGATTACGTTGTTATTATTAATTGTTGTGGCTGTCGCACTTGCCTCCAGTCTCTGGAGTGGTGGAAGCTGTATTTGATAGTGTGAAACACCTCTGAGGACGGCTATGGCTGTTCCTCACCCCCCCCCGCCGTCTATCGCGATCATTACGGTATAAAGAGTATCCTGGTAAATTGAATCTGTCCCGTGGGCTTAAATGTGTGTGTTTTTTTTCGAGTGGAGGAAAAATCCATTTACGGATTACCACTGTGTTGGAGGGCACAGTGGGGTATGTGGGCTTCACCTCAAGAGTACTACTCCACTAAAAAAACTCCACCGGATTGGGAAGGAGAAATATGCTGCGGTACCGCCTTAAGCACCCACGCATTCCAGGAGATGATCATAGCTGTCTCGCAGTGCGATTCAGCAGAGGGTGGTTTCTGATGCAGGGATACAGGCTTGACATGAAGCCCAGCCTGATCCACTGCCTATTATGGGTGGTATTTGGTAGGATTCCTGGTGTTATTTGTTGGGATGTTTGGGGTAATTATCACGCCGTAGCGCTATGTCTTAAGTTTAGGTGTTTCATTGTCGCTGCAAGTAATACTTGCAAACTTGTCAGTTGTGGTCTATTATACTTATTGCTATCTTGCTAAACCTAAATATAACTCTAGTTTGCATTATCGGCATTTGCCTTTAATGGTCAGTTGTAATTATCTGCCGTCAGCATCGTTAGTTGTGTGAAAATACCTTCTCATATTCCATGTGTCTGCTTGGTCGACATTTTGGAGTGCACACTCGGCGGACGCCCTACCTATCATTTGTAGGTGCGACCCTGTGCCACTCACGGGGGACCCTCTTTCCCCGGGGCCGCCTTGGCCAATGATTGGCGCAAGGACTTGAGGGCTGTGGAAGGTGTGTTGCGTGTGTGTGTTGGTGTACGTGTATGGGTGTGTGTTTTATCTCCGTTCAGCGATGTAAAGCATCTGGAACGTTAACAAGGTTTTTCTAGATACTGTTGTATGTCTACCTCTGGCTCCCCGAGATTAATTGTTCTTTCAAAAATAGACAGTGGCCTTGCGTGTTTATCGTGGGTTTTGTCATTATCCCCTAGTGCCCGTATTAGTTGGTTGTGGTTTAGGTTCTTTTTCTCGAGTAGGTTGAATCTGAGCCTTTTGATGAATTGCTCGATGGAATGCATTTTTAACTCCTCGTGGAGTTGGTATGCCGGTGCGAGTGGTGGTAGCCTGGTAATAATCCGAAGTATTCTATTTTGCATTGTTTGCAATCTTTTAATGTGCGTTTTGGCTGCATGTCCCCATGCGGGGGCAGCGTAAGTTAGGATGGGTCTAATAAGTGTTTTATATAGTGTTTTCCCCTCTCTAGTTTTAGTGAGCTGTTTGTATTAATAATTGAGTATATTTTATTTAGTTGGGCATTTTCTTTAGCTCTTACTGTGTTAATATGCTGTTTCCACGTAGGGCCCTGATCCATTGTCACACCTAAGTAGGTGATTGAGTCCTTCCATTCGACTTCCTCGTTCCGGAATGTTATTGGCATTAACCCATGTTTATTGTGTCGGTGCTTGATTCGTTTGGTAAATATTATTGCTTGACTTTTCCGTGCGTTAACCTTTATGCGCCATTTGGTGAGCCATGGCTCTAGGTTCGTCAAAGCAGTACGTAGCCTAAGGGCTATTATTCTGGGTGCGGTCGATTGAGTTGCTAGTTTTGTGTCGTCGGCGTATAGGTATCTATCTACTCTCACTGTTTCTGGGATGTCATTGATGTATAAATTAAATAGGACTGGTCCCAGTAGACTACCTTGGGGGACTCCTGCTCTAATGTGTCTTAATGAGGAGGTTTCATTTTCTACGCTTGTGCGAAAGGTTCTATTTGAGAGATAATTCTTAATGATATATACTAAGGAGTCCGCGAACCCTAAAGTTATAAGTTTACGGAGTAGTCCAGCGTGCCAAACGCGGTCGAAGGCCCTTTCGCTGTCGAGTAGGATGACACCTGTTGATCGATTGGTGTTGAAGCCTTCGTTATTGATTCGGTTAGTCGGAGCAGTTGCAGTGTTGTCGAGTGTTGGCTTCTGAACCCAAATTGCTAGTTGATCAGTATGTTGTTCTTTATCATATGTGTATTAATGCGTTTTAGTAGAATCTTTTCCAGAACCTTGCTCATTGTATTTAGAAGGCTAATTGGCCTATAGTTTTCTGGAAGCGATTGGCTCTTTCACGTCTTGGGAAATAATAGTATTTTGGCATCCTTCCATTGTGGAGGAAATCTGCCTTTTTCAATCGTGTGATTGAATATGTTTGCTAGTAGCTTCAATGCACTCGTTGGCAGATGTTTAAGTGTAATATTTGGTATTTCGTCTGGCTTCGGGGCCTTTTTTGTGGGTAAGTGCTCAATAATCCATTTAATTTCTCCCGCGTTAATTCTGCGTGTTTTATCGTGTGTTTGGGTGTAGTCCAGGTCGTCTAGTATTGCTTCCGTTTCGGCTACGAAAGCGTGGTCTGTCGGATGGGCATTTGGCTGGAAGGTTACCTCAAGGGTATCGGCAAACGCTTCGGCTTTGTCTCGGGGAGTTTCGGCAATTCCAGTAGGCGTGTGGAGGGGAGGGACGGGTGTATATGTGCGGGTGAGACATTTCGTTATGAGCCATATAGTATGGTTTTGAGGATGTATTTCACTTAGTATGTCGTTCCATTGGTTGCTGGTGTATTCTCGGATGTGTTCTCTAGTTAGATTGTTTAATTCGTTGTACCGGTTACGATGTATTAGGTTGCGGGATCTTTGCCATTGACGTCTGGCTCGATTTCTTTCTTGGATAATTACTCTGATATCGCGGGGAAGACGTTTGTTTGTCGACATTGGGTATCTAATGGGGACGTGTTCCTTTGTGGCTTGCTTTATCGCTTTGACTAATTTGTTTATAACTTCATCCTGTTCGTCATGTGATAATATAGGTGTTTCCTCGATTGTGTTATTCAGTGTGGTTTTGAAAGCCTCCCAGTCTGCTAGTCTATAGTTTGGCCTGGGTGGTTGCGTTTCAAACTCTAAGGGGGCTTCAATTTCTAATAGAACTGGGAGATGGTCGGATATTAAATCGTTGATTGCATGGTTGTTGGTGTTGTGGGTGATGTTTTTAAGTAGCACAATGTCTAAGATATCGGGTCTGTGGTTCTGTATTCTGGGTATGTATGTTGGTCCCTCGGGTCCGGTTAGTAGAATATTGGAGTTGTTAATATAGGCAAGAAGTTTGTTGCCAGCAGTGTTTATTGTTTGGCACTTCCAGAGGAAGTGTTTAGCATTTAAGTCTCCGGCTAAAACTACTTTGTGTGCCGTGTTCATGAGTGTGTTCAGGTCATCTGTGTCGATATCGCCCGGACGGTTGTATGCCGCGATGAAGGTGACATCTGCGTTGTGTAGTTTAACCCTAACGGCTGTTGCTTCTAAGCGGTTTAATTGTGGTAGAAATGCTTGGTGATGTTGGACGGACTTTTGTATTACTATGGCTATCCCTCCTCCTCTTCTATTTCTGTCGTTTCTGTAAACCGAATAGGCAGGGACTGTGAAGCGATTTGTAGGCCCCAGGTGTGTTTCGTTTAATAGCGCGAGTTGGATGCTGTTTCTTTGGAGGAAATCTGTGAGTTCATTTCTTTTCTTCTGGGGTTGTTACAGTTCCAGTATACTGTGTTTATGGTGGTTGTGTTAGACATCGTTGATCTGTGTTAGTATTCCCAAAAATCTTGTTACAAGTCAAAGATGTAAAGGGGGTCAAAGTTTGGTGATGCTAGAATCTCCAAGAGCCACCTGACATGATCTTGGAAGATCTGCCAACCTACGTTCACGTTGGGGATTCTTAGTTGTGTCAGGAAATCCGCCAATGCAAGGCCGTTTTCAAATGCTTCCCGGTGGGATAGCGTGTCTGGAATCAATATGCTTGATTCCTTGAGGTGTGTGGGTATCTGTCGTTTCTGTGTTGTGTTTTGTCTGCATGTGGACTTTTGGGATGTGTAGCTGGGGTGCACGCTGTATCTGGGTGGCTGTGGCTTGAGCGGGTTTGATCCGTTTGTCCACGGCTGCAGAAGGGCCTGGGGTGAGATGGGTCCTACCGCGGCGGTCCTGGGTTAACCATTGCCCTTCTGCTCTTGGCGGGTCAGCCTTGGAAAAATTTTGGTGTGCTTTTGGGGTGTGGTTTCCAGGCTGAGCCCTTGGCCTTGCTTTGGTCAGTGCGGCTTGGTATTTGATGCAACCGCGCCAAGTTGCACCATGACCTTGCTCTCCACAGAGGGCACACTTGCGCTCTTCTGGGGGCACTTTGCAGCTGTATGAGGGGTGGGGGCCTGTACATTTGGCGCATGTTTCTTTGGGAGCCTGGCATTCTTTTTGAGTGTGCCACAGCTGCTGGCAACGCTTGCATTGTTTTGGCTCTGGAGTGGACCTGTATTCTTCAACTCTGATCCTAAAATGGGCTAAATATTTGAGGCCTCTAATCTGTCTGCTTTCTGTGGTGTCCTCCAGTTCAATAAAGAACATCGGGAGCGGGTGCCTGGTCCTAGTTCTAGAGTGCATTTGCACTGCCCTAATGGCCTCAAATTGATGGCGTGACAGTTCCTGTTTAATGTGTTCTCCGGTGAATGGGGCGCACAGACCTTTAATGACATACCTAATAGTCCTAGTATCAGAGTGGGGGAGTAGGTAAAATTGTGCGCCCTCTGCCTTGAGGTGCTCCACCATATTGTGGTAGTCACTCAGACAGTGCATCTTTACGGCGAGATCACCGGAGCGGTATGCGTTTCTTGGTTTGGGCTGTGTTATCTGTCCGCTATAGTGTTTTCTAGGAGGTTGGTCTTTGTGTTTTCTAGGAGGTTGGTCTTATGTCCAATGTGACTAGAGTTGCTGTTTGCCAACAGTAATCATTAAGAATTATCTCTCAAATAGAACCTTTCGCACAAGCGTAGAAAATGAAACCTCCTCATTAAGACGCATTAGAGCAGGAGTCCCCCAAGGTAGTCTACTGGGACCAGTACTATTTAATTTATACATCAATGACATCCCAGAAACAGTGAGAGTAGATAGATACCTATACGCCGACGACACAGCACTAGCAACACAATCGTCCGCACCCAGAATAATAGCCCTTAGGCTACGTACTGCTTTGACGAACCTAGAGCCATGGCTCACCAAATGGCGCATAAAGGTTAACGCACGGAAAAGTCAAGCAATAATATTTACCAAAAGAAACAAGCACCGACACAATAAACATGGGCTAATGCCACTAACATTCCGGAACGAGGAAGTCGAATGGAAGGACTCAATCACCTACTTAGGTGTAACAATGGATCAGGGCCTTACGTGGAAACAACATATTAACATAGTAAGAGCTAAAGCAAATGCCCAATTAAATAAACTATACCCAATTATTAATACAAACAGCTCACTAAAACTAGAGAGGGGAAAACACTATATAAAACACTTATTAGACCCATCCTAACTTACGCTGCCCCCGCATGGGGACATGCAGCCAAAACGCACATTAAAAGATTGCAAACAATGCAAAATAGAATACTTCGGATTATTACCAGGCTACCACCACTCGCACCGGCATACCAACTCCACGAGGAGTTAAAAATGCATTCCATCGAGCAATTCATCAAAAGGCTCAGATTCAACCTACTCGAGAAAAAGAACCTAAACCACAACCAACTAATAGGGCACTAGGGGAATATGACACAACACATGATAAACACGCAAGGCCACTGTCTATTTTTGAAAGAACAATTAATCTCGGGGAGCCGGAGGTAGACATACAACAGTGCCTAGAAAACCTTGTTAACGTTCCAGATGCTTGACATCGCTGAACGGAGATAAAACACACACCCATACACGTACACCAACACACACAACTTCCACAGCCCTCAAGTCCTTGCGCCAATCATTGGCCAAGGCGGCCCCGGGGAAAGAGGGTCCCCCGTGAGTGGCACAGGGTCGCACCTACAAATGATAGGTAGGGCGTCCGCCGAGTGTGCACTCCAAAATGTCGACCAAGCAGACACATGGAATATGAGAAGGTTCACACAACTGACGATGCTGGCGGCAGATAATTACAACTGACCATTAAAGGCAACTGCCGGTAATGCAAACTAGAGTTATATTTAGGTTTAGCAAGATAGAAATAAGTATATTAGACCACAACTGACAAGTTTGCAAGTATTACTTGCAGCGACAATGAAACACCTAAATTTAAGACGTAGCGTTACGGCGTGATAAATTACCCTAAACTTCCCAACAAATAACACCAGGAATCCTACCAAATACCACCCACAATGGGCAGTGGATCAGGCTGGGCTTCATGTCAAGCCTGTATCCCTGCATCAGAAACCACCCTCTGCTGAATCGCACTGCGAGACAGCTATGATCATCTCCTGGAATGCGCGGGTGCTTAAGGTGGTACCGCAGCACATTTCTCCTTCCCAATCCGGTGGAGTTTTTTTAGTGGAGTAGTACCCTTGAGGTGAAGCCCACATACCCCACTGTGCCCTCCAACACAGTGGTAATCCATAAATGGATATTTTCCTCCACTCGAAAAAAAAGCCAACAGTCTCTGACTGGCTTCTGGCACCCCCGGGTCCAGCCCCCTGCTACTCGCGCTTGTGAGCACCCTCTACAGAAGTATTTCTCTCATACTATACTCTTCTTTCCTCTGCTCTATTAGGTTAAGTTCACCCCCCTTCTCTCACGAACCCATCATACACCATGGGCAAGTATGGCAAGCCCATGGTGCGCTCACCTCGGGAAGTGGCACCGCCAGGAATCTTCTGGGAGAGATCGGTGGTGTCGCACCCGAAACCACAGAAACCACCACCCCCTCACGCCCCTCCACTCATCCAGGAAACCTCTCCTCTTCCGCTTCAAATTCCACACTCCAGGAATCCTTCTCGAAACCACTGGCCACTTCCATGCGGTCCTCCTCTCCAGAGAATCCCCACTCATGCGACTCCGTCCTTGAGCCATCCACCTCACCTCAACCGCCAACTCCATTTCCGAGGCCCACTACCTCCGCCGAGGCACCTCAGCCTGCCCATCCCAGCAATACACCGATGCTATCTGCACCAGTAGGCGACCAACACACCCAGGCGCCGACAACTTCTCATAATCCCCCCAATGACATCCAAGCAGCCTCAGCCCACACTGCCCCCACGGCGCAGCAACCCCGGCCCCTGATCCAGGCCCACGAAGCTGCACCCCCTTCGTCCCATCTAAACATCCTGCCACTGCTATCCCCTCGAGCCCCCTCTAGCTCTCATCATCCTACCTCCCATCCACCCCCTCCCCTCCTACCACAACCCCAGACCTATGCACAGGCCGCTGCACAGAGTGCGCCGTTGTATGTCCACGGGGGCCATCCTGCGTTTGCCAACCTGGTGGCATACTTCGACACTCACTGCTCTCCCTCGGAGTACCGCCTCACCCTGGCTCCTGTGTCTGGGGACATGATGGTGCACACCACTACCGCGAGGGACTACACTATGTGTCGTCTTCTCCGGGAGAGGGGCATTGCCTTTTCCCTGGCACGGAGGCTGAACGACCAGTCTTATAGACTGGTCATCAAGAACCTCTACCTTGATCAGGTGCAGGACCTGCTCAAGGTGGAGCTCGAGAGGGCTGGGGTAAGGGTGACGAGGGTGCAGCAGTAGCGACGGTTCACCCACGGACGACCATTTGTCCCAATGTACCTTGTGGAGGTAACAACTCCCGAGGAACGACAGCAGCTGCTATCTCTGAACACCCTGTGTCACCACCGGATCCGGGTGGAAGATTACAGGCCTCCCGCACAAATACAGCAGTGCTGCAAATGCCAACGACTCGGTCACTCCAAGAGAGGCTGCACCGCTATCTCACTGGTGTGCTCCAAGTGCACACAAAACCGTGAGTCCCGCACCTGTTCAGTCCCCCCTGAAAATCGGACCTGCGCGCTGTGCAGGGGTAGAGGCCACGGGGTACGCTGGAAATCCTGTCCCGTGTACAGGCATCCACGATGCACGTGCCCACTCTCCCCCGGCCCAGCCGCATGCCTCAGAGCGGCTATTCCCCCAGGGACAGCAACCATGATCTCGTGTGGATCCTGATATTCCCAGGGTCCCCACAGGTCACTCCCGCAACTCCAATCTGGCACCACAACTCCGCACCATTCTCCCATGATCCCACAATGTACCACAGTATCACAACCAAACTCCATCTCCACCACCCCAAGGATCTCACCACAACTACTCGCACTCAAACCAACCAGACCGCATGTCCTGGACTCAGGTATGCCATGATCTGATCAACATCCTCACCATGCTCCTTACCGAACCTGAAAACATCACGACAATCCTAAGAGTGTGCTCGACCTTCTTTGCCCTATTCAAAGACCCAGAAAACAACTTTACATACCCATGACGGACACGACACATTTCAAAGTAATGACCTGGAATGCAAACGGCATTTATCGACGTAAAACTGAACTAACTGATTTTGCGACAACCCACGACATCGACATTATTTTGATCCAGGAGACTAAACTCTCAGCAACAACCAGGCTTAACATACCAGGATACAATACTTACCAAAATGACAGCGACAGATGGGGAGGAGGCACCGCCATCAACATCAGAACAACAACCAAACATAAATAAGCCGGGCTACCCATACTCATTAGACTTGAAGCCACTGGAGTGTTTGTCACCATGAACCAAGCCCACCTCTTAGTCATATCTGCTTACAATCCGCCATGACACCTAAATACAAATGATCTGGTTGCTAGTTAGAGCCGGAGTCCCCCAGGGGGGGCCTCCTCGGTCCGGTACTGTTCAACATATACATAAACGATATCCCCAAAGCACCCAACACTCATCTCTTCCTGTATACCGATGACACCTCTTACATGTCGCAGGCCCACGGTAAAAACCTCGTCAGAAACAGGCTCCAGACCGCACTGCAAAACTTCCAGCCATGGCTCCACAACCGGCGGATTAAAGTAAACAGCCGAAAGTCCCAGGCAATCATCTTTTCTAAACGACGATCATACAGATATCCGGCACATGCTATCACACCTCTAAAACTATATGATGAAAATATTCCTTGGTCCAACCAGGTAACCTACCTGGGGGTGCACATGGACCAAGGTCTCACCTGGAAGTCTCACATCAAAGCCATTAAACAGAACTAACACTCTACAAAACACTCATTCGGCCCATTCTCAACTATGCCTCCCCTGTATAGGGCTACGCTGCACCTACCCACATCAAATCCCTCCAAACTTTTCAAAATAGAATTCTACGCATCATTGCCAAAGTGCCACGGTTTGCCCCTGCTGACCAATTACATGACAAACTCAAAACACATACAATAGAAGAATTCATCAAGCGACTTGCCTCCGACTTGTACGACAAACTACCACAAAATACAAACATCTTTATCCAGCAACTAGGGAACTACGACACTGGACAACTCAAGCACAGGCGACCACTACAACTTTTTGACAGATCAGCAACCAAGGACCATCAACCAAACTCGCGCAAATATAACACCTGCCGAAACTGGACACAACTTGACATCTGCTTGGTAAATAGAACGTATCAGGTAATCATACCAAAAGGACGCTCACACATGAGACCAACCCCACCCCCACCATGACACACTGATACTCAGCATGATGCATGCAGTCCGGTCAGTCATTCCGCTAAATACTTTAAACACCAAGATTGTATAAGTCACAGTCAGACCATCACTCACTCTAACTCCTCTTAACAAACTCTGCCTTCTTATTAACACGCTTTACTAACTGGGGTCTACTCAGACTTCGGTATGGGTAGAAGCCAACAATTCCGCCTACGCCTGCTCGCACATGCGATCAGGCTAGTAATACCCGTTACTAACCGGGGTGCTCAGTGGAACCCGAACACTAACGCATGCACTAAACTAACAAGCACCCCCGCCCCCTTGCCCTGCATGTTACTGCATCTTAGTCTTAACAGCATGTGCATGGGGAGACGATGTAGACTCTGAGGATGATCGTCACCGGGGGCGGCGAGTGTAGGGCCGCCCCTAAAAAAGAGAGAAAAAAAAAAGCCAAGGTGTTTTCCTGGAGTTCCGTTCTTTGTCCGGGGTGACTAGGGTTGCTGTAATTGTAGGTGTGTCTGATGGCTGTTGTCCAAGCACGGCTTAGCTGTAGCCCGCAGTCTCTGTTGTAATTCTGTGGATGCAATTTGATTTGGATGGCTTCCTTGATGACTCTGTCCCAATATCTGCCAGTATGTTCTAATACTTCAGTGTCTTCAAAGTTAATTTTATGTACTTCCTCTATGCAATGCTTGGCCACTGCCGATTTATCCGGTTGTAGTAAGCGAATATTGCGTTTGTGTTCCTTGCACCTTCTATTGTGCGTCCTGTTTGGCCCACATACACCTTGCTGCACTCACAGGGAATCTTGTTCACTCCCGGGACCTTGAGATGGAGGGGGTCTTTTATCGGTCTTAAGTATTGTTGGAGCTTCTTAGGGGCCGTGAAGAAAGTCCTGATCAACGTTTATTAATTTGACACGGCTGATCACCCGCAAAGCCTTGATTAGTTTGTTTATGTCTAAGTCACTTTATAACTACTTATTACTGTCAAAAAATTCCTGTATAGAATAATGCGGTGAATCAATTAGCCAATTGTGAACCTTTTGCTTAAACCTTGCATCAGGCAATTGTTGAAATTCGTAAGGTAAACTGTTATATAATTTAATGCCCAATACCTAAAAACTATATACAGTTCTTGTGAGTCTATGATATCGCATATTTATGTGATTGTTATTTCTCTATTATAGTTATTTAAACACCTGCAATTGGACACTTGAAAGTCCGAAAGCCAGACTTTCAGTCTCTAGCCAGATCAGGGCTGAGCCCTCTACTGGCAGTAGAATATTTTATAAGTTAGGGCAAATGACAGTAGAGGTTTGTTTTGGTGTTTTTTCTTTTAATTTTATATATATATATATAAAAATTGTGTATGATAGTGCAGTGTTTTCATGTGCCTAAAACAAGTCTTGGTCTTTTGTATTTTTGCTGGGGTCAATGTACTCACCTAAACCACGTATAAGGGAGCTGAATTTATGGAAGAGGTTTTGATAGAATGGGAGTGAGAGGGTGTGTTTGTAGTCTGTTAGGGTAGGAATGTGTAGGTCACGATGGATTACAGGGTTAGGGATGTACCATGTGGAATCCGTAGCAATACGGAGAAATCAAGACTGTAGGACTTCAAGGCGGTGTAAGTGAGTTTTAGCTGCTATACCTCAAATGGCACAGGCATAAGTGATGGCTGGTTGGAGCACTTGTTTATAGAGGAGCAATTTATTGGATATGGATACCCCTGAGCATCGATTATACAATGGGTATAACATACCCATATGTTTACTGACCTTGTTGGTTGTGTAGCTTATGTGGTCCTTCCTTGTCAGTTTTACATCAAGCAAAACGCCTAGATATCATACATATGATTGGCAATGTACTTCCTCTCCGGCTAGATGAACAGGTGGTAGGTCCTCTTGCTGCCTTCTGGAGAAAGTGATGGCTTGGCTCTTCTGGGGGTGGATGCTCAATCACCATCGTATGAACCAGGTAGTGAGGGGGTCGGCATATTGTTGGATTCTACGTGCAGCCATATAATGTTTAGTTGATATGTTGGTTACAGCTGTGTCATCTGCAAAAAGGTACAGTGAGCAGCGGAGCAAAGAAGGTAGGGTGTTGATATAGAGCTGGTACGGGTCTTCCAGGGCGCGGAGAATCTTGAAGGTCTTCATGACCCCCTTTGAAACGTTTATACCACTCAAAGACTGTTTTTTACCTAAAGCTTGGTCCTTGTATGCTTGCTGCACCATTTCAAAGGTTTTTGTAGGAGTTTTGTCTAACAGAACACAAAACTTTATTGATGCGCGTTGCTGCAATTTCAGTTCCATGGTGGGTGCAGTAAACACGACCTCACGCATCGGGCTCTAACTCCCAACTGATTGACTCTGCATGACTGGCACTTACAGCACTGCTAGAGGAAGGATTCACCTTTCCACCATTAGCAGCCATGGCACTAGGGCGGTTTATTTAAATATAATTAAATTAGTTCGTTTATTTATTGAAGGACCCTCGTAACTTCTCAATTTAATTTTTAATATCTGCAGTATATAATATATATATATATATATATATATAATCATATCTGAGATTATTTGTGAAGGATAGTAGTACATAGAGGAATCGTCAGTCTAAGGTCATTCAAATAATATTGTACAGAATAAAGTGACTTGGAACAAAGGAACTCTTTAACAACATAATTGAAAGTAAAACAGATTCCAAGATAAATTAGAGGAACTTTACATCTTGTTTGTAATCTAGTATACGCTATTCCATAAATAAACAACAAGAGGAATAAGATGTAAATATTGAATAAAATAGAGTGGAATTGACTATGGTCACTTTCAAAGACTATTTCCCTAATCATTTTCTCTTTTTAGGATTATTTCTTTTATCAGAAAATATTCTCATAACAACAACAAACATGAATATGTGCAATTGAGGACTACCAATGTAAATAAGAAGTTTACTGGATTAGCAATGTTGTGGTTTTTATCATTGGGGTTCAGCTTCTTAGATCCTGAGGCTGTACTCTGTCATTGCCATGCACATCTCACAACTGCTTCACTGCTCTTATACAAAAAATCTCTTGTATATTCATTGTGACTTAAGGTCATCAGCTCCTTGACTGCACTAAATTAGTTGACAGTATATGTTATTCATGTTGGCAGCTGTGAGTACGTATTTGCAAGAAGCATAAGGAAGTGTAGCATAGCATCTGTAGTGAAAAATTGGAAAAGTGGCACAGACATAATATTTTAATTTTTTTACAATAGTGGCTAAGTTTATTTTGTTTATATTGAGACATTGAGCATTTCACTTTACTCTAGGGTATATCTCATTAATTTCCATGTTTGTTATGAATATGTCATGATAGCATAAGATGAAGGATATATACCTGCAAAGTATTTTGAATATCTGACAATTAGCTGTACTTGTCGCCACTGGTTACTTTGCACTTCTGTTCCATAACCAATTGGGTCATGCAATGAGACGGCTATTAGCTAGTAACAATTATAATTATCTTATAAATGAAAACTATAGTAAAATGTTAAAAACCTGGGGCTAAGTTTCTAAGAAATAGGATTTATAATCTCGAATTGAGATCTGTTATGGTCTACGAGGAATATAGAAATCAGTTAGTGAATTTAATGTGCTGCCAATATGTTGCAATGAATAATTCAGTTGTAGAGCAACAGCTCATAGTGCAGAAGGTCCATGGTTCAAATCCTATCTATGACATTGAATTTTTTATTTGTGATTTCATTTTTCAAAGTTTTCCTATACATAGTTAACGTGCATTAGAACGATCAGTTATCATTGATTGCCCATATGAATGGTTGAGAGGTATTAATATATTTACACAAATTTTAAATGTATTATTTAAGAGAGTGTCTATTGTTATTTTCAGATGGAGGAGGATCCATTTGCTGCAGGCAGAGCTCATTTTGATGAGTTGTTGTACTATGCCGTGTACAGTAGACGTGGAATCATGCATGACAATGATCCTTTCCTAATGCTATATATGAACCGATGTAATCCACCGGACCAGCAGAGACCAGGGGCAGCAGTAGAACTAGATGACCCTGTTCTGCTAGATTTAATAAGCAGCATTCAACCACCAGAACCAGCACAGAATTTGAAAGACACAAGAGATGAAAATACTCCATGCCCTTCGATGAGTTTTTCATACAAATCCACAGAACCTGCTACAGAAGATACAACAAGCTTGCCCTGTACTTCAGCATCTGAGATTAGTAAAGAGCAGCAGGCAAATGCTCCACGTCCTTCGATGAGTTTTTCATATAAATCCACAGAACCTGCTACAGAAGATTCAACAAGCTTGCCTTGTACTTCAGCATCTGAGATTAGTAAAGAGTGGCAGGCAAATACTCCATGCCCTTCGATGAGTTTTTCATACAAATCCACAGAACCTGCTACAGAAGATTCAACAAGCTTGCCTTGTACTTCAGCATCTGAGATTAGTAAAGAGAGGCAGGCAAGTACTCCACGCCCTTCGATGAGTTTTTCAGTGAGCTTTTCATACAAATCCACACAACCTACTCCAGAAGAAACACTAACTGTTAACAAGGAAAAATGTATCCGAACTTACAGCAGGGTAAAGAAACTTAAACTGAGCCTATAAATGTATCAGAATTCTTACAATAATGAAGTAACTGAATTCTTCAGAAGTATTCTGCAACTCATTTACTAAGAGCTAGTTCATAATATTTTTAATGCAATGCCTTCCCTGTCCTTCCTCTTAGTAAGTGGTAGAAAAAACAAAATTAATCTAAGTTTTGATCAACTGTGTGAAAAGTACTTAGTAGCTGACTGTATATTGCAAAATTGGCCTTTCTTTAACCCTACAGCAAGCGCCCCCTTTTCACTTACATGTTTAGGCGTGTGGAGGACATGTCATCCAGCTGTCGTAATTCATTTTGAGAGGTTTATGTTGTAGTACAAAGTATGTTCAAGTTATAACAACACTTTTTTCTTTCAGGACTGGGACCACATAGGAACTTCTGTTGTTTTTTTTAATACATTCGGATTCTTTGTGAATGGGTGACAGAAATGGCAGCGTTGTACAATGCATAGAACTCTAGTGGCTGCAACAAGAATAAGAACTTTAGTTAACTGATTGAAATTAATAATTTCTTCTCACTAGCCATATATAGGTTAAGGTTTTTGATAAACATGAGTCAACATGAAAAATTCATGTCCCAGCCATGGCACTGAATTTTTCGTGTTGACTATTTAAGAGTAAGGACTGATTTTGATAATTAAAATGGTGACTTTTCATCGTAAGAACAGTGTGCAACCATTTATTTTCTCCATTTTCATGGTGTGACACCTATTGAAATTCAAAGGCAGTTGAGCGAGGCATGTGGCTATGGTACCATGGATGTGTTTAATGTGAATTCCTGGGTGGAAGAGTTCAATGAAGGCAGAACATCATGTGACAAACCAAGACAGTTGTAGACATTGCCTCCAAACTTGGCATTTCTCTGGGATCTGTGCACACAATCCTGCATGAAGATCTGAAAATGCTCAATAAGCGATCCTCCCAAATGTTCTCCACTCATTGGATCATGTTGTCAGACCGGCTGGTGTGAGGCCGTGACTGTCTTGGTTTGTTGTCACACGATGTTCTGCCTTCATTGAACTGTTGCACCCAGGAATGCACATTAGGCACATCCATGGTACCATCACCACATGCCTCACTCAACTGGCGATGAATTTCAATAGGTGTTACACAACGTAAATGGAGAAAACGAATGATTACACATTGTTCTTGCAATGAAAACTTCGCCATTTTAAGTAACAAAAATAGTCCTAACTCTCGTCGCTGCCACTAAACTTCTGTGTATTAAAAAAAAAGTCCTATCTGGTCCCATCCTGAAAAAAGTAAGCATTATAACTTAAACGCACCTTGTAAGTAATAAATATTATTTGTAAACATCTTTCCCCATCTAGAAAGAACTGTTGACAGTAGATTCTTACATTATATTGAATAATTTTTATATTAATATTAATTTGCCAATTCTGGTTCCCTTTTGATGCACATTTGTTCGTCTATTGCTCTGTCATGGTGCATAATCAATAAAATTATAATGCCTTTGTTCTTTTTTGGGCAATTTGAAACCAGTCATGTTTTTTTGAAACCCAAATAGAGATGAATGTTATTCTCTTTATTTGGCAAGAAGTTTGCTAGTGTTTTTCTCTTGTTCCTCCTCATGGTTCTGAGGTAAGTGAGTTACTTTACATTGAGCAAGTTATTGGTAAGAGATACAATCAAAAACCAGTTTGGTGATGTATATACACTCCTGGAAATTGAAATAAGAACACCGTGAATTCATTGTCCCAGGAAGGGGAAACTTTATTGACACATTCCTGGGGTCAGATACATCACATGATCACACTGACAGAACCATAGGCACATAGATACAGGCAACAGAGCATGCACAATGTCGGCACTAGTACCGTGTATATCCACCTTTCGCAGCAATGCAGGCTGCTATTCTCCCATGGAGACGATCGTAGAGATGCTGAATGTAGTCCTGTGGAACGGCTTGCCATGCCATTTCCAGCTGGCGCCTCAGTTGGACCAGCGCTCGTGCTGGACGTGCAGACCGCGTGAGACGACGTTTCATTCAGTCCCAAACATGCTCAATGGGGGACAGATCCGGAGATCTTGCTGGCCAGGGTAGTTGACTTACACCTTCTAGAGCACGTTGGGTGGCATGGGATACATGCGGACGTGCACTGTCCTGTTGGAACAGCAAGTTCCCTTGCCGGTCTAGGAACGGTAGAACGATGGGTTCGATGACGGTTTTGATGTACCGTGCACTATTCAGTGTCCCCTTGACGATCACCAGAGGTTTGCGGCCAGTGTAGGAGATCGCTCCCCACACCATGATGTCGGGTGTTGGCCCTGTGTGCCTCGGTCGTATGCAGTCCTGATTGTGGCGCTAACCTGCACGACGCCAAACACGCATACGACCATCATTGGCACCAAGGCAGAAGCGGCTCTCATCGCTGAAGACGACACGTCTCCATTCGTCCCTCTATTCACGCCTGTCGCGACACCACTGGAGGCGGGCTGCACGATGTTGGGGCGTGAGCGGAAGATGGCCTAACGGTGCGCGGGACCGTAGCCCAGCTTCATGGAGACGGTTGCGAATGGTCCTCGCCGATACCCCAGGAGCAACAGTGTCCCTAATTTGCTGGGAAGTGGCGGTACGGTTCCCTACGGACCTGCGTAGGATCCGATGGTCTTGGCGTCCATCCGTGCGTCGCTGCGGTCCGGTCCCAGGTCGAGGAGCACGTGCACCTTCCGCCGACCACTGGCAACAACATCGATGTACTGTGGAGACCTCACGCCCCACGTGTTGAGCAATTCGGCGGTACATCCACCCGGCCTACCGCATGCCCCCTATACGCCCGCGCTCAAAGTCCGTCAACTACACATACGGTTCACGTCCACGCTGTCGCGGCATGCTACCGGTGTTAAAGACTGCGATGGAGCTCCGTATGCCACGGCAAACTGGCTGACACTGACGGCGGCGGTGCCCAAACGCTGCGGAGCTAGCACCATTCGACGGCCAACACCGCGGTTCCTGGTGTGTCCGCTGAGCCGTGCGTGTGATCATTGCTTGTACAGCCCTCTCGCAGTGTCCGGAGCAAGTATGGTCGGTCTGACATACCGGCGTCAATGTGTTCTTATTTCCATTTCCAGGAGTGTATTTGTCTCACTGATAGATTCAAATAATTGTAAAACAATTTCTTGAGAACTATTGCTTTGCAGATATACTATATATGCTACAGATGATAGTTGGATTGAGGTTCAAAATGGACGCAATGGCTTCCGAAACTAGTCCCTCAATAATAATATAAAAAAAATACATGAATGAATTATTTATTGTGCTTATTCCAGAATTTTACAATTTACAACTTTAGGCTACATTTATTTGTCTTTACCGTTACAGAGACAGCAGGCAACCTGAAGGTCAACACGAAGAATTGGCAGCTCTTCCGCAAGGAAGTCAACTACTTGGGCCATATAGTCTCACCAACAGGAGTGGCTACACACCCGGAGAAGACATACGTTATGAGAGATTGGCCTTGCCCAAAGGATAAGCGAGAATTGCGCTGTTTTCTGGGGCTGTGCATTATAACCGCCGCTTCATAAAGGGCTTCTCCAACATCGCCAAGCCCCTCATTTCATCTGTTACATTGGTGTCACCGTTGCAAAAGGTATTAATTTCAACAAATTCCATATTTATGTTCAGAAGTAATTTAAATAATTTTAGGTGTAACTGCTAATTGCAAAAAAAAAAAAAAAAAAAAAATAAAAAAAAAATAAAAAAAAAAAATAAAAATAAAAAAAGTGGCATGTGGTAGAAAAAAACTGACTATGGTTTTGGAATCAGCACATCAAATTTATTAAGTAGACATATTTTGCAAGGAACAGAATCATAAATATCAGTGTAATTTGTTATGATAGCTGTTAGAATAAAACAAGTAATTATTGCAATGGCAAGCAATTACAAGTGGTGTAAGGTAGGGGAGTGTCCTCTCGTCTTTATAGGGTAATTAAGACATGGTAACTTATCTGCAGGTTCTCTCCATTGTGCAAGAGAACCGAGAGATGTGCAGTCAGAGACGTTTTATAATCCTTGCTATAGATGCCGGAAAAATTGATTTCTACTCTCAAATAGGCAGCACATCTCATAGAAATGTTTTTGTTTATTTTTAATCTGTTTGAGAGCAGAATGTCAGCATTTGCACCATCTACTGCAAGGTAAGTGTTCTAGTATGTGTTTCAAATGGGAAGAGTTCTGGTTTATAGCAAATCAGATGTGTTAGAGCCCTCAGCATTGCCACCTCGTTACCCCCACTCTTTATATTTACCACTCTCTCGCACACTTGCGAGTTTTCTTGGCGCTAGACGTAAGGGAATGCAAACTGAATTTTCCAAAGCTTCATAATAATGTAGTTCAAATCACAATTGCAACATGGATATTCGTATATTACGCACATGTTTGAAATATATAGTTTAAAGATAATGAAAGTTTATGAATTACCTATTTTTCTAATCCAAGGAAACTGCCAGCTGCTTATCCATATAGCTATGAATGTCACTTCCGTTAAGAGAAAATTCATCATTGCCAGTGTCTTAATCGTCTGAGTGTTGCAAGTTTATGATGATAGGCTCCAAAATCTCGTCACATGCTATTTCTTTCCAAAAGCAGTGCTCTTGTAGTGTATCTCCTGCCATAATCTCAGTCTTGTGCAACCTTGTCAATTTGTTGGTGAATAAGTCGTTCAACGTCAATCAGTTTAAAAGTATTATTTCTGTTTTTGAAACATAATTTGGGGCCACATTAATTCAATTGGATTGTTCTGGCAGTGGTAAGTGGGAAGGTGGTTTATAATACCTCGTGTTTCATTTCAATTGCAAGTTGATCCAGCTGATACAATTTCCCTGGTTTTTAAATGGAAGAACAGCCGAATAATACTGCTTTGTACTCTCTAGAGTAAATAGAGATCATGAACCATTCATAAACAAACAGATAATGTGACCAGACATGTTCTGCCAGAACAGCAAGAAGTGTATCGTTTCCTCTCATTGGATTTAACAAACTACCTTGGCTTATTCAAAGTATTTGTTTTATCACGTCATGTCAAACCTTTACGTTTCAGTTCTGAGTAATTACAAATATATGCACACGCATATATACCAACCAATAATGATATCCATTAAAATGCTTACATGGCGATGCATTATTATAATGTAATAATGGTTTATTTATTTTGTATAAGGAAAACTATTTGAGCTAAAATATGAGTTTTGTGGTTATGTTAGTTACGCTACTCTCTACCTTCCTCGTGGATCAGTTTTTGCAAAATCGAGTTTTTGTCTTAGCGAGAATAGTATTTATTAGAGATTGATTAGATCGGTGCTTGTCACACACCACTTAGGGGGAATGCCATACGACAACACCACAGGACTCTGACTGGTTGCTCACCTAGTAGCGCCTCTAAGCTCTATGGACCCTGGGCTCATTTAAGCATCATTTCACCCATTCCATTCACTGTCTGATATGACTTAACGTTGGAGGACATAAATTTAAAAAAAAAAAAAACCTAGTAGCGCTCAAGGACAAACACCATCCCATTTGAGACACATAATATGAGGGCTGTTCAATAAAGAATGATCTTAATTTTTTTACGGTCATAATTTTTCGCACTAAAATTCAACCTTTTCATATTCTGTTAGCTTAATGTGAAACGAACACGCCGTAGTAGTTTCTTTGCTGGTTCTCCTGGTTCCCGCCTGTGAGAACCAGGTAAGTTCAGACATGTTCGTTTTTTGCCTACCGCTGCAATGGAGCTGACATGCAGTTAAAGTTGATGTTAGAAGAAGATCCAGAGTTTCTTTCAAACGCAATCACTGCTGATGAAACTTGGCTACATCATTTTGATCCTGAGAGCAAACAGCAAAGCTTAGTGTGGAAATCTCCATCACCAACTCCCAAAAAAAGCAAAAGTGGTTGCTTCTGCTGGGAAAGTTATGGTCATCTCATTCTTTGATACTCATGGAATGGTTTATCAGCATGTTGTACCTGCACACACATCAGTAGCTGGACAATACTACAGGTATGTCCTGAAAACATTGTAAGTCCGTATCAGGCTCAAAAGACCACATTTCCGTGAAGCAGGCTGGATGCTGCACCACGATAATGTGAGGCCGCATATTGCCAATGTTGTTGCTGAATATCTTGCAAAAATCACCGTTAAGTGCATCCCTCATCCTCCCTATAGTCCGGAATTAGCCCAAAGCAGGGGGTGTTAACTGGGATACACACACATGACTGGACATTGAAGATCTGAATGTCAGACCTTCGGTCTCAAGCCAGATCAGGGCTAGGCCCTCTACTGGCAGTGGAGTGTTTTGTAAGGAAGGATAATATGCAGCAGGAGATGAGGTTGGAGTTATATATAAGCCATCTGATGTATTATTTTATGTGCCTAGAAGCAGTCTTGGGCATTTGTAGCGCTCTCCAGGATTGATGTCGTACTCCCATAGACTGCGGATGAGGGAGTTGAAGTTGTGGGAGAGGTTTTGATAGAAGGAATGTGAAAGGGTATGGATGTAGTCTGTTATTGTGGGGATACGTAGGTCACGTCAGATAACTAGATTGGAGATGTGCCAAGGGGAGTCTGTGGCAATGCGGAGGAATCGGGATTGTAGAATTTCAAGATGGTGTAGGTGAGACTTGGCTGCTACTCCCCATATTTCACTGGCATATGTGATGGCTGGCTGGAGTACCTGCTTATATAGGAGCAGTTTTGTAGGCAGAGATATCACCGATTGTCAGTTATAGAGAGGGTAGAGCATGCCCATTCTTTTGCTAACTTTATTAGCCACATATGTAATGTGGTCTCTCCACGTCAATTTGATGTCGAGTAGAACATCAAGATACTTAACGTAAGTTTTCCAATGGACGTCCTCACCAGCTAGATGAATTGGTGGAAGATCCGCTATTCTTCATCGAGAGAAGGTGATGGCCTGGCTCTTCTGTGGGTGGATGCATAGGCGCCAACAATCGAACCAGGTGCTAAGGAGATCAGCATATTGTTGAATCCTGCGAGTACACAGGTTGAGCTCTGATGATGTGGAGGTGACAGCTGTATCGTCAGCAAAGAGATACAGCGAGCAGTGTGGCAGGGATGGTAGGGTGTTGATGTATAGAAGGAAGAGAGTGGGTGCCAGGACACTACCTTGGGGAACGCCAGCTCTAATGGGATGGGATGAGGATAAGAATCCGTCGTGAGAGACAGCAAAGGTTCTGTCAGTGAGGTACGAGTGAATGAGATGTATTAAGTAGGAAGGGGTTTGGTAGGTGATGAGACGGGAGAGTAAACCTTCGTGCCATACGTTGTCGAATGCTCTGGTGATATCTAGGAGTAGTGCTGAGACGAACTGCTTCCTGTTAAAGGCTGTGTAAACTTCATCAACCAGACGAAGTAGTTGGTGTTGAGTGGAATGTTGAGAGCGAAAGCCGAACTGCTCCGCTCTGACAATATTGTGTCGATTCAAGATAGTCCTTAGTCGACTTAAAATAAGTTTTTCCATCAGTTTACTCAGTATTGGAAGCAAACTGATGAGTCTGTAGCTCTCCAGGGACGTTCCGTCTTTCCCAGGTTTGCAGATAGCGATGACCTTTGCGTACTTCCAGGCCTTTGGGAAGTAGCAAAGTTTGAGGATTGCATTAAAGAGAAAGGTTAATGCTTTCACCCAAGGGAATGGTAGAACCTTTAGCGCCACGTTCGCTATGTTGTCAAAACCGGGCGACTTGAATGGCCTTAGGCTGGTGATGTGGCATTGCATTTCAGCTACGGAGATGGAGGGAGGTGGTACATGATCATGGGGTTGGGAAAGGTACACCTGAACTTCCTGAGTGACTGCGTGGATATGACCTACATCCAGGGTATCAGCGGCCGTAAAGGTCATTTCCAGGAAGGTTGCATGTAGTTCAGCTTTTTTCCTTGCAGACTGTGCAACTTCCTGTCCGTGGTGCAGCGGTGGATCTTTGCGAGGGATTTGAAGTAAGGATTTGGTCATGCTCCAAAAGGAGTTGTCCTCTACACGAAGAGAGGAGATCTTATTTTCCCAGCACTCGTTGCGTAATCCTTGGAGTTGAAGTTTGACCAACTCCTGAAGTCGGCGAAACTCACGACGATCTGTTTAATCGCTTCACGGATAGCCTGAGGTAAAGGATCGATATTCAATCTGCTAGGTTTTTATTTTGGAGAAGAGTTCATGATAGTAGTCATTTGGGAGGTGAAAAGATCAACCATGGTGTCTATCTCTTCTGGAGTTTGACATGGCTGCTGCGGGGGCTGGATTTGTTCCAATTGTTTTGAAAACTCCTCCCAATTGGTCTTTCGTGGAAGTGGGAATCCTCGAGGAGCTTTGTAGTTGGGCTTACCAGGGAAGGATAGGAGGATGGGATAGTGATCTGAAGATAGAGCAGGAACTGTGAAGTGGGTAAGGTGCTGCCGCACATTGCGATCCAGGGTGAGATCAAGCCAGTCAGGTGGTCTCTTGTCTCCATAGTGAATTGTAGGTTGGTTTGGAGCCCTAGTGGAGATAGCCCTAGACGCTACGAAGTTGTGGAGTGTGCGCCCATGATGGTTGGTAATGGAGGAGTTCCAGTTCCAGTGCTTGGCATTGAAGTCTCCCGCAGCAATCGTGGCAACTGGGGAGCTGAAGAGATAATCCAATTCAGAAGGAAGTAGGGGGTGAGTTGGTGGCGCGTATACTGAGTACAAGTCCAGGGGACCATTGCTGGTGTCGACTTGGATGCCAGTGATCTCCAGATTACTGTTTGCAGGGATAAATATTTGATGGTGTTGAATGGCACGGTCAATGTATATGGCAGTACCTCCTCTGCCGTCGGCTCGATCAGTGCGATAGGAACACATTCCTGGGATGCCACATTTTATATGAGGTGAGAAATGGGTTTCCTGCACCATTAAGATATTCACCTTCTGCATGGAAAAAAAGTTGGAAACTTCCGCCAATTGTCTGCGGAGACCATTGGCATTCCAGAAGCAGATCTTGAGTCCTGGAAATTTTGTGTATCGTTGGTGTCTAGTAGCCATTGGATATGCAGAAGGTGAAGACTGTTTGAATAAGTACCATTTCTGGTGACGTTTGTGGAGATCTTGTGAGCAGAGCCTCCATCAGAGCAGCTGCAAATTTAATTTGCAAGTGCGGAGAAATGCGATCAGTTACCTCGCTGAAGGCAGCAATGTCCGCAATCCTCTGTCAATTCGAATCATCGTTGGTAGATGACAATTGAGGTGGAGTGGCAGGTTTAGAGGATGCCGACCTTCTTGGTGGGAGCAGATCAGGCATGGCCTGTTTGAGGCGATGTTGAATAATATTTGATAATTGTGGTTGAGGAGAACTGGGAGGTGTAGAAACAGAAGATGAGGTTGGTGGAGGTGTTGTACGGTGAGTAGAAGAGAGCTGACATTCTTGCGGTTGGGTAGGGGGTGGCACAGAAGCGTTCTTGACGGCTGCTGCATAGGATGGGAATTGCATTGGGGATCTAGCTGGGAGACCTGGGAAACTGGGATACAGACTCTGAATCCACATTAAGCTTCTCGAAACTGTCGTCCGACAGATTGAGCGCTGCACATCAACTTCAAAATCTGTCGGTGTCAACAGGTGTCTCTGTTCACCCAACTTTAAAATCTGTCGGTGTTAATGGTGTCTAAGCGAAGCCAAATTAAACGTGAAAACTGGTCATCGATTTGTAAAATTTGCAAGATTTGTAAGGCCTGCAATGGCATATGAGCAGCAAGAAGGAAGGGAATGGGCTTTTACAAAGACCTATCGGTAAGTAAGATGTTAGCATATAGCTAAATATCGAAAATTAATATCATAACTTAACCTGAATTGTACCTTCATACACTTTCATTTGTAATTAAATTCTTTAGATTATATAGCACTTTATAATGTATCAAGGATGTTTTACATGAAAAAGCATTAGTTTTATTAACCTTGTTACTTAATTATTAATGCAAAAAGAATGTTTTTCTGCTTTTTTTTTAGCAACCTCATCATCTCAGGCTACCAGGAATACGATGGCAGAATTCAAAAGTGCCGCATGATTAGAAATTTTGTGTTTATTGTTTTGGTGATGGGCAGTGATCTTCAGGAACATTATTAATGTAGAACAAAGCTTTCTTTCTCACCTATACAGCAATTTATTGTGGCTTATCAAATATTTCTTAAAGTTTGAGTTTCATTTCAATATCAGTGGAAAATTAACAAAAACTTTGAGGAGTGTTGTCACCAGTATGTTCTAAATTTTCAGGAAAATTGAAGTTATTTTAGGCAATTGATTGGATATATTCGTTGGCTTTGTGTTAGAAGTTTTAAATTTAAAATATTTGAGTCATATATAACAGTCCATGTAAGGTAAGTAGTTTCCAGTTTAAATTACTGCAAAACTAGCTTTCCTAAATTACAGCTATTTTGTAATTTTCATTTGATTTACATGAGTTAATATAAAACAACAGTAAGCCAAAATTAAACACCATTAATATTATTCAGTGATCTCTTGAATATTTAAGCTTTGTTCTGGAGGTAGGGTTAATTTAGTCCAGATACTTAGCTGTCATCAAAGACAGAAATACTTAAACAATTGCTTATTACCTTTATAGAAATATCTCTTTTCTTGTTGTTACATATCTTTAATTCTCATGCTGTTTGTACTAACATGTGTACAACAAACTTATACACAAAGATTTTCAAAAACAATTCTTCCATCTCAGACTGCATTTTAGATGAAACATTTGTGCATTTCAGCCACAGTACTCTTCCTGGATTAAGTAATCTAAAATATATGAATTATTTATAAGGAAGTATTTGCAATGTTTGGTGGCAGCATCTGTTTTTGATAATGATATACTGTTCGCCTTGTGTATTACATGCTTCGCTGTGGCATTCTTACCCAAGTATGTGAATTTTCAGATATACCAAAACTGTGGCTGTGGATTTGTACAGAATTCAATTCTCTTTGATTTCTGTAGAATTTCTTGGTTTATAATTGGCATTATCTGTGTTTACATATAATCTGGGTGCTTAAATTAAAATCTTCGGGCAACATGCTTGGATATGAACTTTTATAAAGTTTTTCTTTAAATTGCAATGATATTTTGAAGAATTAGGTTCTCTTAACCTTACTCATCTGTGTATAACTACATTAGTGATAAAGAATCTCATAGTTTTTAACAAAATTAAAACTATGATCTGAGATTCCATAAATTCAGTTTGTTCTATATTGCTTAATGCAGTAATCACTATGTAATATTGTACACACTACACCAAATAATGTACCTGAATAGCCATCTTAGAAGAGATCTAGTGGGATTAGAATTGATCTTCTAAAAGCTTTAACCAGTATTAAGTGCAATTGTGCATTGCAAGAAATTATTAAAATGTCATTGTTCCATCATCATTGTTATATGCCATTTTTACATTTATTTCCAGTATTACCCTTATTCTTAAAATATGTACAATGTCAGCTGCAGCTAGGACATAGAGAATGGCCTGTTCTCAAATTAGTAAAGCTTCAAAATAAATAATAGGTAGGGGTAGTGATATTTAGCATTTTGTTATTTACATTTAGCATTTTGTATCATTTATACATCTGCAATTTAGCATTTTATAGCATTTTGAAGAAAGTTTCAGTTAATTTTGTTAAATTATTAATATTAATATTGTGACTTTGTGGGTTCGTGAAATAAAAAGTCGAGGTTACAAACACAAAAAATTGCACTTTATTTTCGTAGCAATACACGGTTCACAATTACAATTTAATGTACAAAGTTAGTTGATTTTCCAATATCAATCTACACGTACGCTCGACGCTACTTACACAACGCACGCCATAACAACATTACTCTCAACTGACTGTCGCTTCCAGTATCGATCGGCCCCGAAGTTTCCCGAATCTCCCTTTATGGAGGGCGAAAACATTCTCGAAGCTTCGTGTCACTTCGAGCGGCAGGAGGAGGGGTAAACGAAGACTCAGCTACCCCTCCTGTCTCCCCTCTCTCCACCGGCCATCATTTATTGATCGGCATTGCGAGTCTGCCGCCAGGGTAACACTGCTCCCTCCTCAAGGCTGGTCGTCCCGAACAGCGCCTTCGTAGCGGGCCAGACGATCCAGGTGTACCACCAACATCCTTCCTCGGGGCACCTTCTGGATGCGGTAGACCACGTCGTTAATCCTCTTCACCACACGGTACGGTCCTTGCCATGGCTGCTGAAGCTTCGGGCAGCGTCCCTTGGTCCGGGTAGGGCGGTACAACCAGACCAGGTCACCTTGCTGGAACCCTTGGCTGTTGGCTTGCCTGTCGTATCGGGTTTTCATGCGGTCGCTCGCTTTCTGGAAGTTCTGGCGAGCCATCTCGTGCATGTCGTGGAGGTGGTCCACCAGGTTCTCCACATACTCGGTCACTGCCTGTTTCACCCCCGGAGGGCTACCAAAAGCCAGGTCACAGGGGAGGCGTAACTCTCGGCCGAACATTAAGCTGGCTGGCGTGATCCCCGTGGTGTCGTGTGTTGATGAGCGGTAGGCCAGCAACAACAGTGGCACCTTGACGTCCCAGTCTCGCTGATGGCTGGCCACGACCTTCCTCAAGTGTTCCTCTAAGGTCTTGATGTACCTCTCGACCATGCCATCCGACTGGGGATGTAGAGGTGTTGTGCGGGTCTTGTTAACCCCAAGTCTCTCTAGTGCCTCCTTCATCAGGTTGGACTCAAAATTGGTGCCTTGATCACTGTGCAGCTCTAATGGCACCCCAAATCGGCAAAACACTTGCTCCACGAGGCAGTCTGTGATTGTCCTTGCCTCTTGGTTCGGGATGGCATACACCTCCGGCCACTTAGTGAAGTAGTCCACGACCACCATCAGGTACTTGTTGCATCGGTCGGATATTGGGAACGGTACAGCAATGTCAACGGCGGTCCGTTCGAATGGCGCTCCGACGTTGTACTGTTGCATGCGACCCCGGCTCCTAGTCTGGGAGCCGCGACTCGCCGCGCACACGTGACACTGACGGCACCATCTCTCAGCGTCTGCTCGGAGCCTCAGCCAGTAGTAGCGCTGCCGTAGTTTGTCAATCGTCCGGTTCGCTCCCAGGTGTCCCCCTGAAGTACCGGCGTGCACTTCTTCCAAGACTTCCGGGACCTTACTCCGGGGAAGTACCAACTGTTCTCTCTGCGTCATCCCATCGCGTGATTCCCATACCCGGAACAGCTCCCGTAGGGGAAGGGATCCGTCCCTTTCAGCTGCCAAAGTGCGGGCGCTGCGGACCCTTAGCACTCGTGGTACCTCTGACGTTACTAGAGGAACCTTGGGCCGAACAGCCGAGCCCCTCCTTCGGGATTCGTTCGGATTGGGATGGACTCGAGGGGGCAGTGTGTTCCCGAAACCCGAGGGAATCGGGTACGTCTTCGGACGGGGTTGAGGGAAGCCATTAATTCTCCCGGGTACTAGCCTGCAAAGCTAGTAGAAGGTGTGCTAGATCACCAGGCGGCCCCACCGAGGTTTTTCGGTAGTCTTCACCTTGAGTGTTGACGCGCGTAAGTGGCGTATCCACTTCCATCCCGTCTTGAGTCCATAGGACCAGATGGGGGGGCTTGTTAGTCTCTAGGTCTTGTCCCATGGAAAGCCCCACGGAGGACGCCGAGCGCCCTTTGGGACAGCTCAGATAACTCCCTGGTCGAAGGAGGCCCGGGTCCAGTTCCTACGGGTTCAGGACTAATGGGAGTAGAACCTCTGGGCTAAACCCGGAACAGCATGCCCTCTCTGGTCTTCAACGAGTCCCTTTGGGCCCAATAAGACTTGTAGGTGGCACTCCTCGGTGCGATGTCCGCCCAGGTTGGTCTCGTCCCTGCCTCCACTTCCCTCAAGAGTGGCCCCAAGTCTGCGTCCGCCAGCTGCTCCCTCCTCAGGCCTGCGCTATCCCAGCCATCCGCAGGCACTGCCGTGAATACTCGAACTGCTGCGGCACGCTCCTTCTCCTCCACTCTTGTGCATTGGCCGCACTCTTCTGGACAGGGTCTTCGGGACATGGCGTCCGCGTTACCGTAGCTCTTCCTTCTGCGATGTTCCGAGGTGAAGTCGTACTCCTGCAGCCTCTGAACCCAACCTGCTGTCTGGCCTTCCGGTCGCGCCGTCACCATCACCTCGCTTCTCGCGGGGACAACCACGTCTTCGTTCAAGATGACCCTACCGTTTCCAAGGAGCTCTTCGGGTTGACGGAGTAGGACCTCTTCTCCGTTGAGCCGCAGGACCTTCCTGCCGACGTCGACCGTCGCCTCGTGGCTCCTGAGGGCATCTAGTCCCAGAATCACCTCCTCAGCCACCTTCGCGACGAACACCCACAGACGCACGGCAATCCGTCCCAAGGTCAGCTCCAGCAGGGCCTCCTTCTCCACAGGCATGGTGTCGCCCGATGCCGTCACCAGCTCGTATGGTCGGCTCGGCTTCCTCGTCGGCAAACCCTTCGCCAAGTCAGGTCTGATGATGGTCATGGCTGCCCCAGTGTCCACCAGCACGCGGCACGGCTTTCCTCTTACCCAGCCGTCCGCGATGAGGTTGTCATCCATCCGCCGGCTGACGGCGCGGATTGTCACTCCAGGGGATGGTGGTAATGGCGCCGACGTGCCCCCCTCCACGCCGGGCCTTACTCGTTCTTCCGGCCGCTCTTCCTGGTGTGGGCAGTCTCTCTGCAGGTGCCCGGGCTGTCCACCCCCCCCCCCAACACAGGCCACTAGGTGTTCGCCGGCGTCCCTCAGCTGGTCTTCTGTCTCCGGCGTAGCGGACACTCCTCGTTCTCGACGTCGGGATAGATGTTACCTTAGCCGCCTCCATCCTTAATGCCGCTGTCAGCGCCTCGTGGATGGTTTTATAATCGCCGAGCATTAGGCGCTGACGAATCTCCGTGTCCCGTACCCCGTCGACAAAGTTGTAGGCGGCTTCCCGGGATACGAACTCCAGTGGCAGGTCAACCAAGGCCTTGCTAGCCAGCTGCTTAATCGCTATGACGAACTCCTGCAGCGTCTACCCCGGCTGCTGTGACCTTGCCTTTAGTTGGCTGCGGTACGCTGCGGCTAAGCGGTGGTTCCCGAAACGATTCTCCAGGGCCTCCCAGATGTCCTTGGGCGCCGCCGTTGTCTGCACCGCGTTTAGGACTTCCGCGGCCCGTCACTGGAGGCTGGCTATTAACTGTGTGGCCTCCTCCTCCGGTGACCATCTGTTGTGCTTGGCCACTGTGTCGAACTGGCGGCGGAAGACGTCAAATGTTGACGCGCCGTCATATCTCGGCGGTTTGACGCGCGCAGATGTTGTGTCGCGTCCCGGCGCGTCGGCCTTCAAATCCTTCAGTTTCCTGCCGACGACGTCCTCTACTATGGCGTTCATGGACTTTGTGTTGCTGTCAGCCTTTCCCTCCAGCTCGTCAACGCGGCTCGCCAGGTCTTCGACGCGCTCGTCTACTTGGCCCATCCGCTTGCCCAGCTCCGTCACGTTATCCCTCACGACGGCCAACTGTTCTTCAAACTTCACGGCAAGCGCCTCGTTTGCCGCTTTCATCTCCGTGGCCAGGCTGTCGTTCGCTGCCCTCATTTCTGTGGTCAGTTCGGCCATATTTGCGGTCATTGTCGTGGCCAAGTTGTTGTTTGCCGCTTCCATCTTCTCGGTGATGTTGTTATTTGCCGCTTCTGTTTTTGTTGTTAACTCGTTCATCTTCGCTAAAAGCATTTCCAATGCCGATTCCATGGCCGTAATGTTCGGTGATGTTAACATCCCACTTGTGACAGCAGTTGTGACTTTGTGGGTTCGTGAAATAAAAAGTCGAGGTTACAAACACAAAAAATTGCACTTTATTTTCGTAGCAATACATGGTTCACAATTACAATTTAATGTACACAGTTAGTTGATTTTCCAATATCAATCTACACGTACGCTCGACGCTACTTACACAACGCACGCGATAACAACACTACACTCAACTGACTGTCGCTTCCGGTATCGATCGGCCCCGAAGTTTCCCGAATCTCCCTTTATGGAGGGGGAAAACATTCTCGAAGCTTCGTGTCACTTCAAGTGGCAGGAGGAGGGGTAAACGAAGACTCAGCTACCCCTCCTGTCTCCCCTCTCTCCACCGGCCATCATTTATTGATCGGCATCGCGAGTCTGCCGCCAGGGTAACAATATTATTTATATGAAATTTAAAACACATTTATGGAGGGTTATTAACGACGGTGAGTTAAAAGTTCATAAAGTGTTAATTAATTCACATTAATATAGGTTAAAACAATACGCAGAAATATAGAACAATCTGAAACAGACTAAAGCATATTGCATAATACAAAAAAGATAAATCCATACTGATGTAGAACACAATAAAAAGAAAGTTCACTAAATTAGCCTAGTTTATGATTCAGTAAAGCTGTTCAATGAAAGCACTGAACATATGTCAACATTCTGTTCTGTCATTTGAGTCCTCCTGTCACTTACAGTCAAATTATATTTACTGAAATATGTTTCAGCATCTACACTGTTGATAGCATCCCAAATACATTGCAGAGCTACTCGGGCAAACTCTGGGTATTTGAGCTTAACAGCCGACATGCATTACATGCAGTGATGCAAAGCCACATAATTTTGAAAAGCAGATATAGCCACACTTATGTAATGCACTTATTGTTTCATTCCATTGAACAGATAAGGAATTATGGACTGTCAAAAGAAATAATGCTTAGATGTGTAAGCATTTTAATTAGACTTATTAACGACTCAGACAGTTCCAGCACTTTCACAGCATAATTCAGACCACAAACAGCAGTAATGCTTCTCAGTGTAACCTTTCATTGATTTATTCATGTGACACACATTCAGTTGTATGTCATAGCCTGAGAGGTTTACACTATGCAGAGAGCACCAATTGCCATCTTAGTACACATATAGCTTAAAGTCTTACCAAGTTAAAGTAACCCATTTACCAAAACAGTTGCTGTACCAAGTAAATCATACTTCACAGTCAGATAATTACATAAAATTGTGTCCTGTTGGAAGATACACTTAGCATTAAAATTTATTTTTAAAACTGCATATTGCCTTTATTTCTGCATTTATTACTGTGCTTATACATGTCATTAAAGCATTTACAAATCTAAGGCTGTAATATTCCTGTGTTTCAAAGACAAAGTTAAGCTTAGGGCAATTTTAAATGAATGATTCAGTTTTTATGCACTTAATATTCTTCTTAGATTCATTGAACTGTATTTTTCATTCAATCATAATCATTTATACTGCATGTGTGAATGATAATCCAACAAAAGTGATTAGAAGTATATAAAATAGTGTCTTTTATTCAATGTATGTCTTTGCCTCATGTACTAATTTGTGAGGTTTTACTAATATGAATCAATCACAAATTTCAGGGTTTTCTTTGAATATTCTTATGTAAAGTACATAGTTATTTGTATCGTCACTTGCAATTTATATATACATTTCTTTAATAATGTTTTTCGTTTTTTGTTGTTTTTTCTTTTTGACACTTTCCTTCCAGGGAATTTTTCAACATTATTCTGTGTACAAAGAAATTGCATTACTCATGACCTTGTGATATCCTTTCCTGTTTTCCAGTACCTGTAGAATGCATTGATTTAGTGTCAGGTTTTCTTGTAATTATCACAGTAACAAGCTTAGGAATTCACACTTCAGGGAAAGGAAGTACAGGTGTTATGTATAACCTCGACAGCATCTTGAGTAATCTCTCTGTCAAAGTTGCAATTGTTTCTTAAAGATCTACTTATTCATTTTATACATGAATATAAAAGCTATAATGCTTAGTGGCAACAGGAAAAAGATCAAGTTTGAAAGTGGCTTCTGAGACCTTTCTTTCCTAATTTAATTGGTCAACTTCTTTCGAAGTCACATCTCGCACATTAATGAATAATTTACGCACATTTACTCAGCATATTTAGCGCGTATTATGCTAATATGTGACAAATGAATTGTGCCGTAAATTATTCGTTGGTGCACGAGATTAGGCTTCGAAAGATGTTGGATTTATTCAGTCGCTGAACACGGAAGGGAAGGGTGGGGGGAGGCGAATGTACTATTGCTCGTGATTGCTCGGTCGAAATAGAAGCTCACTGCATTTCCGACGACATGTTGGTTAGTTTACTTAGCTGGCACCGAAAGGTACAGGAAGAGCGCCCTATGCGTTTTCAGTTTTTAACACGGAGTCTGTGCACGGAGTTGAGATTCCGGTACACTGTGATCCGGTATTAATTTGTGAATCCGCGTGTTTTTACCTTAGGGAATTAAACCTATGATTGTAAACAGTGAGGTTAGGTATTTATTGAGAGAGTCGTTTAGTGTTCTTTAGAGAATATAATTTATATGGCCGTTATTCATAGTGTAATTTTGTATATATTTAATCTATATATCGGAAAATGAACACAATTCTTGTTTTCATTCCCTGTATACTCTACACCAGTGGGCCAGGACTGCTGTACGGATTTTTCGAAAGTAATCGAAGTGTAAAAGTGTTCTACGTTCTTGATTTAATAAATTCAGATAAAAGTAAAGGCGTAAAACTTAATAAACAGCGCATTATTGGCCGTCTTAGGGAATCCAATTCACAGCCAAACTCATTAAGAGGAAAACGTTCAAACTGGATACACTTAGGTGTAAAGCAGTGTGAATTTGTTGTGTATAAGATATTTACTGGAGGACAGAAAATAGAATTTTCTCAGAGTCATGTCATCAGCATAATATACGACCAGAAGAAGTTTATACAAACGGAACTGCTAGTGCAAAATGTGCATGATGATATCGCAATATATGGGGATCATTTAAGAACATTGGCATATAAGTTAACCACAAAACTTCCACATTCTCTACGAAGAACTCATTGCATGAGCTTTTACTTCATAAATAATTCTTTCATGCAGTACATCATCAGAACATTTTTGGGCATTGTGAATCTTGTTCAGTATGTTATTACATTGATGCATCCTGTGTTAAAATACACTACTCTAGGATTACATTTGCAAGTATTTCTAGAAAGCTTGAGATGGATACTTCAGTCAATTCTTGAAAATGGAAGAATTACACTTAAGGTTGGAAATTATATTGTAGCAGTCATGACTGATATATGCATTGGGATGCTATTACTGAATTGTCTGATAGCTACTGCTTCTCCATCACACTTGTTATTACATTATGGAGAGGTAAGTACCTGTTATGGTTTATATGACATTTGGGAAAGATTTTAATTTCATTTTTTTCAAGTATATTGTGACTTTGTGGGTTCGTGAAATGAAAAGTCCAATTACACCACTCAACAATGTTCTTTATTTCCACCGACTTACAGTTAAACTCTTGCCAATTACACAGAATTACTTGCTGCACACAATTACAATTCACCAGTTCGTCCGTTACAATTTCCTTGTACTCGCGGTTACGTAAGCTCCGGTACACCTTCACAGTTACGTACAGTCTTCCGTTGCACAATCCTTTCGTTCATTAACACGTCACTGACTAACTCTTACACCAAGAACTGACTGTCTCCTCACTCACTAACTGACAGAACCAACTGACTGACTCACTCACTGACTAGCTGCAGCCCTTTTTATAGGCATCTCGCCGTCTTCTCGACGTTTCCAGATGATGCACGATCCCGTAATTTCTGGAACCAGGTGGACAGAAACAGACGACACAGTCATGTTTTTCCCCTGACCACAGCCTGTCACCATTATAAGACAAACGAGGGGGAGGTGTGGCTAACGCGGTCCTCCCCTGCCTTCCGTTCCCAGCTGGTCCCACAGGGTGTTCCAGCGCTCGCGTTACAATATCATAATGTGCATTGGACACAATATTTAACACAAAAAAAAAGTTTAAAAGGCTTTTGTGGTGTAAAACCCATTAAATCTCTACAGTAATAAAGGCTGTGTTGGGGACAAGCAGTTAAACAACTTAGCTCTCGCCAAGGTGGCCCGTATGTGAGATTTTTGATGGACAACACAGTGCTGGGGCAGGTTTTCTCAAGAATCTCCGGTTTCCCCCACCATCTCATTGCACCGGTGCTTCATCTTTTTTCATGTATCACCAGTTCCAGAGCCTGCAGGGCAACATTTAGTAAAAGCAGGCGTAAAACACTATACATTAATTCTACATTAGTATAATGAGTTGGAACTAATACTCCATGCTCCATTAATTGCAATTTCTGTTCTGCACCTGCCCTGCTTACTAAAACTTGAGAAATACTTTCATTAAAATTTCAGGGTGGTTGCATATTAATGCTAAGTTAGACAGAAGTAGTTGCATATCATTGGAGTTTAGCTACACTGATATTTCAGCTACAATTTGTAGCTTAGGGTCATCAGCATATTTCACTATACCTGTTAATTCATGATGGAATAATGATGGAAGTATTAAAATTATGTAGTGGCATTATTGGCTCTTTTTTAGAACATGTCCTGTAAGAAATTTTGTCGAAGTCCAACATCGGAGGCACGCACGATGGCTGACAGAACCTGCTGAAGTGGCATGCGCTGACACTTTCAACACTGCCAACATTGATCCAATAACTACACTACTTTTTGTTGCAATGGTCTTCTAAGGTCTTCTCTTATCTATGTTTAAAAAAGAATTGTCCGATATGACTTAACGTTAGAGGATGTAAATACCAAAAAAATAAAATAAAAAATAAAGCTGTAGTCAATGAACATTTAAACACTACTGGGTATTTTTGATTGATGAGGATGGCATCGCACTCCCGGCACAACAGTCTCGTTCTTAACAAACTTTTGTCGTACAGAAACTGCATACACATTTCCTCGTCTTCGCCTAAAGGTGCAAGATCAGTAAAACTTATAAAATGAGCGATTGGTTTCAGATACAACTTCCACCTAATAACTGTATTTACTGAATGCCAGGGTCCCGGTGGAGTATTCATTTTCAGATTTTACAGTTAAGCTGCTACCTTCCTAACAATGGCACATGTACTGTGCACCTGTGATGTTTCGAACATCTACAAAATACATGCTTGGGGTGTTGATCTAAAGGTTGGCAACAGAAGCTTGCGCCAATAACCGTATCAGGAGCACTATAACTATGAGGTTACTTTGGAAGGTTCCGTCAGCCATCGTGCGTGCCTCCAATGTTGAACCTACACAAAATTTCTTACGGGACATGTTCTAAAGAACATCCACATTATTTTTATACCTTTAAGCCATATATGTACATCCTTTCTAACAGCGGTATTCCCTGACAGCTTAAAATATTTGGTGGTTCAGCCATTATACAAGAAAGGACAAAAATCCAGTATGTCAAATTAATTATAGGCCAGTATATTTACTTTACAGGCTGCTCTGTGGCCAAGTTGTTAGACTGCTCGACTCACCAAGGCAGCCCAAGTTCAATCCCAGGTGCCTGCAAAGTGAGATTTGTGTGGACAACATGGGGCAGGGTTTCTTCTGCTTTACCCTGTCTCACCAATTGTTCCATCATACATTTTTCCTATAATACATTTCATCCTCTCACTATCATCCTCTTCTCTTGCTTTCATCACAGGCGTTGGGCTGGCCCCTCAATGCTGCTTCCTATATCAGGCTCAGTGCTTCAGCTTCTCTTGCCCTCACTTTTGGGCTAGTGGAATCCATGTCCCCTGACATCGGTATCTGTGATGAATGTGAGGGAAAAGTATCTTTACTTATAGCATTTTTTAAAGTCTTTGAAAAATTTATGTTTAAAACAATTTTGCACCATCTAGACAAATATACTAACAAAGGAGCAGTTTGGATTCAGTAAGAACAAGTCAAACAATGATGTTACCTTCAATTTAATAAATGAGGTTCTTAAAGTTTTTTATGAATAACTAAGCACAATAGGAATTTTCTGTGACTTATCTAAAGCATTTGATTGTGTTAACCATAAAATACTTCTACAAAAATTACTCCATTATGGTAAGAGGAACAAAGGATATCAATGAATTGACGCTTAACAAATAGAAAGTGAAAGGTAAAGATACATTTTTCATATAATAGCAAGGTTTACTCTGAATAGTCTGAAATAAAGCATGGTGTCCCACGAGTCCATTCTGGATCCTTTATTGTTCTTACTATATATAAATGAACTCCCCTCAATAATAAGCAATCCTGGTAAGACAGTTCTCTTTGTAGATGATAAAAGTATTGTGATTTTAAGGATCACAAAAGAAATCAGTTCCAAGATTTATCAAATAAAGCCTTTGATGCACTAAATAACTGGTTTCAAAACAATATAATTCACATGAACATTGGAAAAAACTAACTATATTCATATATATGTTTGGAGGAATTTAGTGACAGTGACGTCAAAATTAATTTCAGAAACTATTTGTAGTTGGTTTATTAATACTCATCACTTACTTATTTATATTTATGAGAGACTAGTTTCAAAGACATTCGCCTCCATTTTCAATCTCTTTCCAACTGGCATCTGTTGTTGTCTGCTCTCTCTGGTGGTGGAACTATGAACTTCTTTGTCAAATTATCTACTGGTGGGATTTCAAAGTTCATTACGCGATCCTTATTTTTCCATATGAATATGTTCTCCCATGTTGTCAATTTATTTTGGTTTATCACTCCTTTTAATAATTTTGGATTTGGATCAATGTCATGGTTTTCATTCCAAAAGTGAAATGCTACTGCTGACTTATCTTCTTGTTTCAATCTGAAGTTTCTAAAGTGCTCTTTGACTCTGGTTTTTAGATTTCTTTTAGTTTGACCTATGTAGCATTTTTCACAATTCTTACAACTTATCTGGTATATTTCGGATCTGTTAACTGATGGGATTTCATCTTTTGTTTTTGAATTTAGCAATTTTAAAATTGAGTATTAGTAGGTGCCAAGGTGATATTTTGTTCCTTGAAGATCTTTTTAAATTTATTAAATGTTTTTGGGTGATATGTGAATGAACTGAATATGCTGTTGCTTTCTTTTTCTTTTGTAAATGTGGTTGCTTCCTTAATGGTTTTCTTTAGTTTAGCTTTTCTAATTTTCTTCACCACCAAATTTTTGTTGTATCCATTTTCCTCTGCTATGTGTAGTATTGTTTTTTGTTCTTTGAAATATTCTTTTTCCATGGGTATGTTGACTAATCTGTGTGTAAGGCTGTTTATTATTGCATGTTTATGTGTAATTGGGTTGTGGCTATTATTTTTTATGTAATTTTCTGAATGTGTTGGTTTCCTATAAATTCCAAATTTTATTTTTGTGTCATTCCTTATGATATTTAGATCCAAGAAAGAGAGTTGTCATTGGTTTCCTTTTCTATAGTGAATTTTATAGTCCTTTCTTGCAAATTGAGTAATTTTAATGCATCTTCTAAATGTTTATTTGGTACAATTGCAAAGATGTCTTCAACATATCTATACCAAACTTTGAAAATTAATGGGAAGGACTTTTTGATTTGTGTTTCAAATGCACTCATAAATAAGTTAGCCAAAAAAGGTGAAAGTGGATTGCCCATTGATAACCCTGATTTCTGCTTGTAGTGTTTTCCATTAAAGCTGAAGAAGTTTTGTTCAATGCATATTTTTGTTAGAGAAATGTATTCTTCTGCTTCTATTGCTTCCATTTCTATTGTAGTTAGCCACTTTTTTAATACAGTCTGTAATTTTTCTGTTGGTATGCTTGGAAATAAAGATGTGACATCAAATGAAACCAGTCTGTCATTTTTGTCCAAATTTATATCTTTGATTTTTCCTACTAAATCTAAAGAGTTTTTTAAATTTGCACTTTCAAATTTTGGGAAACTATTAAATTTATTTAGCAACCATTTGGCCAAATTATATGTGGGGGCATTTATACTACTAGTGATAGGTTTCATGCCTTTCCCTGTTTTATGAATTTTTGGCAGCCCATATACTCTTGGCAATGTTGGGTTATCTACTTTAATTTTGTGAAATTCTTTTTTGTTGATTATTTTGCTTTCTTTTACAGTTTTATTTGTGGTTTCAATGCAGTACTTTAAAGGGTTAGTTTCTACTTTTTGGTAATTATTGTCTTCCAACAAACTTCCATCCTCTTCGTGTAATCTTCTTTTTCCAAAATTACTAGTTTATTTCCCTTGTCTGCTTTAGTATAAATAACTGGTTTCTTTTAAAAGTCAGCAGTAGCATTTCACTTTTGGAATGAAAACCATGACATTGATCCAAATCCAAAATTATCAAAAGGAGTGATAAACCAAAATAAATTGACAACATGGGAGAACATATTCATATGGAAAAATAAGGATCGCGTAATGAACTTTGAAATCCCACCAGTAGATAATTTGACAAAGAAGTTCATAGTTCCACCACCAGAGAGAGCAGACAACAACAGATGCCAGTTGGAAAGAGATTGAAAATGGAGGCGAATGTCTTTGAAACTAGTCTCTCATAAATATAAATAAGTGACGAGTATTAATAAACCAACTACAAATAGCTTCTGAAATTAACTATATTCACTTTTATACAAAACATAAAAGCGTCTCAGACCTACAGATACAGTATGAAAACAATGAAATTATGGAAGCTAGTAATGTGAAATTCCTGGGTTTTGTTATTGACTGCAACATGAAATGGAAATCACACATTGAATATATCTTACCCAAACTGGGCTCTGCATGTTTTGCAATCAGATCTTTAAATCAAGTAATTGATAAGGGCATTCTAAAAACAACTTATTATGCTTTTATTCACTAATAATTTACGGAATAATGTTCTGGGGTAACTCTTAGATGCCAAGAAAGTATTATATATATAAAAAAAAGGTAATAAGAATAATGTTAGGGCAAGAAGATCGACTCACTGCAAACTGCTTTTCAAAATGTTTGGCATCTTACCATTAGCTTGTGAGTATATACTAGCTGTATTTTCATTTGTAATTGATAACCCTGAAAAATTCACTCAAAATGCTGATATTCACAGTAAAGAGGCTAGATGCAGAAAAGACATACCCCAACCAACTAATAATTTACAATCATTCCAAAAGGGGGTGTACTACAGTGGTATAGTATTATTTCACTTCCAGCTTCAATAAAGGATTTGCATATGAGTAAAAACCAGTTTTGGACAGCTATAAAAAGGTACCTTATTAATCACACCATCTATATAGAAGAGGATTTCTTTCAGGGAAAGAATACTTGTAATAACTAAGGTACTGTTGTAAATACGACAAAGACAAATACTACATGTAACCTATTCGCTGTTAGAATAAAGTAAAGTATTACTCTGCATTTCGTACTGAGCATCGCCTCTAGTACACCATTGGTTAACATAACATCTGCACGTTGCATGTAAACAGTAAATACCATTCAAAGTATAAACTTGAAAGAAGCGTAGGGACAGTGAAGCACAAATTAGTACAAAAGTGAATCGAGAATATATTGTCACATTGCTTCACTCACACTGTCTATTCACAGGACATGTTTCAAGAGCTCTTGCTCCTATCCTCAGCTGATACTCGATTAGTGCAAGTTGTAGTGGTACGAAGAAAGAAGAAACCACTACAACTTGCACTAATCGAGTATCAGCTGAGGATAGGAGCAAGAGCTCTTGAAACATGTCCTGTGAATAAACAGTGTGAGTGAAGCAATGTGTCAATATATTCTCGATTCACTTTTGTACTAGTAAATACCATTACCTGATGTGTGTTTGGAGGAATTTAGTAACAGTGACGTCAAAATTAATATAAAAATTATTTGTGGTTGGTTTATTGACACTCGTCACTTACTTTTTCATATATTTATGAGAGACTAGTTTCAAAGGCCCTGGCCTCCATTTTCATTCTCCAAAATGGAGGCCAGGGCCTTTGAAATTAGTCTCGCATAAATATATGAAAAAGTAAGTGACGAGTGTCAATAAACCAACCACAAATAATTTTTATACCATTACCTGAGTTTAACTGCCATCTTTGTATTCACATCAACCATTGCATTATATCGAGATTTAACTGTATTGGAACACCACAGTGAAGCGAAAAATTATTAATTTTTAGATGAGTCGTATTTATTACACATCTGCTTCACTTTCGTACCTATTTTTAGGACATGTTTTGCAAATCATCGTTTGCATCTATGGCTCTTATGCGACTCTTATGGCATAAGAGCCATAGATGCAAACGATGATTTGCGAAACATGTCCTCAAAATAGGTACGAAAGTGAAGCAGATGTGTAATAAATACGACTCATCTAAAAATTAATAACCATTACATTGTTGAACTTTTGAGAGCCTTTGTTTATGCTATAATCACATAATGTTAATTCTGTATTATAACAACATTAATGGTTTGTTGAAAGCAGGTACAGCAAGAAGCTTAATGAACTGCGCAACTATATTGTGGAAGAATACTGAAGTATTAAAATCCACCAGCCAATGCGGTTAATTCCTGCCACATGCTTCTTTGACATTTACTTTATTCTTAAGGCGAACAGATTATAGTAAATATGTAGAAGTAGACACATTATGGTATATTGTTAGTTTGACATCTGAAATTAATCAGAGTCCATCATTGTCAATCAATCAATTTATTGTTCACTATAACATAATACAAACATTTTATTTATGTTTTATATTATGTTTTACAAACATTGTCAAAAAATTGTCATTCATCCTCTCTCTCTCTCTCTGTCTCTCTCTCTCTCTCTCTCTCTCTCTCTCTCTCTCTCACACACACACACACAACTATTCAAAATCATTGAAGTTGTCATCAAAATATTCATCTATACTGTAATAGGCTCTGCTTAACAAGAGTTTAGTCAGTTTAGATTTAAACTTAGCAGCTGACACAGTATTTTTTAGGCTTTCTGAAAGCTTATTAAGTACTTTTGGACCAAAGTATTGGGGCTTATGTTCAAAAAGTTTTAGCCTAACTATATAGTTATTCTTTCCCCTTGTTTCATATGTGTGGACATAGGAATTAGTGGAGGTTATATTCCTGTTATGTACAAAAAGTATTGTTTGCAGATTAAATATGCAGGGAAGGGTAAGTATGTTTAATTTTTTAAAATAGGGCCTGCATGAACTCGTACATGTTAGTTTTGCCAGGTATCTGATAGCTCTTTTCTGTAGGAGAAAAATTCTGTTAAAGTTTAGTTTGTAAGTGTATCCCCACAGCTCGATGCCATAAGAAATGTGTGAATATATTAGTGCAAAATATACTAACTTGCTAGTATCTACTGAGAGAAAATTGGCGAAATATCGCAACACGAAAAGTCCTGAGCTTGTGTAAATATATAAATATATGTGACAAAAAATGTAACTTTGACATGATGTAATTGAGTTAGATTACTTTGGTCTAATCTCGATATAGGATCTACAGATCAAAATAGCCTTACAGTACCATATGTGTTTACCTTATAGTTGGGCAATATGAGCATTACAGCTCATAAAAGTTCCACCATGATTCATGGCACTTACAGAACATAAACCTTAGTTGCTAGTATTTATTTAGAATAGATTTCGTGAGGGCCTTCCTAAATCATCAGCTCATGTTGACTCAAATTGTATTAATTTTTTACTTTTACCCTACAATGGTCTTTTGGACAGGTATGTGATGTCTTTATGTAAATATGTGTATAAATAAAACAAAGTAGCATAGTATAAAGTATTAATAACAGGAAACTACATAATCATGATATTTAAACAATTTGATGTGTTAAGTTCACCTAACTTTATCTAGCCATTATCATTTGTTTTGATTATCTCTTCTACAAACTATTTGAAAGCTTAAGCTTATCAATTTCTTTACTACTTAGTAAGTTAAGCAAGTATTGGGTTATCTTGTATAATAGCACACTGGACTCTCATGGCTTCTGTTGTCAGCTGTGCAGCTATGAAACCAGATACAGCAAAATATTACCAACCACAAGATTATTACTTATTTGTAGCTTGTTTGTGTTCTAACCAATTGTTACAGCATAAAATGTGCTTCCTGTGATAAAACACATGGTGTGCAATGTACTGTATCTAATCTTCTAAATGGTAGTAGCATAACACCTGACATTCTGTAATGGAAATTTTTGCAGGACAAAGCATAAAGGGAAAAATTGTTACAACAAATGTCTGCGATTCTTATCTCTTGCCAGAGGAAACACAACCAAAGGTCCCAATATATGTAGGTTTGTCAGTCTTATTTCTTCTTAATATTATGATTATTATTTATTATTTCATACTGTTTCATGCATTACAGTATCACCACTTTTGATAGACAGTGTTGGTATTTTTGGTATATGTATGCTTTTTCATTTGGCAGTGGTTGTCACTTTGGCCGCATTATACATGGTAATCATTGTACTGTAGTATGATTTTGATACCAAGATTTCAACGAAAACATGTGTTTTGAGGCTCTGACCAAATTGTTAAAATATTGCTTAACAGAGTGTAGTAAGCCTCGTAGTCATATGTGCTGTCACTCTCTTTTGTCAGCAATGTTTCCAGAAAAAAATGAAACATAATGTTGTAAAGCTCTAAGGAAAACAATTTGATATGTTGCACTCATGGACTTTCTTCACTTTTGCACAAGCTATTGTTACAAATGCTTATTCCTCTATACTTTAATTGAGATAACATTTGCAGAAATTATCTTATTTTCTTGTAGGTGCAAGGGGAATAAGGGAATACACTAGACTTTAAGCGAGTCAGATCTTTTCAAGAGCTGCTGCTGTTTGCCATTGATATAGCATTCTCTTTCCTGGCCAAGGGATAGAAAATAAATAATGACTTCCCATTTGAGAAAGGTGTAAGTATTGGAAAATTCAGTCAGATAACAATGAATATCTCTGAAATGGTTCACATCACAAAAAGATCTATCGATAAAAAATTGTATGTTTAAACGAGCTCCACATTTTTTGTGTGGATAGTAAGATATGTATTTTGTTTACCAGTCATCCAGAAAGATGAGGACTTCTAAGGACATCCCCAAAAAATTCAAGCTGTACTTTTCATTTGCAATGAAAATATGTTAAAATATATGTTATTTTAATTAAAATAGTTAAAAACTATTTTTGGAAAAACCAATGTTTCATGTAAAGAGTAGTCTGGGGTGGGAGAATTCTGTTGAAAATCATTTCACATCCTTGGAATATGCTGAATTTAAATACCAAGTTGGTATTTAACCTATTTTTTGTTTTTAAGTTATTCTGTTCAAAGTTATGCAAGCAGACGATTTTCTAAAAATGTTTTTATTTTAATTATTATTACTCCATAGACTTCATAACATGTATTCCCAGTGAAATTATGATATATTTTGGGTTGAATGTAATACCTTCTCTACCATCTATATACATGGCGGAGAAAATGAAAATGAAAAGGATAAAAATGCCTGACTTCCAGTTATAGGCCCATTGGAGAAAGTTGTATACATTTGGGTTATAAAATACTTAGAGTTAACCACATTCTCTTGTCATCCCAATTTTGTATAGAAAAAACATTGACAATAGAAAATGCTAAATACGTACTAATTTCTAAAGTAGTAACAGCCTTGGGTAACAAAAGAACTCTCATTAAGAATATTTTGTGATTCGTTAGGGCTTTTAGCAGCATAGATTACAACATTTTGCTGCAAAAGGTAAAATTGTACGGTTTCAATAAGATCTATAAATTGGTTCAGTTTCTATTAGCAAATAAAATCCAGAAAACTGTGATAAATGGGTATGATTCTCAACCAGGTGTTATTAAGTACTAAAGAGTCCTACAGGGTTCTATACTCAGGCTGTTATTTTAATATCTATAAATGACTTGCTATATCATATTAGAAACGAGTCAATAGCTGCTTTCTTTGTAGATCATTATCTGAGACTCATAACAACTAAGCCAGTAAAGCACTGAAACAGCTTAGCATTGGTTTGAAGCATAAAAGCTATTATTAAACTAAGATGAAACAAACTTTATTCAATTCAAAACAAAGTATATGCGAGTAAATACCAGATATACCATTGTAAAGTATCTGATACAAAATTAGACTCCAAATAGATGAGAAGCTTTACTGGAGAAAAAAAAATGCTACCAAAATAATAAATTTAAAATATATTAACCAAAATGTTAAGAGAACAGCACATTTTGCGACTTTCACTCTGTGGTGTGATACTGAATAACATCTTCTGGGGTAATTCAGGACACAGCAAGTGTTTATATTGTGACTTTGTGGGTTCGTAGAATTAAAAGTCCAATTTGCAGAAATTCAAATCGTTCTTTATTTGCGTAGAAATATACTCACAGTAGCAGTATTACATCACATACACAGTCATGATCTACCAAGGTCAATGACCACAACAGCGTTCTGATTACACCTGTTTACAACATCAGCTCTCGTTACAACATCTGTTCACGACTGACTTGGCAGAACAAGTCAAGAAATTGAAGGCTCTCCATCAATCAAGATGTTACTAGAATGTTCTAACTTTATCTATTTTGGCATGCCTTTTATCTCAGTGATACACTATCCGACTGTTATCTTTATCTGCAGGCTCTTTGTGTACACAAGCTGCGCTTATCTCTCTGCACCGAACCTTCTGTGCTTTTTGCCGTGACAATATTACAGAAAAGGCCATACACTTTATGGCATTGAGCATCATCCCAGAACTATATACCTTTATTACCTGTTCCGAAAAGTCTTCAAAGATCACAACATTACTTTGGCCCCTCAGAACAAATTTAGTGTACAACACCTTTTGAAATCATATAACACATACCCACAGACAAAAAATCAGGTGTGTACCAGATAAACTGCAAAGGCTGTGACAACTTTTACATTGGAAAAACTAAAAGGAATTTGAACATTAGGCTTAAAGAGCATTTTAGGAACGTCAGGAACAAAGAAATAGATAAATCAGTGGTAGCATACAATTTTTGGAATGATTATTACGATATAGAACAAGAAGTCCACTTGTTAAATAATCTTCAGAGTCCAACTGCATTAACCATGTGGGGAAAATATTAAAAAAAAAAAATAGTCAACATTAGCTGAGGATGTTAGAAAGGTCTTAACAAAATACGTTCTAGGTAAACACTAGCAATAAATGGAGCATTGAGTACTAGTTCGACTCAAAATTATATTAACGTAGGTTTTTGTTTAGATAACTCTTAATAATGATGTGTTTAGATTCAGTAGTTGTTCAACACTGAGGTATACATAAAACATTTATTGAACACAATGTGTACAGTAGTTTAAGAAATTATCATTTGCATAAAATGATGGAGGGAAAGCTCTGTTCTTGTATGTTAATATATGGTATTTGATGCAATGTAGTTCATATTTGCGCCTATTTGAAACATCACTGAGTAATGATGTGTAGATAACTTTAAAATAGCAGTTTGAAGAAAATTAATGGGCAACATATTGGTATTCATGGTAAGATGTATTTTCTAGGTTGTCGTCGTAACTCTGCAAGACCTTCTGCAGTGGCTAATGGGAGTTCCAGCTGGACTTAAACTGAACTTTGCATTGAATACTATGCTAGGGAAGTTCTTTCTCTATCATATCAATTTATGGTGGACATTTATAGGTGAGATATTTAATTTTGTTTTCAAGTTAAGCCTTAGAAAGATTGTGAAATGGAATATCCTTTTTCCAAAATCGGAAACACATTTATAATGGATACTAAAAATTGTTGATGCTTTTTTCATTTCTGTCTCTTTTATAGCAGCAATCCTTGGTTTTTACTTACAGTAATTGCCAAGCCATTTATGGAGATCATATTCCAGATATTTCTGTGTCTTGGACGTCTGGGCATTACATTTCAAGCATCCATCTTGGCAGATTTGCTGGCCCTTGTTAGCTTTCACAGTTACTGCATATATGTTTATGCTGCAAGGTAAATAAGCAGATCTTTTCAATGGCCATATATATGCTTCTTTTCAAGGTGTATCACCGAATTTCTTCAGAGGTTAACCATTGGCTTTGCTTTAATCTTCCACAGAAAAAGATTGAAGGTCAAAGGTGCCACAAGTTAACGTTCATGATCATCAAACATTAGATTTTAGGACAAATAGCTATTTTAAGACCTGAAGCTTAATTGTTTTTACCTGGCTTGCTTCCCAAGAACAACTTGAGTAAATGCCTATTTTGTATCTTTAGCAGAAAGCACAAAAAAAAAAAAAAAAGAATTAATATTTGCTTTCATTGAGATTGAAAGAAATTTGTAGGACATCATAGTGCTCTAAAATGACTGTTAAATCATAATTTAACATTCACCTTCCATTAAAATATTGTATTAGAATGTCCTGAAAACTTTAGCTATATGGAGCAAGCCTTAGAAGTTTAAGTTAATTGATGGAATTATTCATTTCTTCACACTAGCCATATACAGGCTAAAGTATTGGATTGATGAGTTGACATGAAAAATTCAATGCCATGGCCAGGATTTGAACCACAGATCTCCTGGTTTCCGTCCAGTCACTCTTACCAATTGAGCTGCCATGGCTCATTTGCCGTTATGACATTAAATTCTCCAATTGACTCATATATTCCCCGGTAAACCACTAGGGGCTCTCGCATCCAAGATACACGGTTTGTGGTGACTTACTATCATAAGTACTTGAGTCCCAGGTTTCATCATTTAACTCTTATTATTTAAGTTAATTGATGGAATTGTTCATTTCTTCACACTAGCCTATACAGGCTAAGGTATTGGATTGATAGTCAACATGAAAAATTCAATGCCACTGCCGGGATTTGAACCACGGATCTTCTGGTTTCTGTCCAGTTGCTCTTACCAATTGAGCTACCATGGCCAATTTGCCGCCGTGACATTAAATTCTCATATATTCCCCAGTAAACCACTAGGGGCTCTCGCATCCGAGATACACCGTTTGTGGCGACTTACTATCATAAGTACTTGAGTCCCAGGCTTCATCATTTAACTCTTATTATTTAGGTTAATTGATGGAATTATTCATTTCTTCACACTAGCCATATACAGGCTAAGGTATTGGATTGATTGTCAACATGAAAAGTTCAATGCCGTTGCCGGGATTTGAACCATGGATCTCCTGGTTTCCGTCAAGTCGCTCTTACCAATTGAGCTACCATGGCCAATTTGCCATCACATTAAATTCTCCAATTTACTCGTATATTCCCCTGTAAACCACTAGGGGCTCTCGCATCTGAGATACACTGTTTGTGGTGACTTACATGAGACATGACGGCAAATTGGCCATGGTAGCTCAATTGGTAAGAATCTAGGAGATCCATGGTTCAAATCCTGGCCTTGGCATTGAATTGTTTATGTCGACTTTATCAATCCAATACCTTAGCCTGCATACGGCTAGTGTGAAGAAATGAATAATTCCATCAACTAACTTAAATATTAAGAGTTAAATGATGAAGCCTGGGACTCAAGTACTTATGATAGTAAGTGGCCACAAACGGTGTATCTCGGATGCGAGAGTCCCTAGTGGTTTACTGGGGAATATGAGTCAATTGGGAAATTTAATGTCATGACGACAAATTGGCCATGGTAGCTCAATTGGAAGGCGCAACTGGACGGAAACCAGGAGATCCGTGGTTCAAATCCTGGCAATGGCATTGAATTTTTCATGTCTACTCTTATCAAGCCTTAGAAGTATTTGACCATATCAAGTTATGTTTTGCAAGAGCTAAGGTGGCAGAAAGTAAATCTTTGTCTTCTGAGTATTGGTCTAGTAATAAATATTCCTTAAAATTTGTGTTTGGGCATCTATTAGGGGAGCAGGTTGTTAAAAATTGCATATATACCTAATTTTTTCATTTTATGAAATTGAGTTATATATAGTATTGGCACAATTTTCACTTTCTGAATTGTTCTGTGAAATCAGATTTTGCAAAATTCTATTCATGTCCTGTGTAGAAGGTAGGGAATATGAGCAGTTTTTTTCAAATACTTGATAGATGCACTTGCTCAAATAAAGCAAAAGTTGAGAGATGCAATTTTATGATTTTATGATCCAACGTGTAGCAACCTCAGTTCTATGAAACACATTTTAGCACTGACTGCCATCTCACTATTGGGATTCTTGGAATTCTCAATCATTTCTGCAAGCTTTGTACATGGCTGCAGCGTTAGCAATAACTATGAACTCAGGTAATGTGCTTGTATTTCACATTCATTTCTGAAAGCTTTGTTATACTTACATGACATTCTTATTCTATGCACAATGGACAGGAGCTCAGATTATGAAACTGTACCAGTCGAATGCGTGGGAAGTAGAGATTGCAAAAACAAGGAAAGGAAATCAAAATGCAAGTGAAGGAAAGCTCATACTCTAGCAATTTCTTGTTCACATGGTCTTGAGTGCGCTCCACGAAATCCTAAAAGTAAAAGGCATAATCTCTGTGATGTAGCTGATTTGACTTATAATGATATAAGTGGATTTCACCATCTTTCCATGCTAAGTAAAATAGATCAAGATAAATTCCTTATGAAATATATGCATATTACATTTCCTAATTGTAGAGTGATGAAGAAACAAGCTCCAAATACAAAGCAGGCTGTTAACATTAAATACAGTTTGAGAAGTTTTGATGACTGATTATTGTCAGTATGCACTGCAAGCTTCCAAGGAATCACCGGGATGTCAAAAGACAGATTATCTCTCCTGGCTTGAAAGTTTCACTTATCTGGGAATGCACCAAAGGAAACCAGAGGAAGTGACAGAACAGGAATATTACAGAAGAGCATTTCTGCTGCTATAAAGCAAGATGTTAAGAAGTACAGATATAGAGAAAGCCACTATGGAAGAGCAAAATCAAGAAGAGGATATTTACCTCGATAACATAATATCTGAAAACTGTGGAACAACTTTTGCAAATAAGGAAGATTAAGAAATCTACCAGTCTGCTTATTGTCAAAATATAAATACATATTTTACAATTCTTCAATTTTTCTTTCCGTACACCACACACTGACACATGCTCCAAATGCAAAATGGGACTGATGAAGATTAAAACAGAGACAGATGTGGAAAAGAAAATCGAACTAAGAACCATGTACAGACTGCACAAGTTGCATTCAAAAAGTTTTTATCAGCTATTGAAAGAGGAAAACGCCGAGGCAATCACTATTTGCTTTGATATGCAGCAGAATCAACCACTGCCTAAACTTTCTGTTGGCAACTCTATGCAAGACAGGTATGGCTGTGTAATCTATGCATAATGATTCCATCTAAAGCCCAGAACAAAGACATTTCCTTGTATACATGGTTGGAAACTGAATCTGCTAAAGGCTGCAACAAGGTTGCCTCAGCTTTGCACAACTTCTTGTTGGAACTGGAAGAAAGAATGTCCGGCAACACTCTTTCTACCATTCGTTTATTTTCAGACTTGCTCAGAACAAGAATAGTGTCATGATGTTCATGCTTATTGCTTTTAGTGGAGAAGAGTAAAAAATTTTCCCGTATTTCACATAGCTACCCAATACGTGGGCACAGTTATTTGCCTCCTGATAGAGTGAGCAAAGAAAAGAAAAAGGACCACATAAGTGCTGAGGCTTTCATGGCTGGCATCGTCATCTACATTATATACATCTTCCGGGTTTGTAGGCTGTGGGCCAGTTGGTTTAACATCTGACGTTTCGCCAAAAACTGCATCCGGCATCATCAGGGTTACCAACTTGAGAGCTCCTGACTCAGTCTTGCACTCAGGAGCTCTCAAGTTTGTAACCCTGATGATGCCAGATGCAGTTTTTGGCAAAACATCGGATATTGTAGCAGGAATTCTTCATTGTAGTTTGAATTGGTTCTTGAATATTGTGTCTGCTTAAATAAGAGTCATAAGATCTCTTCTTTTCAAGGGTGGTTACGAGTGAAAGAAATAAAATTTGGAAAGTTCAGTTTTGTAATATATAATTTAATTGTATCATTTGGATTACATTTTACTCGAACTTTCTTTCCTAGTCAATCATTGCAGGTTACCTCCAGTATTGATAAATAGTTCCTTAATAAATAGTTTCCGTTAATTACATAAAAATGCTCACTCCTGCACGTCCACTCATCACTATCAAAACTTTCATCTTCTCCGCATCCTTTTTCCACAAGGAAGATTATTGATTTTTCTCTCTCCATAGCAATCATTTCTTTCTACTGACGTCACTGGTACCAACCAATATACATATCTTGTTTATTTCTTTCTAGAATTTCACATCCACATACTTAATATTAACATTGTAATATTTTTAAACATTTTTTTTAATTCTAAATAACACTACCAAATAAATAAACAAAACTCATTTTAGTGCCAAATAAAAACAACTGTTACAATGTTAAACTAACTGGACCATGGCCTGCAAACCCAGAAGGTGTATGTAATGTAGTTAAAGAAAAAGGATGTTCAAAATCTAGCTAAATCTTTTAAAATTCCTGAAACTGCAAACGAATTTTATGAAGATTTACTAGAAGATACCAATATAGGCTAAAGCTTACTTATTCATATTGTTTGAAACTTCTTTGTATTCAATATGTTTGTTGTATAAATAAAACAAAATATATTGTTATTGTGAATGTAGCAGTACTTAGTTTCTAAGTTTATACCTAATCAAATAATCCTTATAAACATTAACATGTTGGTTGTATAATGCATTGTGGATTATTAAAAGGTGAAACTAAATAAAAGAATAATAAATACATAAATAAAAAGTAACTAAAACAATTACAAAAATAACAAAACTTCATGTGTTAATTTCTTGCTCACGCAGAAAAATTAATCAGTATGTATCGGTTTTTTAAAAAACTCTTGTATTTTCAAACCTCAAATTTGCACCAGTTAGATTACGGTATTTGTTTCTTTTGACATTCAATGAGATAGTTTCGGGAAGGAGAATTGCGTGATTAATATAGTTGCTGTGCTAACCAGTTAGTATTGCCAATAAATAGAAAAAACTGTTTTTCTCAGAAACACATTTTGTGTATCTATTGAGTTTTGAAAAAAACGCTCCTCAATTGTGGTCAGATATTGGATTCATATTTTGCTTCGAACCTTGCTGGGGGAAAATGTAAATATTTTATGGGTATTCATATTTCTACTATATCTAATGGTTCTGTCAGACTAAAGATAAGGTTAAATGTGAAGAGTGTAGAAAAACTTTTGGCAACATATTGTGTAGGTAAATGTGAAAAAGAATGGGCTGGAACTGAATTTTAATTCTTGACCCTTAACTCCTGATTTTTTTCTTTCAGAAATTAAAAAAAAATGTGTAATGTATTATTTAAGTTTATTGATGGAAATTAATCATTTCTTCATATTAGCTGTATATAGGCTAAGGTTTTGGTTAGATAGAGTCAACTTGAAAAACTCAATGCCACACCTGGATTTGAACCACTGATCTCCTGGTCTCTGTCCAGGATTGTAATGCATTAGTTCAGCATTAAATGTGCTCATTATATTTTGTTTCCCTTTCTATTCACTAAGTGAGTATTGAACAGTCGTGTTTGGCTTAAGCTCTGGAAGTGAGCATAATGACATCACCAGCTATGGTAGTGGATTTGGCAATATACAGGTCAAGGATTGGACTTTTTATGCAAGTAAAACTTAAAAACAAGGGACTCTGAAGCCTGTATGGTGTCAAACTATGTACTAGTAATGAGTGTAATGACACTTTTAATGATAGGAGTGGAATTAAACCCTGAACTGGGAGTTATCTAGGCACTGTTGGAAAAGCTCACAAACAAAATAAGATCTATGGACAGAATGGAGCAAGTTTGAACAAAGTGGCCAGAGAAATAAAAGAGGATGTGCAAGAAGAAATCAAAGGAATAAAGAGAGAAGTGAATGCAGTAATTTGAAATAGAAGATTAGATGAGAGGAGACGATTTAACTTGCTCTTTATAGGAATACAAGAGAGAGGAATTTGGCTCGCAGAAGAGGTTAAACAAGTTCTGATTCAATACCTGGGAATGGAGATGAAAGGTTGGTAGATGGTGGAGGCATTCCTACTAGGAAGGAATATCGGATAAAGACCAATTGTGGCTCAGTTTGCAACATCACAGCTAATTTATGGGACTGGGAATGGAGATGAAAGGTTGGGAGATGGTTGAGGCATTCCTACTAGGAAGGAATATCGGATAAAGACCAATTGTGGCTCAGTTTGCAACATCACAGCTAATTTATGGGATTTTAGGGAAAGCTAAGTTGCTAAAGGGCTGCAACATTTTTACTAATATGGATTTAACACCAGTGCTCAAAGGCAGATAAGGTGAAATTTAATCATTGGAACTCTTTGTTGAGTTTTGGAAAGCTTTTTTATCCTGGATAGGGCATTTCTCAAGTCTGTTTTTTTAAAACAGTTCCAGTATCCCAAAAACCAAGCTTTTGAAGGTTTTGTAAAAAAAGTTATCAAAATAGATGTCATGTGAATGAGAATTATCAATGCAATCCAACATGTTCAGCACTGCCATTTCTGCTATTGGCTTCATTTCTTATTGCATCTTTACTGTGGTAAAAGTCAAATTTGTAGCACTATCCATTAGAACTGCATAGAACCCAGTGCTTGTAACCAAATTGGATAGGTTTTCCTCGAATGAATTGTTTGAGAAAATTGCGACCACTATGGCAAGCTGTTCTAAAAATATTGGAAACTGCCAGAAGGAAATATTTAGCATAGTTATAAATGGTCTCACTTTGAATCGTTTATCTTGCTTTTGATCATTAGCAAGTGCATTACTGTTAAAATGGGTGAAGCTCTTCAATTTTAGCTACCAGATTAGAGACATAACATTTTTGACAATGTCTAAGCCCAAATCTGGTCACGTTTAACCAGTAGTGTTTCTTAGAAGAAAGTCTATGATATCCTTAAAGCAGTAATAAAATTCTGAGCTCATCGGATTTAAAGAGAAGTCAAACATACTTTTACAGGAGGCTACATGGGACAGTTTCTTTAACAACAAATTAAATATTCCATTAGAATTTAGAACTTTCTCTTCAATCCCAAGCGCCATGCAATCTTTCAAACTTTTTTTTTCTATTTCTTCCAATATTTAATTTGAAGCTTGGTTATTTTCTGGAATTTTTGTGTACTTGGGAGTACATTTTTAATATTTTGCTGGTTGTTACAGAGTCTCCTTTTTTTATCGAGATTCTCCTTTTTTTGCTTAACTTTTCAGTTCTAGACCCAATCGTTTCTTATATATCTTTCTTTTCAGAGGCAGTGAAATGTAATTTAACTGGCCCAGAGACATCATTTACATTTACTATAACTGTTGCATCACCAGGTGCTTCATCTTCATTCAGACTGGATCAGGAGGAAGAATCACAAAATCAACTGTATCGTAGTCATCATGACTTTCATTGGCAAGGTCAAAGTTATCATCACTTTAGATATCCAAAACTGCTTCTAGCATAATCCTTTGTATATGACAAAAAATACATATGCAAAATCTGTGTAAGTAATCTAAAAACACAAGAAAATGATTTTAGTTAATTGATGGAAATTAATCATTTCTCCACACTAGCCGTATATAGGCTAAGATGTTTGATGGATAGAGTCAACATGAAAAATTCAATGCCATGGCCGGGATTTGAACCACGGATCTCCTGGTTTCCGTCCAGTCGCTCTTAACCTTTGAGCTACCATGGCCAACGTGCCTTCCTGACATTAAATTCTCCAGTTGACTCGTATATTTTCCCAGGTAGACCACTAGGGGCTCTCGCATCCGAAATACACCGTTTGTGGCGACTTACTATTGTAAGTACTTAAGTCCCAGGCTTCATCATTTAACTCTTAACTCCGTGGTTCAAATCCCGGCCATGGCATTGAATTTTTCATGTTGACTCTATCCATCAAACATCTTAGCCTATATACGGCTAGTGTGGAGAAATGATTAATTTCCATCAATTAACTAAAATAATAAGAGTTAAATGATGAAGCCTGGGACTTAAGTACTTACAATAGTAAGTCGCCACAAACGGTGTATTTCGGATGCGAGAGCCCCTAGTGGTCTACCTGGGAAAATATACGAGTCAACTGGAGAATTTAATGTCAGGAAGGCACGTTGGCCATGGTAGCTCAAAGGTTAAGAGCGACTGGACGGAAACCAGGAGATCCGTGGTTCAAATCCCGGCCATGGCATTGAATTTTTCATGTTGACTCTATCCAACAAGAAAATGAATTTAGAGATTTGATGGAATTCGTTAAGTTGGAGTAATAAATTAAGAAGGGTTGAAGTTGATAAAATTTTGTGAGAATAATAATGTTATGATATTAAATGGGTGTTGGGAGATGATACACTAGGTAAAAGCTAATGGACAGTGTTGTGGATTATGGTTTGTGTGATGTAGGTTTGGGCGTAATAATGTGTCATTTTAAAGTGTTGAATTTTATAAGTAATAATACACATCTTCCATCAGTTATTGAGGTTAACATAGGTTGTAAATGGGGAGACAAGAATGAAAGTAACTATGCAAACAGTTTACCTGTATAAATTGAAAGAGTTAAATGGAACGAAAGTAGAGATGAATTTAGTAGCAGTAACTCAGTAATGTGAAGGTTGTGTTTTTATGGTATTAATGAAATGGTGACAGAGATGTAGTACACACTTTGAATATTTCAGAATTCCCCTTAAAGTGGGCAGGTGATAACATGAAGTTAAGTAATAAAAAGGTTGTTGGGGATATAATGACAAGGAATGCAGAAATCTTAAGTTGTTGAAGCCATAATTAAATGGAAGAAGAGGAATGGGCAGGAAGAGACGTTATTGTTTTGAGCTTGAGAGTTCAATACTGGGAGTTATTGGAAGAAAAACAGATGTAGCAGAATTTTATACTTTGCCACAGCAGTTTTGCCTTATTGTTATTCATTAGAAACTTTTCATCCATAATATTTTCCAAGAAAGTTCTAGATTCTGCAATCGTAGCTTATTCAAGGGGATGCTGACTGAAACTAATGCTTTGCATATATCTTTAAAAAAATCACCATTACCATAATTTCCACTTCTACTTGCAGTAAATGCTGCTGGTAAGGTTATTTGGATTTTAGACACATTTTTATTAGTAACATTTCTATGAGCAGCTGTTTGTAGATGTTGCATAATCTTGATTTTTTTTTTTTTTTTTTTTTTTTTGCAGGCACTTATAACAATGGTATGAAAATAATATGGGTTTATTTTAGTTAAATAAAACCTACAATCACTAACTTGAAACTAGCATTGATTTTTAAAATATTTTGAAAATGGAAAAATAAAACACATGCTTTAATACACTTGCACAGTACTGTATTTCCAGTTGTTACAGTAGAATTTTCATCAATCCACTGTTAAAGCAAATAAACTTTATTGCTCTTCTCTTCAGTATTGTAATATTTCGTTTCCTTCTGCTCACATTTCAGAAATTATGAGTAACAGCACATTAGTCACAAGTTTTAAAGTTAACTGAAAATGACACTTTTTAATTCTTGGAAATATCATTGCAGCAGACAACTTTGTTTGCAACTTTAACACAAACCATATAACGTTGTTGTGCCTGCAAAATCGGCTATGTGCATTTTTTTATGAAAATGAGTTATGTGTACCTGAAAGAGCAAGAAAGCAAGCAGAATTGATCCTGAAAACCATCTATGGGAATCTCCCATGGTTGCACTTGTAAAGGTGAAAATACAAATTTGGCTATGTGCTCCAACCAGATACTGCTCCTGCCAAATCAGCTATGTGAATCTCTCGCACATAGCTGACCTTGACTCCAGTATATTGTTCTTTATCATGCACATAACTAATTATGCAAAATCTCATTTTATGAGTTCACACTAATGAATTAGTCATCAGTTCTTTAATATTTGATATTACATACAAATTATACACTTTTCTCCACTTTAATACAACAATGAGGTAACATTCAGAATTATAGCATAGCATTACAGTTACATAATGATGCAATATTGAAGACATTATCACACAAATGTATGATAAAAACAGATTCAAAAGTGAATTTTTTGTATTTCCAGTTTTATTTAAGTTTTGAAGAGTAGTGATCTGTTTTAATTTCTTTTTAAAATGTATGACTCAATTTTAGTCTTTATACAGGTTCTTTTGTATTTATTTTAGGCTTTATAACCTTCAGGTGTCTGGACTGATTGCACTGTGGCGTCTCTTTCTTGGAAGGAAATGGAATCCACTAAGAGGACGCGTGGACTCTTGCCAGTATGCTCCTGATCAATTGTTTATAGGCACACTTGCATTCACTATACTACTGTTTCTTCTCCCAACCACATTTATGTACTATGTGGTCTTTGCTACGGTAAGTGCTGTTAAAAATTAAAACAAAATTTTACACTTAAAAGTTTCTTCTGTCAAGCTTCTCTGTGTGTTATTTATAGGAATAGAATAGAATTTATTTATACAACTTGCTATTTACAATATTTTATCTACATTACATACATATTTTCTTAGTCTAGTTGTATAAATTGCTTGGTCCCATTTTTTAAACTAGCTAGCTCAGCCTGCTTGGCTCCCAGGCCTTCTAGCATTGCTGAGTAACATAGTTACCTTTCCTTCATCTACTCTAGTTTGCTATCTGTTTCCCCTTATTGTCCCAGCACCTTTTCTTTTCCACTCTACTTTTCCCATCCATTTCTTTTTAGCTTTCCAAAACAAGTTCTCCATATTACTATTTCTGCTTCCATTTTTCCTTGTAACCATTTTTATGGCTATCAATTCACTTTGCATCTTTTCCCGTTTCTTCTCCCATACTTTGTTTCCATACTGCTAGCTCTTTGCACTCTGTCAGAATATGTACCATGCTTTCTGTTTCTCCACATAATTCACATGTTTCTATCCTACTACTTCTTGGTCCCCTTAAGAACATTGATCACATTCTAATCCAAGCCATTCCTTCCCACTCCTACTGGTTACATTTGTCTACATCTCCTTCTCTTCCCCTTCTCTCTTTATTAATCTATATAACTTTGATTGTTATTTATATAGTATACTCTCATGGACAGGATGAAGAGAAACTTTCATTTACCTTAAAGATTTATTGCGTCTCTGTCAGAAGATGGACTGTCAAACTATATCATAGCTTATAGATAGTCAACATGAAAAATTCAATGCCATGGCCGGGATTTGAACCACAAATCTCCTGATTTCCGTCCAGTTGCTCTAACCCATTGAGCTACCATGGCCAACGTGCCATCCTGACATTAAATTCTCCATTTTTCTAAATTTTTCTAAATTCATATTCATATCAAAAACACTTTTTAAACCAATTCTCGAACTGTATAAACACTTAAGCTCCACTTACTTTTTAAATTAGGACAAGTTTCAAGGACACCGCGTCCCCATCCTCAGCTGATGTTCTACTGGTTCTTCAGGTGACCGCCTCCCTCTCCTGGCGCTGTTCAATGAGTTGAATGACGTCATCTACTACTGGAATTTCGAAGTTCATTGCTCTCTTTTTGTTCTTCAAAATGTGTATATTTTCCCAAACTGTTAATTCCCAATACTTTTTTGCCGGTACCAAAAGTTTTATGTCTTTGGAAATGTTGTGATTTTTTGACCAGAAGTGATGGGCAACATTTCCAAAGACATAAAACTTTTGGTACCGGCAAAAAAGTATTGGGAATTAACAGTTTGGGAAAATATACACATTTTGAAGAACAAAAAGAGAGCAATGAACTTCGAAATTCCAGTAGTAGATGACGTCATTCAACTCATTGAACAGCGCCAGGAGAGGGAGGCGGTCACCTGAAGAACCAGTAGAACATCAGCTGAGGATGGGGACGCGGTGTCCTTGAAACTTGTCCTAATTTAAAAAGTAAGTGGAGCTTAAGTGTTTATACAGTTCGAGAATTGGTTTAAAAAGTGTTTTTGATTGATGAAGCTCCACTGTTTATAAATACTTCTATTATAGTTTTATCATATTCATATATATGAGTCAAATGGAGAATTTAATGTCAGGAGGGCATGTTGGCCATGGTAGCTCAATGGGTTAGAGCGACTGGACGGAAACCAGGAGATCCAGTCAATCAACATTAAAATTCTAATATTTAGTAATTCTGAAGAATACCAATTTGATGTATTATTGACTCCCTTCTTATTAACTATTCATACTTTTGAGATAGGACATCAGTTTATTAATAACTGTACACCATATATTCATTAAAACAAAATGCATTTTAAGTCTAACCTCATTCTTGTGGATATTTGAAATAACATTGTCTAAGTAAGCATTTAGTGTAGTTGGGATTTTGTTGAGTCAATAACAGTTATAAAATCTTAAAACATCTAAGAATACATCATTCTTTGGACAAGCAATCCTAACATCATGATTTAGGTCCCCCATTATAATAATTATAAATTTTCTATTAAACCTATTACAGCACTGCACCAGTCTTTCCACTTTCTCTATAAGGAAATCAATATTATTATGTGATGTGATATACAGTGAGACAATTATAGTCTTACAACCCAAGAGTGAAATTGCAGCTGCTTCAAACTTACTTTCACATACTTCATTAACATCAATTAATCTACATATATTCTAATTCAAGATTTTGCCTGATAAATATTGCTATACCTCCATGTTTCATTTTGTTTTTACAGTAACTGGCTGCAATAATGAAGCCATTAGGAACATATAAATTAATTTCTTCCTTGACAAGCCAGTGTTCATTAATACATAAAATATAGTGTACCATAGAACTAAATATTTCCAGTTCATGTATTTTATTTGTAATAGATTGAATGTTTATATGAAATAAGTTTAGTGCTAAACTATTTTCACTAGGTTCACTCGTCTGCGTATTTGATGTGACATGTTTTGTAGGTATTTCCATGTCAGTTGTATTTAATGCATCCACCAACAAGTTTACTCATTTCCCTTTAACCGCTTCGCCGATGGCCATTTAAACCCTGCACGGCCGGGAACGGATACCCAATAAACAGAACAAGACATTTAAATTGTTAAATGCTGCAAAAATGCTTCATAAATAAATATTCGTATCTTCCGTATTTACTAAGTTATTTCAGGGAAACAAAAACTGGTTAAAAGCCCATTAAAAGCTGTATACATCTGTGGTATCACTAAAATAGAGACTATATTAATAAAGCGATGAAATTTCATTAATTTGTATCACTGTAAAGAAAGCCATTCTTTGCGTTGAACGCGTTTAATTCTGAGTACTTTTATTTTACAAGCTATATGTGTATATCAGCTGAATAAACGAAGTGTTGGGTTCAAGGTTTATAGGTTTCAGTTCATGCTAACACGTAATAATAACTGTTTATATTGCGTTATACATGCTGGAAAGAAAACTCCGTCAGCATCTCTCTAATAGCACAACGGAAGTTTATGTTAGCTGACGTAACTTTTTTCTTCGCTCACTTCACATAGTAATTTAGATTGCATCAGAGTTCCAAGGAATTTCTTTAGCTAAAACACAGTTGAAATATGTGTTTGGAGGAATTTAGTAACAGTGACGTCAAAATTAATATAAAAATTATTTGTGGTTGGTTTATTGACACTCGTCACTTACTTTTTCATATATTTATGAGAGACTAGTTTCAAAGGCCCTGGCCTCCATTTTCAATCTCTTCCCAACTGAACAACAGATGCCAGTTGGGAAGAGATTGAAAATGGAGGCCAGGGCCTTTGAAACTAGTCTCTCATAAATATATGAAAAAGTAAGTGACGAGTGTCAATAAACCAACCACAAATAATTTTTATACAGTTGAAATAGTTTTCTCAGTGCTAATCATGGCTTCAACTAGTAATGTAGCAAATCAATTAGCTAGTGTAGGACGAGTGCGGGCTTCTGATATTACATCAGAAAATGTGGAAGACTTTTTGCTGTTAGACAGTGATTTGGACATTGATGGTGAGTTTTCAGATTTTGAGGGGGGTGTTGAGGATATAGGTAGCAGTGAGGAGGAAAATGACTCATTTCCGACAGGTGTTCGTGAAGAATCAACATTATGGAGGTGTCAAAATAACTGTAACACAAATAGACATATGTTCACGAGCACAACCTCTGGTGTACAACCTCATACTCAACTAACTTCTGACAGCCAACCAATTGACATTTTCACAAAATTTTTTACTACTGACTTACTGTCTCTCATTTTTTCGGAAACAAATGTATATGCGAGTAGGGTGAAGGAAACCTGATTGCTAAAGGCAATTTAGGACCTAAGAGTAGATTGCAGAAGTGGACAGAAGTAACAATGAATGAGATTTACAGACTACTTGGTCTAATTATGCTCATGGGTGTTATTCGTAAACCTACGCTAGACATGTACTGGTCTACAGACGACATGCTAGCTACCCCATTTTTTGGGAAATGCATGTCAAATAACAGGTTTACTTCCATTTTGCTCTTCCTTCATTTCACCTGCACAGAAAATGCGAATGATAAACTATCCAAAATCAGACCAGTTTTTGATTACATTATTTCAAAATTCAAAGAAAATTATGTGCCTAGTGAAAAGATCGCTGTTGATGAAAGCTTGATGCTTTGGAAGGGCCGTTTAGGTTGGAAACAATACATCAAAACAAAGAGGGCCAGATTTGGCATAAAGAGTTTTGATGTATGTGAAAGTAAAACAGGATATCTTTACAATAGCTGCATATACACTGGCCAAGGGACTGATAACACCGGAGTCAAAGATTTGGGGTTATCTGGTTCCATAGTAATGCACCTCATGGAATCTGTACTTGATCAGGGTAGGACTGTATATTTAGATAATTGGTACAGTTCCCCTAAATTATTCATGGCCTTACACAAAAGAAAAACAAATGCAATTGGAACAGTACGCTCAAATCGTATTGGTTTGCCAAAAGATGTGAATACGAAGGCTCTAAGAAGAGGAGAAATGCAGGTGTATCAGCTCCCACCCTTGACCTATGTTGCTTGGCAAGACAGGAGGGTTGTTACAGCATTATCCAATTGCAGCTCTAAGATTTTGATGATTGACACTGGAAAAATTGATGCTCGTAACAAAATGTCAATTTTCAAGCCCGATATTATCCAGGAATATAATATGCATATGGGTGGAGTGGATCTAGTAGATCAGGTATTACACGCATATCCCTCTTTGCGAAAAACAATCAAATGGTATAAAAAAGTATTTTTACACCAGCTGGATACAACCATATACAATTGTTTAGTAATTTGGAGAGCTCTAAACCCACGGAAGACAATGACGTACCTGGACTTTCGCATATCAATAGCTCGCAGCCTAATTGAGCAGTATAAAATTCAGAGACCTCTGCATACTGGGGGTAAAAAATCCACCACCCCAGCACCCCTCAGACTTGAAGGAAAACATTTTCCTAAAAGGATACCACCCACAGCAAAAAAAGTTGCGTCCCTTCAGAAAATGTTTGGTGTGCCGCAAGAAAGGTGTCCGAAAAGAAACTAGTACGATTTGCCGTGAATGTGGAGATGTGCCCTTGTGTGTTTATCCCTGTTTTGAGGTGTACCATTCAAGAAAAAACTTTTAAAGGTAAGCTTTTACTTCTTATAGAATTTATTTAAATTTACTTTAAAACATAAGGTTTAAAAGAATTATCATTAAATACGCATTAAATGCATGTATGCGCAGGACGTCTATACACGTCCATATCGGTTTGGGGCCTTTTAACTTGGACGTCATATGACGTCCATATCGGTGAAAGGGTTAATGAGGATGTTGCACTATTTATCAAATTTCCAAATTTACGCAAACCACTTTTATTCAAATGTATCCCGTCTCTACCAAAGTTCCAATCCTTTAACCAGAAATTATCATCTAGCATCAAACAGTCTTGTACCGAACATAGCCAATTGAGATTCAACTGTATTGGAACACCACAGTGAAGCGAAAAATTATTAAATTTTAGATGAGTCGCGTTTTTTACACATCTGCTTCACTTTCGTACCTATTTTGAGGACATGTTTCGCAAATCTTCGCTTGCATCTACGGCTCTTGTGCGACTGACGCTAGATCCAGCGGTGTGGGTAATTCTGGGGTTGTTGCTGCCATCTGTTGATTTAGTGATGAACTGAAATATGGGATTCTCTTCTAGCGGGATTTCAAAGTTCATTAGTTGGTTTTTATGTTTTTCTATGTATATCCTCTCCCATATGACGAGTTCACTATGTTTTTGTACGTATTTTAGTAATTTTGTGCTATCTTCAATTTCATGATTTTCAGACCAGAAATGAGCTGCTATTGCGGACTTATCAATATTTTTGTATCTTAAGTGCCTGAAGTGTTCTTTCTTTCTAGTGCCTATGTTCCTTTTTGTCCTTCCTATGTAAATTTTTTCACAGTCTTTACACTTAATTTTGTAAATGCCTGACTTTTCCTCTGGTTTTATCTTATCAGTATTATTACTGTGAAGTAGGTTTTTAATGTTGTAATTGTTTTTTGGTGCCAATGTTATATTGTATTTCTTGAATATTTTTTGGAACTTTTTTGTGGCCCAGGGGTGGTAAGTAAATTTAGCAAATCTAGTTTCTTGTTTTATTGGTGTGAGAGCTGTGATCTGTTTTAATTTCTTTTGAAGTTTGAATAATTTTAGTTTTTTATCTACAAGGTTTTTTCCATATCCATTTTTGATTGCAGTTTTTAAGATTTGATGGTATTCGTTTTGATATTCTTGTTGGCTGAGAGGTAGATTTACTAATCTGTGTGTTAGACTGTTGATGGTTGCATGTTTGTGTGGAATTGGGTTGAAACTATTTGCTTTGATGTAATTATCTGTGTGTGTTGCTTTTCTATGAATGCCAAATTCTAGTTTTTCATTGCCTTTTTTGATTTTAAGGTCTAAAAAAGGTAGAGTACAGTCCTCTTCAGTTTCTACTGTGAATTGTATGCTGGGTTCTTGCAGGTTGAGTAGTTTCAAAGCATCATCTATTAGTTTGTAGGGCACTATTGCAAAGATGTCGTCTACGTATCTGTACCATGTTTTAAACATATGAGGGAAGGCTTTAGTAATATGTGTTTCGAAAAAGCTCATGTATAGATTGGCCAAAAATGGTGATAATGGGCTTCCCATAGCTAGTCCTGAAATTTGTTTATAATATTTTCCATCGAAGACAAAATAATTTTGATGTATACATAATTCAGTCATTGCCACATATTCTTCTATTGCATTGGCATCCAGGTTTATAGAATTTAGCCATTTTTTCAGTTGAATCAAAAGTTTGTCTAATGGAATGCTAGGGAAGAGGGAGCGGACATCAAAGGATACTAAAGTGTCATGAGGTTTAAGTTTAAGATTTTGAATTTTTTCTACCAGGTCTAAAGAGTTTTTTATACTCTGAGTATGGAATTGTGGAAAGGACTGAAATTTTTTGGTTAGCCATTTTGCCAGAAGGTAAGTAGGAGTGTTTATATTATTTACAATGGGTCTCATGGGTATGTTGGGTTTGTGTATTTTAGGCAAACCATATATTCTTGCAAGGGTAGGGTTGTCTGGTTTGATAGTTTTTTGTTCTGTAGTTGTTAAAATTTTACTATTAATGATGGTTTTTTGTACATCTTTTATGCATCGGTTGAGTGGATTAGAATCTATTTCCTGGAATTCTTTTTGTTGTAGTAACTCTAACATTTTTTCTTTGTATGTAGCTGTATCTAAGATTACTATTTTGTTTCCTTTATCAGCCCTTGAGAAGATTACATCCTTTTTCTTTAAAGATTTAATTATCTGAATTTGTTTCAAATGTTTTATTGGCTTTTTATTTATTAAGTTTTCCAATATAGGAGCTGATTTTTTCCTAATTATATTTTTGTCCATGGTTTCCAAGCCTTCTACTGCTAATTCTATGTCTGCAATGAATTCATCCGGGTTGCTGGAGTATGTTATACATGTTTTTAGGCCTTGGTTAAGTACATCTATTTCTTCCTTGTTAAAATTTTGCTTAGAGAGGTTAATTACACTATCTGGGGATGTGTTCTTTGCTGAAATTTTGTTATGTTTTGGTTGCCAATGTGTGGCAAAAAACGCGACTCATCTAAAATTTAATAGCCAATTGAGTTCCTGATTAATATTCTGTACATATCTGGTGTTTATATTATGTCTCTGTAACACTCCACTTATAATTTTTGTATCCGTTATTGGTGTCTAATTTCACTTACTAAGTCCATTGTATCAGCCATTATTTCTTATGGTCTTACACCTCTCCAAATATCATTTGTCCCCACGTTTATAAGCAGTACCTCAGGTTTTCTTTCCTGCAAGTTCATTTTTTCCACTTGATGTTTTAGTTTATACAAGGGCAGCCCCAATTAGCATGATACATTCAGTTTGTAATCTTAACTTACAGTTACAGCAGTTGCACAGGCTGGCAAGGGGGGTTCAGTGCTATTGACACAACTCTGTGGTGTACCTGTGTTAATGACCAGTCCTGTTGTCAGATAAGAGCTGGGAAATACGATAGCCATTGTGCTTGGTATTACTGCCCCTACAAAACTTATTTTCGTGGTGTCCAGATGGTTTGCCTTTGAGAATGATCTGCCCAAGTTTGGCCCCTATATAAAAACCAAGAGTCAGCAAGTCAGTCCAGTGTAAGTTGTGTTTGTCCTGATTAGGTGCAATCGTTAGTGCTAAGCTAATCTGTATGAACCAGTTGTGTTTGTTTTGGGTATGTGTTACAGTGACTGAAGTGGAATGTTAGTGCTTTGCTGACCACTTAAACAAATAAAGTATCTTTAGCAGCAACTGGAGTTGTAATTTGCTGTTCTGGTGTCAGGAGTGGGATCATAAGATGCAGTGGACGAAATGCTTCAGCAGTTGAGAGAAATTAAAATTGTGAAATCTGGAATGGAGAAAGGGAAACAAAATAACAATGATGAATTCTGGGATGGAAGAAATGAAAATGGAAATGATGAATATATCAAGCACAACTGACAAACAACTGGCCGGCATGAAGAAAGACGTGGAAGACCTCGACTGATGCATTAACACTCTGTAGGACTTAAGGGGAACAGCTTAATGCCCTTGAAGAAAAAATAGATGGCAGTGACAAGGAATTGAATGCCATGGCAGAACAAATGCTTGGTAAAAGACTCATGAACTTGAAAGTCGATGTATGTCAAGCCACCTGATTAAGACAACATGTTCACTTTTGAAGTCTTCCACTGATAATTCACTGCTGTTGCCACCCACAGTCGATGGTTAGCAGATGAAGAAGCCGCACACTTGGTAGCCAGCCTCCAGGTAGGGGCAGCAGAAGGTCTGAATGCAATTCTGATGCCAGCAGTGTCCGAAGATAATTTTGCCAAAACATGTCAAAGTTCAAATGGAACTGCTGTCCTTTGCCGCTGGGTTGTAACCATTAGCCAACAGAAGGTGACCCTCATAAACAGGGCGAGAAGCAAAGTAGTCAGCCTTCTGGTTCCCTATTTCCTGCAGATACATACCTTGTAAGCCCAGACCCACGGCGGACTCTATACAGACGGGAAGGTTGGTGGAGGGGGTGGTGATGTAGGAGGGCCATATCATATTGAATGGAGTCCATCATGATAACTCGTTTCACAATGAGGTTTGGGTTACTCTTGTAGTATTATATGTACCCAGGTACCATTGAATTTTATTGCAGTGTTTTCAGCTTTCTTGATGTGACTGCCGTCTGCATTGATAATAATGAATCGTTCTGCTTCTACTTATAGTTTGATAACAAAACATTACACAGCACATGCACAATTTTTCTGTAATTTTATGCATGTCATTTCTGCATTATGACTGAGTTTAGTTATTTGTTTTCACTCACTTTTCTTTTTGCCAGTCTACACAACAATGCATGTTGTTTGTCACATTCTTGAAGGAATGCATGTTCATACTGTTCAGATACAAGTACACTCATTACTCTAAATGCTATATCCGCCACACTAATAATGAATATAGTTGGGACTGATAATCCTCCTCTGTTGACAGTTTCAAAGTATTCATCACCGACAGTTTCCCTTTTAATTACTTCTTTGCAATGCTCACTTTATTTTTGAGGCAGTTTTAAATGCTATATAACCACAAGCATATAAGAGGGCTGATTTATCAATTTCTTGTACCATACCACAATCAGTATTTCTAAAATAACCTACATCCATGGTATGGTCGTTGAGTTCTTCATTATTGACATTAATTAAATCCAGGTCCAGAGTTAGCATAGGATTTTATTCCCAACAAGTTTTTTGCTCTAATTTTTTTCTCTGCGTCAATTATTTGAATAACGCAATATTGTAGTTTCCACCACTAAATTGCCTGTACATACTAACCTTTTCTCTAATTTATCAGTTTGAATTTTCCATACAGCACCTATTTCACATTTAACGTAGAGAGAGAAAATCTAATAATATTTATAAGGCATTTTGTACTTTGTATTAAAGCTTTGCCGGTGTCAGTAGTTAGTGATCCCCCTTTAAGTTGCTCACCAACTTTCATCCAATCTTATTACCCAGTTAATTAAATTTTCAAGAAACTGCAGTCTTGTATCTTCCATGGAATCAAATGGGTATCTGAATTCATTATTCCTGCGTGCACCACAAATAGGATTCCTTGTATTTACAATGGACCACCATTTCCATATAATAACAAGAAAACCAGCTGTCTCGTTATATCCATGGACAGCCATTAATGACATATTACTTTCATGGAAGATATTTAAAGCAAGGATACTTGTCTTTCAATATTGGTGGGGTATAGTCTTGTAATTTAATTTGTAACTTTTTTTTTACAATGCTCTCTCTCTCGTTCTTGTATGTGGTCCTCATAGATTGAATTCTGCATTTTTATTGGATTTTTACTGGAAGTTTTACTGGGAACTTCAAAATCAGGGAATGAAAATGTCTTATTCGGATCCTTTTGATTTAGTCAATTATTTCATATGTTTTTCAGCAAGTCGACAGTATTGTACATAAAATAAACATCATGATCAATTTCAGGCATTCACAACGTACATTTCTTTTTAGATTCCTTACTTAAAATGGAAAATATGTTCTGATTTACTTTGGTGTTATCTGAAATGACACACAGTACTTTGAAGTCACTTTTTTCAATCATTTCCACAACCTTTCTTTTTATATTGTTCATTTCTGAACCTGATATTGTTTTTACAGGATGAAGAGAAACAGCATGCTCAAAGCTAGAAAATGCAAAAGATATTAAATATGTCAGAAGTGTTATCATGCAAAGTGAATACACTTTCTTTGATACTAAAGCCAAGGAGAACTGTTCCAACAAAAATTCCACTTGTTCAGCTAAACTTATCATCATTACTATTTACTTCAGTTTGTTTCAGATTTCTCAGATTAGATTTTGTATGGGCTAAAAGTCTGGCCACATAAGGCGAAGAATTCGTGTTAATGAATTTGTTAACTAACTCCTGTAAACAGCTCCACGTTTTCATTAATAAATACAATCCAAGAATGTCACTGAGGTCTTGGTAGCAAATTGGGTTGTGAATTAAAAAAAGCAGAGACTTTAAGATTTCTTTCTACATTCATATAGAATTCTAATGACACTATCAATCTTAAAATTGATTACCTTTTTTGTAATTGAGTAACAGGCAATTTCTTCTCGATTCCCATTATTAACTCTTCAAGTTTCGTCCTCTTCAGCAGCATCTTTACAAGCTTGATGTTCAGCAGTTAATTTTCTTCTTCTAATGTTGGCAGCTCTTTCTTCAGGATTCTTTCTTTTCACCAGTGGCTTTTTAGAAAGATATGCAGGCAAGCCTTCAAAAATTGTAGGAATGGAACTAATTTTTAGCTTAGGCCTTTCATACACTAACACACTTTTTATTCCTTTTGAATCCAGGTATGATATTTCACATTGAATACAATCTGGTTCAAAATGTTTAATACAGACGACACTTGTATCTGAAGGAATCCAGTCTTTTCTTGGGATATTTCTTACCTACATTTCATGCAATATTTTGCTCTTCCTAAAATTCATAAACCTGAAAATAAAATGAGACCTATTGTAAATTGTATAAATTTACCAACTTATAATTTAGCTAAATGGTCACATAAAAAATTTAGTAGTTTTGATAAATTTGAGAGTTTAAGTATTAAAAGCTCTTTTGAATTAGTTAAAAAGATTGACAGTGTTATATTAAATTAAATTTAAATGTAAAAGGAGTCGATTAATGACACTAAACAACACTTTTAAATTTTCCCGGAACATGTTTCAGAGACTTTGCCTCCATCTTCAACCGGCCATCGACTGGTTCTCATTGGTTTAGTTGACGATATTTTGTCATAGGTCTCCTCTGGTGGCAGTTCGAGGAACTCACTGAACAAATCTTTTTGGGGGATGTCGAAATTGAATACTTTGTTCCTATTTTTTTGAAATGAAGATTTGTTCCCATGTGGATAGTTCTTGTTTTCCTGATGTATGTTTTAGTAGTTTTGGTTCTGGATTTATGTTGTGGTTTTTTTTCCCAAAAATGTGTGGCAACTGCTGATTTTTCTAATTTTTTTATATTTTATGTTCCTAAACTGTTCCTTTGCTCTTGTTCCTTGCTGGGAAACAGTGATTTAACATCAAACGAGACTAGTGTGTCCTCTTCTTTTAGTTCAGTATCCTTAATGTGTTCTATAAGTTCATAGGTGTTTTTGATGCTTAGGCTGTCAAATTTTGGAAATGAGTTGAATTTGTTTATTAGCCACTTTGCAAGTTTGTATGTTGGTGAATTTATACTGCTAACTACAGGCATCATTGTTATGGATGGTTTGTGTATTTTGGGTAAGCCATAAAGTCTAGGTAAGGTTGGGTTATCCGGTTTAACTGTATATTTGTTTGGTATTATGCTTGATTTTGCTATTGTTTTTTCAAATGATTGTATGCAAGTTGTTAGAGGATTTTTGTTAATGATTTCATATTCATTATCAGTTAGCATTTCTTCCATTTTTTCAATATAATCTGATTTATCTAAAATTGGTTATATTATCTAAAACTGATAAACTTGTTTCTTTTGATGTAACTGCCTTAATTCCTAGTGTTCCTAGAGAAAAAATTTTAATTTATCTAAAAAATTGGTTGAATTCAATAAATTTACATGAGGACTTAATAATTGATTTTGTTAAACTTACTGAATTTTGTTTAGATCAAATTTTTTTCACTTTTAATGGTGAATTTTCTCAAACTTCTGGCTTAGCAATGGGTAATCCTCTTTCACCTTTTCTTGCTGATCTTTTTTATGAGTTTTTTCGAAATGCAAGTCACTAAAGCATTCCCTTTAATTTTTAAAGTTTGGTATAGATATGTTGATATTTTTGCTGCTGTTCCTTATAAACTCATAAACGATGCTTTAAAATTACTAAATTTTCAAGATAAAGCTATAAAATTTACATTAGAGACTGAAATTAATAGATTTCTTTCTTTTCTAGATCTAAAGATAATAAGAAATAATAACAAATTAAGCTTTGGTATTTATAGGAAATCTACTCATATTGATAATTACATAAAAATAAAAGTTTTAACCCTTTTTCACGTAAATTTTCTGTTTTCAATAGTTTGATTTATAGATTAATAAATATACCCCTGAATAAAGATGAATTTAATAAAGAATATAAGCATATTATTATAAAACATGGACATCAGTATACTATTAGTGCTACGCCAATTTCTACGGACCAATTATGTTTGTTCTGGATGTGTGTAACAGTAACTCAAAGTAACGTTAGTGCTTCACTAACCACTTTAGAAGCAAAAGTATGTTTAGCACTAACTAGATTCTTATTTGTTGCAATATAATTCAATAGAATTTAAGTTTTGTCACAACCAAAATCTATTATACTGAATCTATCCACAAAGTCATAAAAGTTGATTTTATTTTAACATCAAAAAATGATACAAAAACTACTAATCTATTATTTCCAAAAATCATACAAAGAATCTTCTGAAATCATTAAGAGAATTTTTTCAACCTCTCTACAGTACTTAAGGTTATGCCATTTTGGTTGAACCTATGATGTATCAGTGACAGGCTAGTAGACGATAGTACAATAATTATTGGAAAGAAGGCACATTAATGTGTACATCCTCTATGACACACCTAATATATAAACAAAATTTGTTAAAGCTTAATGAAATGGTAGGTAGATTGTTTGATAGACAACAATTTAGCTACATTTTTGTAATGCTGTTGCAGCTCCGTGTTGTAATTGTTGGCCTTGGAGGACTGCTGATTAGAGTGTGCTATGTATTGCAGTGCTTTCCCTTATATGCCAGTATACTATGGTCCCTTCAGTCAACTGCTGTAACCAGTAAGTAGTGAATGACCTGTAAGGTAGCGTTACTTTTTAAAATTTCAAGATAGTTAAAGCTAAAATTACGAAATATCACTTTCTATTTTAAAGCCATATTTATTTCAAAGAATTTTTTTACCAAGCTTCACCATGTCACTAAAAGGTGGTGATGAGTATATTTAAACATTCAGATGTGAGGTGGACAAAGCAGTGTAAATAAACAGTAATAAATAATACACTAATGTATCCTAAGAAATAAAAAAAATACAAATGCAAATGTTTATGATAAAAGAAAGATCGGATATAGTTAATGGTGTAAATAATGAATGTGACCTGATAGCCATTATAAGCTGTGTCACCAGTTTTCTTGTAATCCTTTGGACATGTTACATATGCATCATGCACACTTTTTTCTTTGCCACAGGTACAGTACACATGATTGTGAAGAAGCAAGCAAAAGCAGACATGTTGGTGCTCGCTGTTCAACCTGTAACTGGCTCTTGGTGGGAGACTGTTAAAAGTTGCATGCCAGAATCAATACCACCTCCACCAAAAGTGGAATGGTGCAAACTGGTACGAAATATACTTTCTGGCAATCTCATATATCCTGTATAAATGTAAATGACAACAGATTTAAATAAAGATTTTTAATATTAAACAATAGCTCTAATTTTCTTTGTTAACCCTTCCACTGATATGGACATCATATGATAGCCATGTTAAAAAAACTGTGAGAAACAATATGAACATCTATACATGTATTTAACACTGTTTACAATTTCTTTTACAATAAATTCAAATAAATTTTATAATAGATAAAAGCTTACCTTAAAAGGTTTCTCTTTGAATGGTACTATCTTTCAAGAAAGTAATGTACACTTTTCACCCATTAGTATCATTCAGGCATTCCATGACTAGAGGGTATGAAAACTAAATCGTTCATCCAAAGTATAAACTTGAAAGAAGCGTAGGGACAGTGAAGCACAGTGTGAGTGAAGCAATGTGTCAATATATTCTCGATTCACTTTTGTACTAAATCGTTCATGTTCGTAGATGTATAGTGTTGTTGCCATGTTAAACCGAGGATTTAACAGAACCAATATCAGTGTTGTATATAAGGCACCGTCTATCAGCTGTTCTTGTAGCTCAGTGGCAAAATGGAGGCTATGACAAGCAAGACGAGGCTACACAATTTGAACTCTAACATGTGTGCATACTTTTTTCCCCCAAATATTTTACTTTGTTAGATGCAATTTATAGCTGTTCTCTTGCAGCTAAGCTGTTACTACATGGCACTACAGAGTATCAAAGAAAATGGGAAACATGTGGAATGATGGTTTTAATAGAACCATGTACATTTATATATAAGCAGTGCTCCAATGAAAGCTGTCGTAACTCAGTCATAAGGTGCATGTTGTATTAAAGGAACCAACAGCTCACAGTTTGAGACCCAGTCTGCATTCAAAACTTTTATCCCAACATTTTTAGTTTGTTACTTTGTTATTGTAACGAACCAATTTACAGATGTTCTCTTACCACTAAGTTATTACTGCATGGCATTAGAAAATATACAACAGGAAAAACACGTGGAACAACAGTATTCAAAGAACCAGTATCTATATTGTAAATGACCTATGTTTGAGCCTCTGTTGTCGTAGCTCGTGGTAAACTGCATACTGTGTGAAAGCAGAAGAGGATTTATGATTCGAAGCTAGCACACAATCATACTTCTTACATTTTTTTCTTTATAATACGTGGTAATGAATCAAATTACAGTTTTTTCTCTTGCTGCTGATGTGAAAGAGAATGCCTATAGGTTATAGAGTAATTTTAATGGACTCAACCCCTAAATTCTATATACAATCCATAATATTAAGCTAATACATGGAGCAACAAGTAACTGAATAATTTTCATCTAGAGAAGAACAAACAGCTGCAATATAATTCTGTATAATCCAATTGAGTATAAAGTAATTTGTAATTTATTTCTCATCTTTCCTTTTACATCATCAAATGGAAATACAAAATCAAGATTACAATTATAAAATCCATACTGGAAAACGCTGTATATTCCTAAATCCTGAAAATCCTATCATTTTGCCACCATTGAATAATAATTCGGTCCCCATACACCTAATCCTAGGTTTTTGTGTATTGGAGGCCCTCTACTCGTTTTTGCACATTTTGCCATTTCACCTATCTTACTCTACATTTTTTTCTTAATTGTTCTTAGCCATCTCTTTAACTTTCCCTAAATGATTCCCAATATTTCTCCTGTTCGGTTCCCATTTTACTGACAAAATTTTTCTGATTACTACTTCGCCCCCGCCCCCCGCAAATTGTCCCATTTATGTAGCCAGGCTTGCTCTCTCCATACAATATACTCTCCATATATACTACAGTATAATATACAATGGAAGGAAGTCTGCATTCTCTTCTCCACACAATGAACATTTATCTAGCTTCCTATCTTGACCTATACCTTTCAAGTTTCTCACTCCTGTTCTCGCCCAAGCAAAACTTTCTCGCCCTAACTTATTACATATGTCAATGTATCCTTCCCTCCCCCAGGTTGTTTTTGTATAAAGTATAAAACTGAAAAAGTAAAAAGATATATTCTGTCACATATATTAAGAAATGAATTAAATTATGGAACATTTCAGAATTATATAAAACATATTGTTGCTATAACAAATAATTTGTCAAAGCAATGTGTTATAGAATCAGGTTTAATTAACCCCACTACATTTACATCATTTATTCTTTTGTGCCCGTTCGCAACCAGTCCAGAACACCAGTTTGTGTTCTGCTGATTGTTTTCCCATAGCTCCATCATCATAAACAGACAGATTTTCTCACACTCTGTTTGACGTTTTACCTATTCTTTTACCATGATGGCCCATGTATGTTCAATAAGGTTCAGATCAAGATAACTTGAAGGCCACTTCAAGTAGATTTCTGGATGCCTCGTTAGCCAATCCTGGGTTATATTTGAGGTATGCTCGTCCATAAATACATACTCTTCCTGTTCTGGGAACCTAGCACAAAGGGATGGCAACTGTTTACCAGAATATCTGTGTACAATACACTCTTTATTCTCTCTGGCACTTGAAATAACTTCCGTTGATATGATGCTGATATATAGGCCCAACAATGGACCCTAATTTTTCCCAAATATTCTGCTCACACGCCATGCTGAGGCTTATATTTAGTTCCCTGTGGTCTATATGCTTCAAGATGGTGGCTGTTCAAGTGAACTCGTGTAATGACTCCGTAATTTTTTCGGAAAATTGTGTATCAACGCTTAATTATCATCAAAAGGCAGTAATCAGTGAAGAAAAGGAAAAAAAATGGAACAAATAAACAACAAGAACTTCCTGAGAAACTAACTTTTCGCCAAGTATTATCAAAAAACGGCATGCCCGAAGGCTCGTGTGCTCAGGGAGATTGAGATAGAATAGTGTCACTACAAATGATAATTGAGGTGATGAAGAAAGAACTAGAATGGAAATTGAAAAACTGAAACACGAAATAACCAATAAACTGGGATCGATGAAGAGTAACAAAAGCATAGTGAGCGAACGACCGGAAAACAGCTGGGATACAACTGTAGCCAAACAAAATCGGCAAGTGACAAATAAGCAACAACCACCAGCATCTTTCTGCAGCTACAACAAATTTGCAGTTTTAGACAGTGCAAGCCATGAGGACCCTTTTAACAAAAGTGCCTCTGCAATAAGTCCTGTGGCCAGCAAGAAGAGAAGAGGTCGTCGAGTGCTTATACTGGCCGACAGTCACAGAAGAAATCTAGCGCAGCAAATGAACAGGGACTCTGATAGTAACAACATACAGGCCTGTGGTGTAGTGAAACCAGGTGCAAAAGCCAAAAAAGTGATTAATAACTTTAGTGAAAAGTACCTAAGCTATACAAAAGCAGATAATGTTGTGATATTGGTGGGTAGTAACGATGTAGGGAGTGATGCAAATAACGTGTGTAATCTTGAAGATGCTATAAAAGAACTCAAGCTTACCAATGTAGTTATAGTGAAACTTCCTCAGAGACATGACTTAGGTCCACATTCTTGGGTAAACCGACAAATAATTCAAGTGAACAATGACAACATATATGTGCAGAAAATATTCACATGTAAAACTAATTAACACTTTTAATCCCCGACGAGAACTCTTTACTAGACATGGCTTGCATTTCAACAAGCGTGGGGAAAAAAGTGTTGTGCATGAGTATATGTAGGGACATCTTGGATTTCTCTAGTCCAGTAAATAATGATGTAGATGTATTCCGTTGTTTAAGGACTATGATACAATGAAGCACAAAATTAATACAATTTTGAGTCGAACTAATACTCAATGCTCCATTTATTGCTAGTATCTACCTAGAACGCGTTTCGTTAGGAAGATCCTAACGAAGCGCGTTCTAGGTAAATACTAACAATAAATGGAGCATTGAGTATTAGTTCGACTCAAAATTGTATTAATGTAGATGTATGTTTAACTGATTCAACAGTTTCTAAAAATTCCATTGTATCTAACCCAAAAAACTAGGCACTTCTTCACCAGCAAAGTCTGGGCGTAAGTACTTTAAAACTATACAACAGAATGCACAAAGTCTGCCTAATAAAATTGAAGGGAAACTAGGGAACAAAATGGTGGATGTGACTGTAGTAGATACCTCAGAGGACAAGGGTCAATGAGAAAAGTCAAATAATATGTTACTTAAGAGGCAAAATCCATTTGAATGTTGCAGTAAAAAGGTTAGTAACAAAAATATCTTTTATCTTTTGCATCAAAATGTCCAGAGTTTAAATAATAAATTGATACAGTTAGAGGTATTATTGGATGGAGATTTTAAAGATGTTGATATATTGTGCTTTACTGAACATTGGATGTCATAATCACAGTTAGCAATAAGTAAAATCAATGACTTCATATTAAGAGATGTATATTGTAGGGAAAAGCTGGGGCATGGGGGGGTCATATATATATATATGTTAAATCGCATTTGAAAACTAGAAATATAACTAAATTTAATAACTTAAAAGAAGACAAAGAATTTGAGATGTCTATAATAGAAATCAGTAATCATAATATAGTTATTTTGTATTTATAGATCCCCTGATAGTCATTTTGAAACATTTTTATCTAATTATTAATTTATAGATGAGTCATATTTATTACACATCTGCTTCACTGCTTTTATCTAAGTTGGACACAATGCTTAATAGTTTAATACAGAAAACCAGAACTGTAATATTATGTGGTGACTGGAATATAAATTTCATGTGCGAAACTAATCTTAAAGATTTGCTCGCTAGTTATAACTTGACTAACACAGTAAACTTGACCACTAGATCAACCTCGTTACTGGATGTAATAATTATTAACAAAACAAAATTTGAACAGCAAGCTACTGTCACAGATCTAGGTTTTTCTGATCACTGGGCACAAATACTACAAATTAAGACTCTACTATCTAAAAGAATGGATAGACCCATTACCATTTCTAAAAGAAACTTTAGTAAAAATAGTATTGTACTGTTTAATACTTTATTGGAATAGGAAACATGGGATAATGTCTGATGAAATTGATGTTAACTTAAAATGTGAGAACTTCCTAAACACATTTCTGTATTGGTTTGGTATAGCTTTTCCTTTAGAAAAGAAATGCCTTAAATCACAAAAAGGAAAGGGTGGATAACAAAGGAAATAATTACATCCAGCAATAGGCTACGGTTTTTGTCCAGGCTAGAAAAACATGGACAAGTAAATAATGAGACCAAAGAGTATATCAATAGGTACCGAAAGATCTATAAAACCATTATAACTGAAGCCAAAAGAAGGGAAAATGAAAGATTCATACTAAACTCTAACAATAAAACGAAGGCCCCTTGGACATTAGTTAACCAAGAAACTGGAAAATCTGCCCCAAAAATCAATATTAATGAATTAAATAATAATAATAATATCACAAATCCACAGGATATTGCAGATTCTTTTAATGCTTATTTCACAGACATTGCAGAAAACTTAGTAGCTCAAAATATTAACCATATAGGGTGTAAGGAGAACGGGGACAACATAAAGCAATGCAGTCAATCAATTTTTATATTGCCTGTTACGTATTTGGAATTAGAAGGTCAGGGTATGAAGGCCAAATATTCATCTGGAGTTGATGAAGTACCAGATGTTATCATAAAAAAAGTTATACATCCAATAGCTAAGCCATTAGTCAGTCTCTATAATGCATCATTGCAATTGGGTGTATTTCCAGATACGTTAAAAGTATAAAAAATTAAGCCACTTTATAAAAAAAGGGAGAAGAATAAAAGAGAAAATTACAGACCAATATCAATCGTATCATCATTTTCTAAAATATTTGAAAAATGGTTCATAATAGAATCATATCATTCATCTCAAAATACAATATTCTTTCAGAGGCCCAAAACAGATTTAGAAAAAACAGATCTACCATAACAGCCATGGGCAGTGTAATAAATAAAATTCAAGAAGCTATTGATAAAAAATTGGTAGTTGTGGGTTTATTTTTAGACTTAACGAAAGCATACAATGTTTTAGATCATGAAATACTACTCAGGAAATTAAATAAATGTGGTTTTAGGGGTATTATGAATAATTGGGTTAAATCCTATTTAAGTGATAGAAAACAGTTTGTAGAACTTCAGTTTGAAAATAAAGGAAAATTAAATACAGCTCAGTCCAAAGTGAGAGAAGTTAGGTGAGGAGTTCCACAAGGATCAGTCCTGGGCCCCTTGTTATTTTCGTTGTACATAAATGATTTGCCAATTGCCATTAATTCCACAGATGCTATTTTATTTGCAGATGACACTAACATCCTAATAAAAGGAAACAATCAAGAAAGCGTACAGACCAAACTCAATGATACTCTATGTAAACTGCACACATGGTTTCAGACGAATGAACTAATTATAAATAAGGATAAGACTATTGCCATTTCATTCCATACTTGCCAAAATAGAAATGTGGTCAAACCTCCAATAGTATTTGATAAAAATGAAATGTGTAGTGTTTAACGCCCGCTTTTACTACATACGGCACCGCAGGTGGTGACACTGATGATGCATGAGATGAAGATGGAGCACCGGTGGAATGAGATGGCGGGGGAAACCGGAGGTCCCGTAGAAAACCCGCCCCAACGCCATGTTGTCCACCACAAATCTCACTTTGCGGTCGCCTGGGATCGAACCCGGGCCGCCTTGGTGAGAGCCAAGCGGTCTAACCACTGAGCCACGGCGTGGCCCTAGTATTTGATAAAACAGCCATTAGCTACAATAATGAAACAAAATTTTTGGGATTGCATATGAATGAGAACATGAAATGGACCACACATATTCAACATTTAATAAATAAACTGAGTTCCATTTGTTATTTGCTTAAACATTTGAAAAGATTAATAAATTTAGCAGCATTGAGAAATATATATTATGGTTACTTTCACAGTCAGTTACAATATGGGATAGTGTTCTGGGGGGAAAAGGCAGATGGTCCTTAAACTTCAAAAAAGAGCGATAAGGAAACTAAGTGGGGTGGATAACAACATCTTGCAGGCCATTATTAAAAAAACATCAAATATTACCTCTAACATGTATGTACATTTTGGAATTAGTGATCCATGTAAAACAAAATAAACTACAAATACAAAATTACAAAAATGTCGATATGATATGTCTGATATCAATCAAAAGGACAAAATAAATTGAATTGAATTATGAAGTAGAGTAAACTCCACATTTGTGAACAATTACTTTTATATAGCATTTCTCTATGGTCTTTATATACTTTATATTCATTTGCTTTTTCTACTTTAGACTTTTGTTGGATCCTGTATCTGTTACATTTTTTTGTCTTATGTAACTTTTTATATTTATCTTTGTATCTTGAACTGACGTGTCCTATAACATATGTATTATGTTCCAAAGGATGAAATAAATACAAATATACAGACATGGGGTCTCTTGCTGAGGAAGATGAATATTGCGTTGTGTTCACTGTAACCTTCTTTCTTTGTGTGTCTTAGTGAGAAAGAAGACGATGAGATGCAATATCACATTTATTTTAATCGTAGGTGCGTGGTTTCATATTAGCAACCATACTTAACTGATCGCACAGAAAATGAAGCTAGTCACAGTGAAGCAACAAATATTACACAAATAAAAATATTTGTAAGTCTCCACTTAACTTAAGAAGTTGATAATTCCTTCTTTAGAAAAGATCAATTTCGAAGGCGATGTTATAAGATAAGAGCCGTAGATGCAAACGATGATTTGCGAAACATGTCCTCAAAATAGGTACGAAAGTGAAGCAGATGTGTAATAAATACGACTCATCTAAAAATTAATAAGATGCTTTATTGTCACATACGCTTACAAATAGTGAGTAAAAAACTCTGTAAACAGGTGACTCGTCAACAGTAGAAAATTTAAATTAACAATAATTACACAAAATAACAATAATACTAACAACATAAATACAAAATTTTACATATGTGATATAGTGTATACAAGTATTCTTATGATTATGACATGCCCTTGGAATAATATTGTCAGTTTTATTAGAATTCAAATAATTACAGAATGACAAAAATGTTATTATAATTCAATTTTATCATCCATATATTCAGTAATCGAGTAATATGCTTTGTCCATTAGTAGGTTTTTTATTGCTTTATTAAAGCATTTGAGGTTTTTCATTTCACAGATTCTTACAGGTAATTTATTATACATTTTTATTCCTGCATATTGTGGCCTTTTTTCATACAGTGCCAATCTGTGCATGGGTGGTTTTAGATTTTTATTTCTCGTTCCATGATTCTGTTGCATTTGTGAATTATAAATTGTATCAAAATTTGAGTGGATGTATTTATTTCATACAGGTATTGGGATGGTAAAGTTAATATCTTCAGGTTTTTGAAGAGGTTTCTGCATGAATCTTTTGATCTTGATTGAGTCATTATGCGAATTATCTTTTTTTGACTTTTAAAGATCATTTTCCATCCTGTAGAGTTCACCCATAGTATTATTCCATATGTCATCAAAGAGTAGAAGTAACTGAAGTACACCATTTTTCTTGTTTCAAGGTTTGTTATTTTAGTTATGCAGCTCATATTGTAGGATTCACTGTTTAATCTTTTGGACAAATAACAGATGTGATCGTCCCATTTTAATTGTTGATTTAAAAAAATACCCAACATTTTTTAATTTTCTGTATGATTTATAGCATCAGTTGTGATAAACCTCTTGCAATTCTTTTCTTGAGTGCTGAACTGCATAACTGATGTTTTGGAGGTGTTAAGTTTGAGGCCATTACTCGTGAACTACTTCTGTAAGTGGGTTATAGTTTCGCTTAAATCGGATTTTAACTCCTCTAGGTTGTACCCATTGAGTAAAATGGAGGTGTCATAAGCATACATAATTGTTTTCCCTTTTGTGGAGTTAGGTAAATCATTTGTGTAAATTATATACAGTAGGGGTCCCAAGACACTTCCTGTGGGACTCCTGTTTTTATTTGTTCCCAATTTGATTCAACAGTTCCCTTTAGATTATTAATGATTGTTGTTTGTTTACGACAATTAAGATAATTTTGAAACCAGCCTAAAGCAGCCCCTTATGCCATAGAATTCTAATTATTTTAGTAATATATCATGGCAGACACAATCAAAAGCTTTAGAAATATCACGTATCAGAACTGCTGTTTGTTTTTTCTTATCTGTCATTTTAGAAGCATCATTTACCAAGGTTATTAGGGCTAATATTGTTGAGTACTTTTCCCAGAATCCATGATGTGAGTTACTTAACTTGGTGAATTGTTCAAAATAAGACATGAGTTGTGCATGCACAATCTTTTCAAGTATAGTGGAGAACGTAGAAAGGATAGAGATAGATTGAAAATTTGTAAATTCAGCTTTCCCTCCTTTGTGTATAGGTTTAACTAGTGTGTATTTCATATCTCTGGAACAATACCCGCAGCTAGGGAATTATTAATTATTTGGCTAATTGGTTTGCTAATTTCATATTTTATTTTCTTAATTAGAAATGGTGACAGTTCATCCCAGCCATAGGAGGATTTTGGTTTGAGTTTACTGATACTTTCAATAATTTTTTCTGGTGTAACGCTTGAGAATTGAAATTGGGGGGTTAGCATTAGGCAATTATTATTATACAATTAAGTTATGGCATCTTGCATTGATGGGGGAGTATCTCGAATTTGATTACCAATTATATGTGTTTGGAGGAATTTAGTAACAGTGACGTCAAAATTAATCTCCGAAACTATTTGTAGTTGGTTTATTAATACTCGTCACTTACTTGTTTATATTTATGAGAATGCCTTTGAAACTAGTGACAAGTATTAATAAAGCAACTACAAATAGTTTCGGAGATTGATTACCAATATTTACAAAATAATTATTGAATGATTCCGCTGTGTTAGTACTCATATTACTTAAATTGTCTAAATTGTTTGTACTGTTTATTTGTAATTCCGCCTTTATTATTTGCCAAGTTGCTTTGCTTTTATTATCCACATTTTTTATGAATTTTCCAACTGCCATTTGTTTAACCTTCTTAATTGTACATTTATAGATTTTGAAGTAAGTTTTGTAATACTGAATGAAATTTGTATCTGGTGGTCTTATATATTTTGTGGAGCAGCCTCTTGCGTGTGCTAGATACCCTAATGCCCTTAATACACCAATGTAATATGTATTTTTTAGCTACTTGTGGCCCAATGATTTTTGGAAAGGATTCATTAAAGCAGTTTAGAAGCTCCCTAAGAAAAGTGTTATAGTTTGAATCAACTGATGCCGCTCTGTTCCAGACCTAGGATATGTTTCCAACTTTTTCTTTAAAAGTCAAAATGTTTTCTGAGCTAAATATACGTCTGACAGCTATTCTTTTAGGTTCCCTTTTAATTTTATACATTGCTGGTAGTCTTGTGAGGACAGCTCTGTGATCTGATAGTCCCGTTTCCAAAACAGTACATTCGTTTTTGCCATAAGTCTTATTTGTTAGTATGTGGTCAGTGCAGGTTGTTGACGCTTTGGTGGCATGTGTGCGGAGAGTATGTCTAAAAGCTAGCCCATGGGTATCAACAATATCAATAAACTCATTAGTTTATTGAAATTTTATGACTCTTTACAGACAATGTTTTTTAGGTTACTGCCTAGATTTAATTTAGTTTTATAAAGATCAATATTACAATCCATGGTAATTATTAGTTTTTTCTTTTTGTCATTCTGTAATTTTGTTAGTAAGTGCTCAAATTTATTAAGGAATGTTTTGAGTGTATCATAGTAAGGTACCCTATAAATACAGATCACAATTAAGTTCCAGTTAATAATTTCAATGGCAGATAATTCAAAACAGCTATCTGCACTTAACGCCTTAAGATCATTTCTTTGTTTTGCCTGTTCAATTAGGTGGTCACATACTATAATGCAGGAACCACCCCTTTCAGAATGGCTCCTGGTATAAAAATCTACTACAGTAAATCCATTTAATTTATTCAGCAGCCAAATTGAATCTTTACTCAGCCAGTGTTCATTAAGGCAAATTATTTCAATTTTCGTGTCCACCATTTCATCAATTAGTATGATTAGGTCATCAATTTTTGTGAGTGAACCTTGTAAATTTAAGTGCATTAACCAGTAATTGAACTCATTTATATTAGGCATTTCCGGTACAGACGCAGTGAGGGTTTTATCAACATTTCCCAATTTGGGGACAACTACTGATCCAGCACCAAGTTTCCCTGAGTTTGGTGTCTTGTTATTATATTAATAACATTATTTATAACCTGACCGGTTATCCATGAACCCTTTCGATTTAGATGCAAACCATCTTAATTTAATTTTTTTTTAAATTTATTTAAGGTCGCTTTAACTTCCTGGGTCACATCGCGACCATTTTTACAAAATAATACAATTAGTAACATATATAAAAATTTACATTCAATATACAGGATTACAATCAAACATATACAATATACACATTAATAGCATTAATTATGAAAACAATTTACATTAAATACAGATAACTGAAAACAAAGACAAGAACATATATAAGTTAACAACACAATTTTGCAAAACAAAAATTTCATTACTTTTACACCATTGTGTAGATTATGAATTACAATTTATTAAAGTATACTGCACATAATTTATATTAATTTCCAAATGTCTATATCCTTTAGGTAAGCAAACAGATTGCGGCGTAGTTTGAAACTGTTTAGCAGTATGGAGATATCCTGTGGGATTCCGTGTTGGTTTCTGCTTCTTTTGTATTCATTGCATTCTATGAGAAGGTGGTAAATGGTAAGGTTTTTATTACATTCTTTACACGTAGGCTGCGGCTGTCTTGAGAGAAGATATGAATGAGTGAGGCTGGAGTGACCAATTCGTAGACGGGTGAGAATGACTTGTTCCTTTCTAGTAAGCGGCTTGGTTGGGTGAAGATCCTTTGGGTGGATCCTTTTCGTATTTGGTGTAATTTTCCTGGTTGTTGTTGATTCCATTCAGATTTCCATTTTTGTACTGGTATTTTGGAGACATGATTTATAATATCTGAATATGGAATTTGGACGTTCGTTTGTTGGCGTAGTGATGTGATGAAAACCACATCTTCACCAGCGTCGGTGATGTTACTGAATAGTGTCTGTGTGTCCTGAACTAATTTGTTGTCTGTTGTGTAGTTCTTCATGCTCTGCAAGGTACTCAGGGAGTCAGAGCATATTGCATAGCAGTTGTGGTGTGCTGTCAGTATGTAAGTAAGTGCTTGATAAATGGCGTATAGTTCAGAACTGTTGGTGGAATAATAGTCAGGTAGCTGCTGCTGTAGAATTTTATCAGGTGTTATTATTGCACATCCAGTACCATGATCCGTTTTTGATCCATCAGTATAAATAAATTGATAATTGGGGAAATTGTTGCACATTTCATCAAATAGTGTTTGGTAAACAATTGCAGCAGTATTCCATTTCTGGTGAAATGTTAGGTCGGTATATATCTTGGGAATTTTGAGTTTCCAGTATGGTCCTTCATGGAAGTCTCTGGTCATTATGGGAGGGATCTTTATGCTGTTGGTATTTAAATAGTTAGCAAGTCGTTGATAGAAAGGTAAGGAGTGCTTTTTTGTATGACAGGTCTTGTTGCTTTCTCTATTGGGGAAAACATATGAATGGATTCCTTTCTTGGAAGTGTTGAAAACAGTGTTGTTATGATAAATTAACTTTAAAGAGAGTCGATTAATGACACTAAACAACACTTACTTTTAAATATTTCCAGTACATGTTTCAGAGGCTTTGCCTCTATCCTCAGCCGGCCATCGACTAGTTCTCATTGGTGTAGTTGCCGATATTTTGTCACAGGTCTCCTCTGGTGGCGGTTCAAGGAACTTGCTGAACAAATCTTTCTGGGGATGTCGAAATTGAAGACTTTGTTCCTATTTTTTGAAATGAAGATTTGTTCCCATGTGGATAGTTCTTGTTTTCCTGATGTATGTTTTAGTAGTTTTGGTTCTGGATTTATGTTGTGGTTTTTTTCCCAAAAATGTGTGGCAACTGCTGATTTTTCTAATTGTTTATATTTTATGTTTCTAAAGTGTTCCTTTGCTCTTGTTTCTAAATTTCTTTTGGTTTTTCCAATATAAATTTGACTACAGTCATTGCATTCAATTTGATATATCTTTCAGATGAGCAGCTAACCATCTTATCATTTATTTCATCTGACGACTTGCACTGTTTAGCTAAATGTCCTTCCATTTTACATGAAAAGCAGGTAGAAACATTGGAAGAAAGGTATATCCAATAGGATGTATCCTCATGGTTTATCTGTAAGATTTCAGGTAGCTTGGCAAAGTCGTCAGGTTTTACATACATTTGTCGGCGAAAGCTCATGATGTGTGTATATCCAGAGATAGTTATTCCCGCCCTGATATACGATATAGATGATACAGGCTGAATTCCATGGGCCAGAAGGTGTTCTTCGATAACATGATTGGGAATAACAGGGCACACATTAGAGAGTATCACTCTTTTATTTTTAGTGAGAAGCGGCCTAATTTCCAAGTACAAGTTGTTCACCTTTATTTTTGGGTGTTTAGATGCCAGTTCATCTACTAGCTTTTTGTTGGCGAGGTAGATACAGATTATCAAGTTCGATATTCTAGAAACAAATCGAATGTTGCTGGGTTACCTATTGCTGTTACATATTCTTTAAGTGTTATGCCGTCGCGGGCTTAGATTATTATGGCTTGTTCTTTATTGGGTCCCGTTTGGGTTATAGCTGAATAACTAGGAGCTGAGTTATACATTATGGGGTTGTTCACATTGGTTTTTTCAGCATCTTGTTTTGGTAGGCCTGTGACCGCCATAGAAAAGAAAAACTGTTGATTTTGTGTGAATATTGATGCGCAGTTGTTTAATCGACAACTGGCATATATTTTCACTAACCTCAGCCCTAACGCTGATAGAACTTTAATGAATAACTACTGAAATATAATTGTAACAACGTTACCTTCATTTACACAGCAACTGCAGTAGATGTTCTTGTATAATTGGTAGAATAACTACATATAACACTGTTATTCTTGAAATATAACTCTTAGAACAGGAGTAATACAAATTCTGATAAGCCAAGTCCACGACCTTCACTTGTTCCTGCAAACCATCTTTCCCTAAACAGGAGAGGTCTATATACTTGTCCACATCTACATAAACAGCTTTAAGCGCTTCACATGCCCATCTGATGTTTTCATTTACCCCTTTGATAAAGTTATGATTCACATTTCGTCTTTTTAGGATACTATTCACAGCAATCACAGCTTTCTAAAACTTATCTTTAGCACACTTAATAGCACTATAGACTTCCCCCAACACTTCATCTGGGTTACTTGCTTTCTTTAAGTCATTAGTTCCCACATGCAGTACCACAACTTCAGGCTTTTCAATAAAGTTTTCACATTTGCACTGATTTTCAATCTTTTTAGCTAACTGATTGGCCTTTATGCCCCTGTACACCTTTGTGTCTGCACTATTCACTTTTACATGCACTAACATCGAATCACTCAACACTAGAACATTTCTTGAAATTGGAGGCTCTTAGTTTTTTGTATTAATTGGGTTAGTTGCAGCTTCTCGTGTGCAGCTTTGATGATTTTCTTCATTTTGCAATGAAGAGAGCATGTTGTACTTGTTAGAGATCTGGATCTCTGGAGTTCGCGATTCAGCTTCTTTGTTCTTCCTTTCATGTCCATTTTTTGGGACTGCTGTCCACTTCTTATTCAGGTTTGTATGTTGCCACGTCTGTTGTTGCGAATGATTTCTTTCTTGGTTCTGAAGTATCAGTGCTGTCCATTCCTCCCATAGTTTCTTTAGGTTATCTTCATTTTCCATACACATCTTTTCCATTTCTATCTTCTCGTTTTGAGTTAACATTAGCTTCTGCTGCAAGACTATTTTCAGATCGCAATTCTTGATTTTCATGCCTTGATGTTTGGAAGTCCTTGTTTAAGATTTCAATTATTTTGTGAAGAGACGCTATAGCTTCTGTTTCAGAACGTGGTCCCTGTTCCTCAGCCGGTTTCTGATTTTTGTTTAGTTTCACAGCTTCAGCATATTTGTTTCTTCTGTCTTTATTTTCACTATTGCAGGAGTTTGTTAGTATTCCGAAATCACTATGTTTGTTGATTTTCTCATTACCATTATCAATATTTTGTTGAATTTTGTGGAGAGTGCTTCTCGTCACTACATTACACGCCGCCATCTTGCCAGTATCCAAATTAAAAATTTTCATTATAATCTACTACATTATAATCACAAAACAAAAAAAGAACACTTTATCATACATACAAAACATATGATATTAAATGAGCAGGTTGTTGTGTCGTTTTCTTTTTTAAGTCTTCTATTTTGCGGTTGTGGAGGGGGGGGGGGGTGTAGGAAAATGTCCTGTAGCAGTGGATTTGGATGATTGGCAAAAGTTTGGTGTAGTCTGGTGTAGCTTGTCCTGATGACATCCATCACTTCTGGTATGTTCAAGTCCCTGTGAAGTGTGGTGTTGCTAACATACCATGGGGCACCTGTGGTCAATCTAGGGTATCTGTTCTGGATTACTTGGATTCTGTTTACTTGTGATGCTGCAGCAGAGCTCCATATGGAGCAACCATATTGCCAAATAGGTTTGATCAGTGAGTTGTATAGAATGCATTTATATGGTGTTGCAAGAGGCGATTTTGACTGTATTATGTGTTTGATTTTTTGGATTCGGTGTCTTAGTCCTGAGAGAAGATATGTGATGTGGAGATTCCAAGTTAGTTTACTGTCCAATATGAGGCCGAGGTAACAAACTGACTGAGCGGTGTGTGTAATGATTCCTTAAAGAACTATGGGATAGTATGTTATCTGCTTTTTATATGTAAAATATACTATTTGCGATTTCTGTGGATTCATCACCACTCTCCAGTTAGAACACCAGTTTGTGATTTCAGTGCAGAAGTTATTTAGTTTCTCAGCTGCTGATTCACAACTGACTGCAACATCATGAGTAAAATGTGCAATGGTTAGTTGAGCGTGTTGAGGAAAGTCTGACGTATACACTGTGTAAAGAAGTGGGCCTAGAATACTTCCTTGTGGAACACCAGAGAGGATCGGTTGTGATCTGGATTGTGCACTTTGATATTTTACTGAAAAAGATTGGTAATGCAGATAGGATGCTATTATTCTGAAATATGTATCGGAGACATAATTCCTGATCTTCAGTAGTAACCCATTATGCCACTCTTTATCAAAGGCTTTCTCTGTGTCAAGGAACAGACCTAAGCACAATTGCTTTTCTTCATATGTGTCCATAAATTGTGTCAACAATTTGGTGAAGTTTCCGTGGACAGGAGGGCAATGGCTTAAATCCAAATTGAGTGGATGGTATGATTTCCTCAAGCTGTACAACAAGACGAGGCAACAATAGCCATTCAAATACTGTAGATAATAGAGATAACAGACTTATTGGGCGATAGCTTTTAGGATCACATTTGCTTTTGTTGGGTTTAGGTATCATAACAACTGATGCATGTTTCCATCTTTGTGGGAAGTAAGTCAAGCAAAGAATAGCACTGTAAATTTATGTTAAGAAGACAACAGCTTTTTTTTGAAGATGTGAGAGCAAAGGTTGGACTATCAAGTCTTCACCAGGAGCTTTTTTTTTTTTTTTTTTTTTGGAGGAAATCGACTAATTGCATTTTTAACCTGTCCAGGCGTGAAGAGCTTAGGAAAATTAGAAACTGCAATGGTTGATATATGCTGCTGTAATTGTGTGCTGAAAAGCTCTACCTTTTCATCTTGTGTTGTGTACCAATGATTGCCAATTTTTAGAGGAGGTATTTTATCTTTGTATTTAAGTACACGTTTAGTTTTTTTCCACAACAATCCATCTTGACAGTTGAGGCTTTTCATTTCTGCTTCCAGGGAATCATAGTGTTTCTTTAGTGCTCAGTTTCCTGGAGATGTTATTTAATATTGTTTTATAAGCCGGATACCTGATTCTTTCCTATAGCCGCCTATATTCCCTTTTAGTTCTATGAAGATGCTCGATGTGTAGGGTACAATGGAATGACTTCATTTTATATGTTTGGCTGTTACTAGATATTCGTGTGGCATACTGTATATCTCTGGATATGCTAGAAACTGCAACTTCTATGTCCCTAGCCATTTTGAGTGGAACTTTTGTGTCTATTTCTTCTATTGTTGATGTATACAAACTCCAAAGGGATACTTGATTAAAGTGTGGGTGTGTTCTTTTAGATTTATATTCAATGAAAGATTAACCACAACTGGATAATGATCTGAGGTTAGTTTGTGTAATAGGAATGTGTCTGCACACATATATGACACGTTTTTACCGATGAAAAAATCCAAAACATCAGGAGTGCTTTCATCATGTGGATAGTGGGTTGGTTCAACTGGGTGCAAAATTTCTGATTTAAACTGACATATTACCTTGTGAAGCAGCTTCCCTCTTGGATTGGTAGTGTTGGACCCCCATTTCGGGTGTTAACTATTGAAGTCACCACCTAGATGATAACGTGATTTCATTGTATCGAAATGTGTGTAGTGTTTAACACCCGCTTTTACAACATACAGCACCGCAGGCGATGATACTGATAATACATGAGATGTAGATGGAGCACCGGTGGAATGAAATGGCGGGGGAAACCGGAGATCCCGGAGAAAACCCACCCCAGCGCCATGTTGTCCACCACAAATCTCACTTTGCGGTTGCCTGGGATCGAACCCGGGCCGCCTTGATGAGAGCCAAGTGGTCTAACCACTGAGCCACGTTGCGGCCATTCATTGTATTGAAGACTCCCCAGAAATCCACCATTGTGAGTTTGTTTGCCAGTGCCGAATAGAAAGAGCCAATCGGTAGTTTTATATCCCCCATATCCAGTAATATTCGGGACACTTGATACTCAAGCTCTACTATGCTCTGTAGTTCGCTGTGAAGAACTGCAGTTTTAACAAATATGGCCGAACTGCCTTTTCTGTCATTGCTGGGATGGTCAGCACAATAAATCCTGTACCCTGGAATTCTAAAATGTATGTGGCGCTAGTTTAGTTTCTGTAGCTAGCAGAATGTCTATGTCATAAGCAGAGAGAAAGTGTAACAGTACAGATATTTGTTGTTTATGCCCTGGCAATTCCATGTGCATATGTAAATTAGTTCTTTAAGGATTATTATTATTATTGTTATTGTTATTATTATAGATATTTGTGTAAGAGTATCTATGAGAGGAACCAAGAGTGATAGTAGCGAATCTAGTTTACCCAGTAAGCACTCCATTTGATTCTCGCTGTTTTTTGACTTGCTTCTACAATTTTTGACTAAATGGCTCAGATGGTACTCGGAACGAAGGAAATTGGATTTCAGAAGCCACATTAATTCTTGGTGGTGAAGCCCCAGCCGAATGATCTTGAAAACGTTTCAATTATACAACAACAAGTAAGTGAAGTTTGAGTATAAACATAGTGACTCATGAATCAAACTCAAAAATAAATCAAACTCAAAAATATACTTTAGGTGTTCTTTTTTTGGAAAGTGGATGTTGAATTTTGATATATATATCCTATATTGGCTGAGGTTTATATATATATATATGGCTAGAAGAAATGATTAATTTCCATGAATTAACTAAAATTAAAACCAAAATGTTTACTATCAAAGTCAGTGCCCTGAATCCAAATCTGTTAATATTTCTGCATCATTTCAGATTATTGAGTAATGTCCTAAAAACCTATTACACTTTTTGAAAAGTATGCAAAAATGTACATATTACAATACATTGGGAAAAAGATACAGAAAATTACTGTTTTTAACATTAATTTGATAGAAAACAAATATTAAAACTGTGAAATTTTTTCTTATTTCAATTGTTCACAATTGGAAACTAAAAATGCTTACTAGACGATTGTTGTTTGCTGATTTCTCTGCGCCCGCCTTGGTAGCGTGGTGGTAGCATGTCTGCCTCACGTTCAAGAGGTCCCGAGTTCGAATCTCGGTCAGGGTGAGTTACCTGGATAAGGTTTTTCCGGGGTTTTCCCTTATCCTGTAAGACGAATGTCGGGTAACTCTAAGCTCCATGGACCCCGGACTCATTTGAGCATCATTTCATCCATTCCATTCATCGTCCGATATGACTTAACGTTAGAGGACGTAAATTACAAAAAAAAAAAAAAAAAAAAATGCTGATTTCTCTGCATCAGCATGATACAGCATCCTGCAATAATCTGCCATCATTGCTTCATTCCAGAAACCCTGGTAACAATTCTGCATCATTTTAATGTCTTGGTGAAATATTTTGCCCATTTCATCACTTACATCACCAAGGTTGCCTGGAAAAAAATCTAAATGGCAATCTAGGAAGTGAATTTTCAGTGACATGCGAACATCTATTTCTTTATATGTACCAAATAAACATTTAGAAGATGCATTAAAATTACTCAATCTGCAAGGAAGGACTATAACATTCACTATAGAAAAGGAAATCAATGGACAACTCTCTTTCTTGGATCTAAATATCATCATGAATGACACAGAAATAAAATTTGGAATTTACAGGAAACCAACACATTCAGAAAATTACATAAAAAATAATAGCCACAACCCAATTACACATAAACATGCAATAATAAACAGCCTTACACACAGACTAGTCAACATACCCATGGAAAAAGAAGAATATTTCAAAGAACAAAAAGCAATACTACACATAGCAGAAGAAAATGGATACAACAAAAGTTTGGTGTTGAAGAAAATTAGAAAAGCTAAACTAAAGAAAACCCTTAAGGAAGCAACCAAATTTACAAAAGAAAAAGAAAGCAACAGCATATTCAGTTCATTCACATATCACCCAAAACCATTTAATAAATTTAAAAAGATCTTCAAGGAACAAAATATTACCTTGGCACCTACTAATAGACACTCAATTTTAAAATTGCTAAATTCAAAAACGAAAGATGAAATCCCATCAGTTAACAGATCCGGAATATGCCAGATAAGTTGTAAGAATTGTGAAAAATGCTACATAGGTCAAACTAAAAGAAATCTAAAAACCAGAGTCAAAGAGCACTTTAGAAACTTCAGATTGAAACAAGAAAATAAGTCAGCAGTAGCATTTCATTTGTGGAATGAAAACCATGACATTGATCCAAATCCAAAATTATTAAAAGGAGTGATAAACCAAAATAAATTGACAACATGGGAGAACATATTCATATGGAAAAATAAACATTGCGTAATGAACTTTGAAATCCCACCAGTAGATAATTTGACAAAGAAGTTCATAGTTCCACCACCAGAGAGAGAGAGAGCAGACAACAACAGATGCCAGTTGGAAAGAGATTGAAAATGGAGGCAAATGCCTTTGAAACTAGTCTCTCATTAAAATAAATAAGTGACGAGTATTAATAAACCAACTACCAATAGTTTCTGAGATTAATTTTGACGTCACTGTTACTAAATTCTTCCAAACACATATAAGAAATATCTATGTAATGTAGATAAAATGTTGTGAATACTAAGCTGTATAAATACATTCTGCTATTCTACTGGTTTCCTTGCAGACTGGCTTTTTTGTTTTGTTTTGTTTGCAACACACAAGACATTTTCGAAATGGATGAGATTTTTACTTTGCTGTGGTTGGTATGCTTTTAAGAAAGTGTTCTCCTTCAAGTATAACAGGTGGGTGCTGGGGTGGTGGATTTCTTACCCCCTAGTATGAAGACGCCTCAATGTTATAGTGCTCAAGAAGGCTGCGATCTATTCATATGTGTAAGTCTAGGTCTATCATGAGTAAAAAGTACTTTTGCACGCTAACACGTACCTTTTGACCCAATGATGGATTTTGTATTTCCATGCTCCAAAATCTTGCATGAATTTAGAGCTCTCCAAATAATTGACTAAATAAGTGTATACAGTTATATCCAGCTGGTGTAAAAATACCTTTTTATATCATTTAACTGATCTGCTAAATCAACACATCCATATTTGACCTGCAATTTCCCAAAAAATTGGAGTAGCTGGCATGTCATCTGTAATGTAGGTTTACGAATATCAGGTACACTGTCCTCTTCTGAATTATCCTCTTAGCTGCTAAATTGCCTTTAGAGGTCTGGTCTTCCTTCACCCTACTCACTTATACAGAGGTATTTTTTATACGTGGCGTATGCTGTAATGTTGTGCAGTAGTTTATGGTCGAGTCCACTTGTTTATTTGTAAGAAAAAGCAGTGTCAGGTTGGTTATGTCATCTGACCCATTAGCTTTATCAGCAGTCTGCTGGTGAAAGCAGTGATCTTACCCCACCATTGATTTGTAAATGTCACTCGGGCATATCCAAGCAAGGTCACGCGCCAGTTCTAAAAAATACCTCTGTACATTAATTTTCGCCACAATAAGAGGACTATAACTCAGCAGTTAAAAAAAAATGGTGAAAATGTTGTTTGGTTATCAGACGTTAGCTGTACACCAGAGGCTATGCTTATGAAAATATGTGTTAAAGTTATTTTGACCATTCCACAATGTTGATTCATCACAAACACTTGAAGGAAGTGGGTCATTTTCTTCCTGCTACCTGTATCCTCAACACCTCCCTCAAAATCTGAAAACTCGCCATCAATATCCAAATCACTGTCAAACAGCAAAACGTCCTCCACATTTTCTAAAGTGATATCAGAAAGCTGTACACTTCCTATGCAAGCTAACTTGTTTGCTACATTATTAGGATAAGCTATGGTTAACTCTGAAATTTAACAATTTTAAAGTATATAGAATAAAAAGAAGTATTTCAGAAAGTGGAGTGCCATTGTTACTAAAATTAGGCAAGTGAGTCAACCTTGTATATACTTTTCTCCACTTACAAGTTTTTTATGAAGACTAGTTTCTGGGGACTTCTCCCCTATCGTCAGTTCTGTGGTTGACTGATGATGCATCCAGTTTCTGCATCTGGCTTGGTGTCGTGCTGCCATCTAATGTCCTGGTAAGTTTGATGACGTCATCTACCGCGGGAATTTCAAAATTCATCAAGAAGTCCTGTTTTTTCGTAATAAATGTTTTCCCAAATCTGTAGTTCCAGAGGTTTCTTTGCCTGTTTGATCAGTTCTATTTCTTGTTTTATGTTGTGATTCTCAGACCAAAAGTGATGTGCTACGGCCGACTTGTCCATTTGTTTGAATTTAATATTTCTGAAGTGTTCTTTCATTCTTGTTCCTAGATTCCTTTTGGTCTTACCAATGTATATCCTGTCACAATCCTGGCAACTCATTTGGTAAATGCCTGATAATTGAGTTTTCGGTGTGCTATTTTTAGAGGGTGGTTTAGTAAGTTGCGGATGTTGTGTTTGTTTTGAGGGGCTAATTTTATGTTGAAGCTCTTAAATATCTTTTCAAATTTTTTGAAGTATTTTGGATGAAATGTAAATTTTCCATATCTAGTGTTTGGGTTTTCTAGTTTTTTTAATGTAGTAATGTCCCTTAAGTTTTTGTTTCTTTTGTGTCTGTAGATCAGTTTTTTGATGAAATTTGTGTTATAGTTGTTCAGTTCGGCAACCTGGTGTATGTGAGCGTACTCCTGTTCATATTCTGTTTTTGTTAGCGGAATGTTGATTAATCTGTGAACTAAACTATGGAATACTGCATATTGATGTTGTACTGGGTTGAATGGGTTGCATTTAATGTAATTGTCAACATGTGTTGCTTTTCTGTATATTCCAAATTGTAATCCTGTTGGTGTTCTAATGATTTTCAAATCTAGAAAAGGTGGCCATTCATCCTGCTCTACTTCAATGGTGAAAACTATGGATATAAAGAGAATACTAACTTGTTTTAATAAATCCATACACACTAATAATAATAATAATAATAATAATAATAATAATAATAATAATAATAATAATGATAATGATAATGATAATGATAACGATAACGATAACGACAACGACAACGACAACGACAACGACAACGACAACGACAACGACAACGACAACGACAACGACAACGACAACGACAACGACAACGACAACGACAACGACAACGACAACGACAACGACAAGGACAAGGACAAGGACAAGAACAATAACAATAACGATAACGATAACGATAACAATAATAATAATAATAAACACTAACAGTACCAGTACCCGTACCCGTAACAACCACAACAACCACAACCACCACAACAACAACCACCACAACAACAACCACAACCACAACAACCACAACCACAACAACCACCACAACCACAACAACGACCACCACAACAACCACAACAACAACCACCACAACAACCACAACAACCACAACAACCACCACAACAACCACCACAACAACAACCACCACAATAACAATTACAACAACAACCACAACAACAACCACAACAACAACAACCACAACAACAACCACAACAACCACAATCACAATTACAACAATAATAAAAATAGTAACAACAGTAATAATCTTTATAAAAATAAAGTTCTAACTAGTATGAATAAACTCATCCACACTATAATAGGCTTTGTCAATTAGGAAACATTTCAGCATGGATTTAAAATTATTATCTTTACAATTCTTGATAGTGACTGGTAGTATGTTATAAAATTTTATGCCCATAAAACTAGGTGTCTTCACATAAAAGTGCAGTCTATGGGTAGGAATCGCTAAGTCGTCTTTATGTCTAGTGTTGTGATCGTGTCTCTCAGAGTTGGTTTCAAGGTGTAGGTTAAATTTCCGAAGGTGCATTATTGTGTGGTATATGTATAAGCTAGGAAGGGTTAGAAGTTTCAATTTTATAAATACTGGACGACAAGATTCGTTATGTTTTAGATTCCCAAGGTGTCTGACGGCTTTTTTCTGCAATACAAAGATTTTGCTAAAATTTACCTTAGTTGTGTTACCCCATACTCCGATCCCATATGAGAGGTACGAGTAGATTAAAGAATAATAGATAATTTTAGCTGTGGGCGTAGGTATATATTTTGTTAGATATTTCAGAATGAATAAATTTTTACTGATGGTATTGCCAAGTTTATCAATATGTTCATAGAATTTAATTAATTGATGGAAATTAATCATTTCTCCACACTAGCCGTATATAGGCTAAGGTTTTTGATAGATAGAGTCAACATGAAAATTCAATGCCATGTCCGGGATTTGAACCATGGATCTCCTGGTTTCCGTCCAGTCGCTCTTACCCTTTGAGCTACCATGGCTAACGTGCCGTCCTGATATTAAATTCTGCATTTGACTCATATAATTCCCCGGTAGACAACTAGGGGCTCTCACATCCAAGATACACCATTTGTGGCGACTTACTATCGTAAGTACTTGAGTCCCAGTTTACCCTCAAATTTCTATCAAAGGTTTTTCTATCAAAAACCTTAGCCTATATACAGCTAGTGTGTAGAAATGATTAATTTCCATCAATTAACTAAAATAATAAGAGTTAAATGATGAAGGCTGGGACTCAAGTACTTACGATAGTAAGTCGCCACAAATGGTGTATCTTGGATGCGAGAGCCCCTAGTGGTCTACCAGGGAATTATATGAGTCAAATGGAGAATTTAATGTCAGGACGGCACGTTGGCCATGGTAGCTCAAAGGGTAAGAGCGACTGGACGGAAACCAGGAGATCCGTGGTTCAAATCTCGGCCATGGTATTGAATTTTTCATGTTGACTCTATGTTCAGAGAAGTTTAAAGTACTGTCAAGTGTAACACCTAATAATTTAGCATTCTTGACCATTTTTACTGGTTCATTGTTAATGTTTAAATGGATTAGAAGATCTGTTCTTTTAGCTCCAAATGTAATTAATTCACTTTTACTGGGATTCACAAACATGTTCAGATTATAAAAATAATGCAACAGTTTATCAGTGGTTTCATTTAAGGTATTCTGTAGAGTAGTAATATTTCTGTGACAAACTGTTACTGTGGAATCATCTGCATACTGGAATCATTTTGCATTATGGGTATAAGCTGGTCAATATAGTGCATGTATAGAATAAACAGAAGAGGCCCTAAATTGGAACCTTGCGGGACTCCATGGCTTAAAGTCTGTGGTTTTGACCTAAATTCACCAATTTCTGTTTTCAGGATTATAAACTGTTTTCGATTTGTCATATATGATTTCATCATTTTAAGCGCAAGGCCCCGGATGCCAAGATAATATCATTTATTCATTAGTATGTTACTATCAACACAGTCAAAAGCTTTAGTGAGATCTAATAATATGCTAGCCTCGTAGTTACCAGCGTCTATATTGCTTATTACTTCTTCAATGCAACTTGAGATACATTTTGTAGTGGAGCTATTTCTCACAAAACCGTTCTAATGTGTGGGTAAAAGGTCAAATTTTAAGAGATAATTCATAATTCTATTGAAAAGAACACGTTCAAAAATTTTTGATAGTGCTGGTAAGATAGAGATGGGTCGGTAATTATTTATGGCATCTTTCTTTCCTTTTTTTAAAAATTGGTATAACTTTTGCTATTTTTAGGATATCTGGGAAAGTTCCAACTTCTAAACAGGATTACTTTCTTGGAAGTGTTGAAAACAGTGTTGTTATGATAAATTAACTTTAAAGAGAGTCGATTAAAGACACTAGACAACACTTACTTACACTTACTTTTAAATTTTTCCGGAACTAGTTTCAGAGGCTTTGCCTCTATCATCGGCCGGCTCTCGACTGATTCTCATTGGTGTAGCTGACGATACCCTGTCACAGGTCTCCTCTGGTGGCGGCTCAAGGAACTTGCTGAACAAATCCTTCTGGGGGATGTCGAAATTGAATACTTTGTTCCTATTTTTTGAAATGAAGATTTGTTCCCATGTGGATAGTTCTTGTTTTCCTGATGTATGTTTCAGTAGTTTTGGTTCTGGATTTATGTTGTGGTTTTTTTCCCAAAAATGTGTGGCAACTGCTGATTTTTCTAATTGTTTATATTTTATGTTTCTAAAGTGTTCCTTTGCTCTTGTTTCTAAATTTCTTTTTGTTTTTCCAATATAAATTTGACTACAGTCATTGCATTCAATTTGATATATACCAGATTTTTTGTTTGATGGAATAGCATCTTTGATGTTTGAGCAAATTAGGTTTTTTAAGGAGAAATGGTTGACTGGTGCTAATTGAATATTTTGTTTTTTGAAGACTTTTTTGAATTTATCATAGGCCCATGGATGGTAAGTGAATTTTTTGAAAATCATATTAGTTTCTGTAGATGAGAGAGTTGTGGTTTCCTTTAGTAGCTTCTTCTTTTTTGCTAAGCTCACTTTTTTGTCCACTAATGATTTGGGAAAGTTATTTTTTGTGCTATTTCAATTATTTTGTTGTATTCTGTTTTGTATTCTTCTGCTGTGAGAGGGATGTTTACCAGTCTGTATGCTAAACTATTGAAGATTGCCTGTTTGTGGGATCTTGGGTTGTAGCCATTAGCTTTTATGTAGTTGTCTGTCTGTGTTGGTTTTCTGTAAATGCCAAAGTTTAGTCTGTTTTTATTCCTCATTATTTTTAGATCCAAAAATGGTAAATGCTCGTCTTTTTCTATTTCTACAGTGAATTTGATGCTTTTTTTCTTGGATATTTAAAAGTTTTAGTGCATCACTGATGTGTTTTTTTGGTACTATGGCAAAGATGTCATCTACATATCGTTGCCAGAGTTTGAACATCCAAGGGAAACCTTTGTTGATCCTTATTTCTAATGCACTCATGTACAGATCGGTCAGGAAGGGTGATAGTGGGTTGCCCATTGCTAACCCTGAAGTTTGGTGATAATATTTTGTTTGAAACTGGAAGAAATTTTGTTCTATGCATAATTTGGTTAGTTCAATGTAGTCTGAAATTTCAGATGATGCCATTCCAAGTGATTTGAGCCATTTTTCTATCAACGATAGAAACTAGTTCCGGAAAAATTTAAAAGTAAGTGTTGTCTAGTGTCTTTAATCGACTCTCTTTAAAGTTAATTCTAAACAGGAGTTTATAATATTAGCAATTGGGTCAGCTATTGCCATTCTACATGCTTTTATCAAAGAGATGGGTATGCCATCATTTCCCATACTATTACAGTTTTTTAAATTTTTAATAATGTTTGATATCTCATATTTGTCAGTTGGATGTAATTATATACTGCGTGAGGATTTGCAGTTGCTTGCTAGTCCCAGAGAGGTATTGAAATTGCTTTTGATATGATTGAGTTTTAATTTAGTTCCAACAGAGGTAAAATAGTTGTTGAATGTCTCAGCTACCTGCGTAGGTTCTTTTATTGTTTTATTATCAAAATGATTGGTTATGCTTTCTACAGTAGCATGAGTTTTACGTAAATTATTTATTATTTGCCAGCTAGTTTTACACACATTGTCTGATTTTAATATGGTTTTGCTTATACTGTTACGTTTTGCATCAATCACTAACTGACCATAAAAGTGTTTTACTTTTTCATAGTTATTCGCTTGAAGAGTCTTGCCTGTATTGTAATGTAAAGCATTAAGTTTGAGCCATGTGTGTAGATGTTTAATTTGTGGAGTAATCCAATTCTCCTGATAAACATGTTTAGGGTTACAATGTTTTACAGATTTTGGGGGACAGTGTATGTTGATGTAATAGTATAAAGTATCATAAAAAGTATTTAGTTTCACATTTGGGTCTTGAGCGGCATAGACATTTACCCACTCTATCTTTGATAAGACTGTGTTTAGACAGCATAGATTTAATTCATTAAATGAGTTTATGAATTTTAAATGACCTGTGCACTGTTTGGGGAGCCCTAAATCACTTAATTTTATACATTGAGCTGTGTGATCTGATAAGCAGGAGTTAAGAATGGTAACATGATAATGTGTTTTGTCAAAGTTAGTGATGATATTGTCAATGGCTGTACTGGATGTAGCTGTAATTCTTGTAGGTTCATTGATTGTTACAGTTAAGTTATATTCATTAAAGAGGTATTGAAGTTTCAATTTGTCATTGGAGTTTTGGAGAAAGTCAATATTAATGTCACCCATGATAATGATTTTACTCTTGTGGTTAACTGTAAAACGGTCTAAAAGGAATGTTACATTATTCAGGAAGATGTTTATGTCACAATTTGGTGGCCTGTACACTCCGATAATATTAATTGTGATATTATACAATGCAATACCGATCCCTGCTAGCTTTATGTGACCCTCAATACATAAGTTCTGGAGGTTTAATTCGGCCACAACCTTGGTTAGAATAGGATTAACTAGGATACTGACACCACCCCAGGTTTTAATACTTCAGCAAAAAGCTGAGATTAAGCGCATTTTAGGAATCAGGTTAAATAAGGACTCATGCTCTCACAGTCCATGTTCGGTAAGGATCAGTATGTCTGGTTTCTCAGAAAAACATTCAGTTGGTCAGCTTTGTTTGTGAGCATTTGGATATTCTGATGAATTAATTTTAAATACTTACTCATCACTTGGAAGCCATAGAAGACACTTAGTTTTTTGAGTGTGAGACTATGGTTTTGTTAACATTGCTTCCTTGTGTTTCTGTTGTGGTTATCTTTACAGAAGCTTCTTTAACTTTAACTAAATCTAAAACAACCTTAACTAGAGTGTTACAAAGTGATCTTTTCCCCCGCATATTAAAGTGCATACCATGTCTGGTATGATTTTCACGTTTAACATTTGCAGTGTTTATCAACTTTACATGTTGGTACTTGCTGGTAACAGAGGTTATGCTTGAGTTCACTATGTTTTTCCATGGTGAATACTTGTCAAAAGTATTCTAGCACTTGGACTGGGGTATTGTGTACAGAGCTAAATTTGTGGCTTCACAAAGGTCCAGCAGTATAAGATTTCACTTGAAACAAGCAGAAGTTGTACAGTGCAAGATCAGATTGTAGAGTGGATGGTCAAGCAATTAGACTTAGGTGGTTTCCATTTCACTCGTTTGCAGGTGTTCAGTGAGGAGATACTGTTGTGCAAAAGCATTGACATACCTGTCGTTATATGGCAATGCCTCAGGTCATGTCATTCCTTCTAACATATTTAAAACACTAACATTCCTTCATAATTAAAGAAAACAATCAATTGCTGTTGAACAGCTGATCTTGGGTCATTCTCATTCACCTGAGATCTATTTAGATTGGTATAGTAATAAAGCTTGCATCATCCTGAATATATGTCCAATGCTTAGGATCATTTAGAAGAAATATGCTCAGCAGGTTCCTTGTACATTCCTTTCTCCTCCTTTTCTCTTCATTGTTTAGGGAACATGGAACCCAATTTCCACAGACTACATTCAACAAAAAAATGTTGGTTTTTCTCCACCAAGTCCCTCACTCTTTGAATTCTTCTTTTGATCATAGCCTCCTAAAGACTCTTGACCTTCTAAAAATCCAGCTTGGGATTGTATAAACAGAACAAACTTGATCACTATGAATAACCAACATTTCCTCATGAAAATATTTCATACTTTAACCTATTATGTGTTTCAAATGAGAAGGTATTTGTCCTTGAGTGCTAGTAGGTGAGCAACCAATCAGAGTCCTGCGGTGTTGTCATATTACATTCCCGCTAAATGGTGTGTGATGAGCGCCAACCTAATCAATCTGTATGAACTACTATTCGTGCTAAGACAAAAATTCAGATTTTGCCGAAACTGATCCATGTGGAAGGTAGAGAGTAATTTATCTAACATAACCATGAAAACCCCATATTTTTAGCTCAAATAGTTTATCTAATACAAATAACTAAACCACTATTACCTGTATTATAATAAATCACGACATAAGCACTGGTTGAATTTGGCATGTATGCGTGTACATATATTTGTAATTACTCAGAACTGAAACGTAAATGTTTGACATGACGTGATAAAAGAATTACTTTGAATAATTAAATTCGAGACGAAATAATAAATTTCCTGCTGCCCTGGCAGAATGTGTCTGGTCACATTATATCTTTGTTTATCAATGGTTCGTAATCTCTATTTACTCTAGAGTTCAAAGTTGTTGGTGTGTATGTATGTACATATACTTTTCATTACTCAGAACTGAAATTTAAACTACTGACATGACGTGATAAAAGAATTACTGTGAATAAGTCAAGGTGTTAATTCAAGAAAGCAAACACTTCATTTCCTGATTACACAGAAAATGAAGCTAGTTACAGTGGAGTAATAAATATTGCACAAAAATATTTGTTAATCACTATCCACTTATCTTAAGAAGTTGATGTTAATACTTCTTTCTTTCTTTCTTTCTTTCTTTCTTTCTTTCTTTCTTTCTTTCTTTCTTAAGAAAGAAGTATTAACATCAACTGTGGAATGCTGTATGCTTATGTTTATGAATGAATGCTGTATAAGAAGTATATTTACTCTGGAGAGTTCAGATCAATATCATTCAGTTGTTCTTTACACGACAGTAGAAGATTTAGTGCAATGGCTTTTTGCGGTGAAATTAGTGGCGAGTCAAAAAGGCACGTATTGCGAAGCCAGGCTCGAAGTATTATTTTTAAGGTGTACATGTTCTTCAAAAAATTGTTGGAAACAGAAACTAAAAATGAGTTATTGCATAGAGTACTTCTGTTTAAAAACACAGAAAAAGTGTATCAGCTGGATCAACTTGCAATTGAAATGAGACACGAGGTAATACACCTCCCACCGTACCACTGCCAATATAATCCAACTGAGTTGGTGTGGGCTCAAATAAAAAGGGGGGTTGCAAACATAAATAGTACTTTTAAACTGACGGACGTTGAACGACTTGTTCATGAAATTGACAAGGTGACACAACAGGACTGGGAAAATTGCATAAGGCATGCAGAAAACCTTCAAGAAGACTATTTTAAGAAAGAAATAGCACGTGATGAGATTTTGGAAGTTATGTGCGGGCCAACCCAGGGTCATGGGATTAAATTAAAACCATAAGCCTTTATCAAAACCTTAATATGGATTTATTTTCTTGTTTGTTTGCTTTTTTATTGCTACACTTTGCATTGATCAACCAGACACATAAAAGTAACTATCAACTTCTGGTCCCAATCTGGGAGAAAGAGCCCCATAAAACCACACGGCTCACCAAAACGCAACGCATGAAAAGCCCTTAGAGAGAATCGGAAAACCCGAACATGGAGCACTTACCCTTAGAAACACCGACGCGACACCAGCCAGGCACACACTACCCTGCCGGTTTGAGGGAGCCACCCAAGAAGCCTCGGGCACCACAGCGCCCCCAAAGAGGAACGGCGGAAAGCCCAAAACAACCTGACAGCAGCGCCCTCGAACCGGAAGGGCAAGTAAAAAGGCGCCGGAGAGAAAACAAACGGCACAAACACCCCCTCCCCATCGGAAACACAGGGTGGAGAAGATAAACCGAAAGAAAAAAGGCTGAAAGAAACAAACGAAAGGAAGAAGGCCATCCCAGACCCCGGAAGGATGAAGCCCGAAGAAGGAAACCCTAGGAGAGTCGGACGATCACCAAACATCATAGAAAGTCTACCTCGGGTAGCAATAAGTATATGTACAGCGTACACTAGTTGAGTCTTTCCACCTTCACAGCTGTGACATACCATACGTCACTCTTACACTGAGAACACTGTCTCTTTCCACACACACAGTCGTGATGTAGAGAGCGCAGGTGTGAAACTAAGTTTCCTTTTTTTTCACCCTCACAACCGTGACATACCATACGTCACTCTTACACTGAGAACACTGTCTCTTTTCACACACACAGTCGTGATGTAGAGAGCAGGTGTGAAACTGGGTTTCCTTTTTTTTCACCCTCACAGCCGTGACATACCATACGTTGAGAACACTGTCATTTTACACACGCACAGCAGTGACGTAGAGAGCAGGTCGCCAGAACACTGGCGGCAAGTCTTTCAGGAGCAGAAATGAACAGAGGCAAAACGTTACCAAAGGGCAGCAGACTAGTCCTCTTAAACGCCTTACAACAGCCAGGTAGGTCACGAAAGGGTGACCAAAGCAATAGACGGTTAACGTGGCTTGAAGTCGAAGAAGAAGAAGCGACGCTAGCTCCCACGTGGCGACTCTCCCGAGGTTGTGAATAAGCGTGGCAAACGTGAAGGTCACTGTCACACCGGGTCCGCCGGGTGGGTCTGGCGCGAGGCGGCAAAATCAAGGATGGCAGAACAGGCAAGGACCACGGGAGGAGATGAGGAAGCTGAAACATAAAACAAAAGCCAGAAACGGAACCAGAAGCAGAAGTGGTAACCTAAGAATATTAACCAGCAAAATTTGTAGAATATTTTTAGGTCATAAGGGGCAGAAATATCTTTGAAGGACAAGTAATAAATATTTTGAAACGAGTAACAGTAATAAATCTCTTTAAATAAATAACAATAAGAATAATAACCATTGAAGTGACCAATACCAATAAATACTTTCCAAGTAATAAATATTTTCAAATGAGTAACAGTAATAAACATCTTTAAATAAATAACAATAAGGATAAATACCATTGAAGTGACCAATACTAATAAACACTTTCCAGTAATGAATATTTTCAAACGAGTAACAGTAATAAATATCTTTAAATAAATAACAATAAGGATAAATACCATTGAAGTGACCAATACTAATAAACACTTTCCAAGTAATAAATATTTTCAAACGAGTAACAGTAATAAACAGTAATAAATATAACAGCAAAACAATAATCCAAATTTTAACAATAAAGAAAAAAAATACCTCTAGACAATATTAAGCACATCAACATAATTGGACACTATATATATATATATATATATATATATATATATATATATATATATATATATATATATATACATACACATACACCCATACATATACACTCCTGGAAATTGAAATAAGAACACCGTGAATTCATTGCCCCAGGAAGGGCAAACTTTATTGAAACATTCCTGGGGTCAGATACATCACACGATCACACTGACAGAACCATAGGCACATAGACACAGGCAACAGAGCATGCACAATGTCGTCACTAGTACCGTGTATATCCACCTTTCACAGCAATGCAGGCTGCTATTCTCCCATGGAGACGATCGTAGAGATGCTGGATGTAGTCCTGTGCAACGGCTTGCCATGGCATTTCCAGCTGGCGCCTCAGTTGAACCAGCGTTCGTGCTGGACGTGCAGACCATGTGAGACGACGTTTCATCCAGTCCTAAACATGCATAATGGGGGACAGATTCGGAGATCTTGCTGGCCAGGGTAGTTGACTTACACCTTCTAGAGCACGTTGGGTGGCACGGGATACATGCGGACGTTCATTGTCCTGTTGGAACAGCAAGTTCCCTTGCCGGTCTAGGAATGGTAGAACGATGGTTTCGATGACGGTTTAGATGTACCGTGCACTATTTAGTGTCCCCTCTACGATCACCAGAGGTGTACGGCCAGTGTAGGAGATCGATCCCCACACCATGATGCCGGGTGTTGGCCCTGTGTGCCTCGGTCGTATGCAGACCTGATTGTGGCGCTCACCTGCACGGCGCCAAACATGCATACGACAATCATTGGCACCAAGACAGAAGCGACTCTCATCGCTGAAGACAGCACGTCTCCATTCGTCCCTCCATGCTCCCCTGTCGCGACACCACTGGAGGCGGGCTGCACGATGTTGGGGCGTGAACGGAAGACGGCCTAACGGTGCACGGGACCGTAGCCCAGCTTCATGGAGATGGTTGCGAATGGTCCTCGCCGATACTCCAGGAGCAACAGTGTCCCTAATTTGCTGGGAAGTGGTGATGCGGTCCCCTACGGCACTGCGTAGGATCCGACGTTCTTGGTGTGCATCCGTGCGTCGTTGCGGTTCGGTCCCAGGTCGACGGGCACGTGCACCTTCCGCCGACCACTGGGGACAACATAGATGTACTGTGGAGACCTCATGCCCCACGTGTTGAGCAATTCGGCGGTACGTCCACCCGGCCTCCCGCATGCCCATTATACGCCCTCGCTCAAAGACCGTCAACTGCACATACGGTGCACGTCCACGCTGTGGCGGTATGCTGCCAATGTTAAAGACTGCGATGGAGCTCCGTATGCCACGGCAAACTGGCTGACACTGACGGCAGCGGTGCCCAAACGCTGCGCAGATAGCGTCAATCGACGGCCAACACCATGGTTCCTGGTGTGTCCGCTGTGTCGTGCGTGTGATCGTTGCTTGTACAGCCCTCTCGCAGTGTCCGGAGCAAGTATGGAGGGTCTGACACACCGGCGTCAATGTGTTCTTATTTCCATTTCCAGGAGTGTATATAAACAAGTAAATAACACACTAACATGGGTACCCAACATTTTTTAAATAACACTCACACACAGAAAGAAAGAGAAAGAGAGAGACATGCCGGCATAGAGAAAGAGGAAAGTGAAAGTGAGTACATGCCTTGGCAGCACGGCACGCGAGCGACACACAACACAACACAACCGTGCCCCGAGGTCAAGGGCGCAGAAGCAAAACAAACACGGGAACGAAAACAAACACTGAAATACCAAAACAAACAGTGCAAAGCAAAACTGACATCAAATCCTAGCGTCAGGGCACGGTTTCAACTGAGTGATGTGAGCTCGACGCATTTCATGGGTTTTACAGTGCTCCAGAGTAACGGACACGCCCTTAAAAATGTTAATGATCTTATAGGGGCCAGAGTAATGCAGAGCTAATTTAGCAGCAAAAGCGTCCTTACGCGAAACTTATAGGGAAAGATTTACACATAACCAGTTGACCGACCGCGAAAGGAGGTTTTCTGTTTTCTTCATAACGCCTTTTGGTGAGCTCATGTGCACGTTTTAAATTATTAAAAGCTCTCCTCCAGTTCTGTCTAATAATTTCGATTGAAAAGGTCTGAGGAAGTAGATCATTTAAGGACCACATATTCGCCAAGGGGGAACTGGGTACAAAAGCAAACATTAAACTGAAGGGGGTGGTCTGATGAGCTTCATGACGAGCAGAGTTAAAAGCAAACTGCAATTTTCCCAAGTTAGTATCCCACTGATTGTGGTGCTCATGATGGAAAGCAATCAAAGCGGATTTCAAATTTCTATTAACCCTCTCGGCTTGGGAAGGATTAGGGTAATACGGGGTGGTAGTGATATGTCTTACCCCCACTGACAACAGAATTGTTTAAACCAACTGGAAGTGAACTGTGAGCCATTGTCAGACACAACGTAACGTGGAGCACCAAAAGCAGCAAAGATGCTATTCAGGACCTTCGTAGCAGTACGAGCCGTGGCACGTGGCACGGCCGAAATCCACACGAACTTAGAAAAGGCGTCAACAACCACAAGAGCATAAGTATTACCTTGAATCGACCGGGAAAATGGGCCTATAAAATCTACAAATAATTTTTCCATCGGCTTAGATGCCACATCAGACGCGAGACCCCCCCCCCCACGTGGTTCGCTGCGCCGGCTTAGCCATGGAACAAATATTACAAGCTTTAACACGGGTCGCAATATTGCGATCCATGCCTTTCCATATAAAGCGCTCACGTATTTTATCGCGAGACTTGTTTATTCCAAGGTGCCCACCAAAGTTGAGTCCAGAGGGTCTACTCCCATCAGCCTTGAACCCGTAGGAACAAGACCCGGGCCTCTTTCAACCAGGGAGTTATCCGAGCTGTCCCTTAAAGGGCGCCCGGCATCCTCCGTGGGGCTTTCCATTAGGGCAAGACCTAGTTTCCTAACAAGCCCCCCCATCTGGTCCTAGGAACACAAGACTGGACGGAAGTGGATACGCCACTTACGCGCGTCAACACTCAAGGTGAAGACTACCGATATGACCTCGGTGGGGCCGCCTGGTGATCTAGCACACCTTCTACTAGCTAAGCAGGCTAGTACCCGGAAACTTAATGGCTTCCCTCAACCCCGTCCGAAGACGTACCCAATCTCCCACGGGTATCGGGAACACACTGCCCCCTCGAGACCATCTCAATCCGAACAACTCCCGAAGGAGAGGCTCGGCTGTTCGGCCCGAGGTTCCTCTAGTAACGTCAGAGGTACCACGAGTGCTAAGGGTCCTCAGCGCCCGCACTTTGGCAGCTGAAAGGGACGGATCCCTTCCCCTACGGGGGGTGCCCACCAAAGGGTGAAAGATGAAAGTAAGCAAACACCATGGGGATGATACTATCGGGCAAAACGATCTTAAATTTGCCGTCAAAATTAGCACGCGCCATAAGAACACCATCACGTAAGCAATGCGGCGGGACAGGATGGCCGTCCTCGAACTGCTGTATAATCTGATTAGTGCAGGCGTCCCTGCGCTGATGTTCAGCGATGCTGGTAAACATTTCGGGGAACGACAGACAGGCGTTAGAGCCAGAAACTGTCCGCGAAGATGGTAACTGGGGCGGTTCATCAGAAAACATGCGTGTAAGGGCGTCAGCAACTATAGTAGCCTCGTCCATCGCATCCCAGGCGGTGTCAAAGCTTTCCCTTCTGACCACGCCTCCTCACATGTAAGCAATTATAACGGTTTTCCACCCTTAAACATATGGGTGGTCCTTCTTAATACGTTCACCAAGTTAGAGCGCTGTTGCAATATTTTTCTTGTGTCCTCAGAAATTATCTTAGACTGTGCAAACGTGCTTCCTATGTGCGTTAATTAAGCTTATATTTATAGAAGTTACATAGTGTTTTACTTAGTATAGTTTTATACATTTATTGGTGTTTAATAGTTATTGGCGTTTAGCACTTGCGTAATTTAATTAAGATGTGGAGAGCGTGGGTATCGAACCTAACATGGATATGCTAACATGGATTTCCATTCATACTTGTAATATATACCTAACAGTATTTCTAACCTTTCTCGAGTTCTAAAGCGTTTGTGACATTTTAATTATTATGTAGAATGTGCGTGATTATTTATTTAAATTGTGCTTAGCAGAAGACCCCCGCCCCCCCCCAAATATATACTGCTTAACTTTATTCAAACTTTTAAAACTAGCAGACATCCTTGTAAAAAGCTTCGAAAATTTAAAAAGACTAATAGAGTTTCCTTACTAGTTTTTCTTTAATTTCTTGCTTCGTTTTTTTCTACTTTTGAAGTATTTATTGCTTTGTTAAATTAACAGAAATTCATCACCTGTAGCTGCCATAGAATAAAGGAATTTTTTTAGGATAAATCGGCTCACGATTGCAATAAACAAAGCTCTAAAGTGCAATCTTTGCTTATAAATGATTATTAAGTACCAGAATATCCAAAGTGCTTCTTTAATTTGCAAGTAAATATCCCTCGCAAATTCATGCACACTGATGCAGTTTAACCCTTTTAAAATTGTAATGATGTTTTACTAAACTTTCCTTAGATATTATGTAAATAATACGCATTTAGTTCCTGTACGTAATAGAAGTACTAATACCATAATATATCTCTTTTCAGTTATGTTATAAAGAGTTGTAACATTATGTATTATTATAGGAAACATTAATGATTTAAAATTTATTTGAAAAGATCAATGACGATTTCTTACAGTGAACTCTCCGTTATTTATTTATTTATAATTTTCCTCTAAACGTTATTTTAAACAACGGCAACCCTGGGTATTCTCAGCTGTAAACACGTGCCTAACATTCTTCACCTCTGACCCCGGTTGGTGTTTCCTAAGATGTTAATGACATTGTGGTTAGGGGGAAGAACAGTTTTTCCCTACAAAGAGAGCCGGTTGGGGATGCTTTAAGCGCGGTCACTATACATTATCAGAACCACGAATGTGCCTCGGTGTAAACTTAAACGCACCAATCCATACGCCCCAACGGGCGAGCTTACCGGTTTTACGTGGTGTCCCTAACGCCCACGTGAGAGCCTGGTTATCACACTCCAATATGAAAGATACATGTTCCAGGTAGGGTTTATACTTCTCGAGACCAAACAAAACTGCCAAGGTTTCGAGCTCATAGATGGAAAACTTGTGTTCAGCTTCAGATAGAGTTCGCGAAGCATAGCAAATGGGACGGCGCCCCTCCGGAAAACCCTGGAGAAGAACCGCCGCCAGGGAATAACTAGAAGCGTCAGTCTGAAGAATAAAAGTTGTATTGAAATCTGGAAACGCCAAAACAGGAGAGGAAATGGCGGAATTAAGGTCTTCGAACGCACGCTGTTGTTCGTCACCCCAGACGTACTTAATACCCTTACGCCGAAGGCGATTCAAAGGTTCAACCCGGGCAGCGAAGGAAGGAATAAACTTGGAAAAGAAATTCGCCATACCAACAAAACGAGCCAATGCACGTAAGTTCTTAGGGGGTGGAAAATTGCGCACGGCTTTGGTGCGCTCTAAATCAATAGTAATGCCGGCGGGCGACACCCAACGACCCAAGAAAGAAATCTCTGCGGTAGCGAACTTCACTTTAGACCTTTTAACCGTGAGGCAAGCCTTCTGTAAGCGATCAAAAACCTCACGTAAATGTAAGATATGGGAATCAAAATCAGGAGAGCACACTACTAGATCGTCTAAATAGTGGTAAAGAAATTTAAATTTAATGTCAGAAAACAAATTGTCCAAGAGACGGGAAAGTACCCGCGCACCGGTAGCAATCCCAAAGGGAATCCTATTAAACTCATACAATCTCCACGGAGATGAAAAAGCAGTCACGTGTTTACATTCATCCGACAATGGGATCTGATGATAGGCGCTGTTTAAATCCAGAGTCGTAAACACGCGTGCTCCAGCAAAGTGATGGGCGGCAGTATGGAGGTCTGGCATGGGAGTAGATTCAATAAGTATTTTTTATTGAGTTGGCGATAATCTACGACAGGACGGAAATCATTGTCACCCTTAGGAACTAAGAAAACCGGGCTACTATAAGACGAAGTGGAAGGTCTAATGATACCCTTATCCAACATATAATTGATTTTAGCCTTCAAAATGGCCATTTTGGGTGGTGTCAGCCGGTACGGAAAATGCTTAACAGGGGACAGGTCAGTCAGCTGAATATCGTAGGTAATAAGATGAGTAACACCCAATCGGTCGGAAAACAAGGAGGAAAATTCCTGAACCAAACACTGCGGTTTGTTGGTGAGTCAAATGAGACAAGGAAATATTTGCCTCACGTTCGTCTAATAGCGTGACGCTACCTAGACGAGGACGAGGTGGAACGTCGTATAGTTTCTCCTGAAAAGGTACACTACTTCCAGTCGCGAACCCGAAAGTGGCTTGTCTCTTCACAAAATCTAAACACAAACGGGAGCGTGACATAAAATCGGCCCCCAAGATTACAGAATAGGGTAGATCAGGGACCAAATAGCACTCATGTTTCCAAGTGAATTTAGGAAATCGGATAGTACACCTAACCTTGCTAGACACGTTAAAGGACTGACCATTAACTGCCTAACATTGCACCTGACAGCTCACCTCCTTGGGGCACGAAGGCGCCAATGTATTGCGAAAATATACTTGATTAATGAGAGAAATTGAGCTACCGGAATCAAGGGCTAAAACGATCACCTTACCGACAACAACCTGCACAAGAGGTTTAATAGAATGGGGTAGAGCCAAAATGCGCCGCGATGAAGCCAAACTCGCGCTCATGGCAGGCAACTTCTGGCGTCAAATGGGGCGCTGCCGGAAACGGCTATCACGTCCAGATTTCGAAGGGTCCATGCCCGTTGGGCGAGGGAAACTACAGTTCTTAACCATATGTCCTACCTCCTGACAACGGTAGCATCTTAACCGGAGCCCGTGAGGTGATGACCAAGGTCGGACGCCGGGTGTTAAACCATCTCCACGATTCACTCGTGGTGGGGGAGGTGAAGCGAGATCGATCTACAGAAGAACACTCATTAAGTAGGGACACTAAAGATTCCAATGCCATGAACGTATTAGGGCGTGTCGCGAAAACAAGACTGGAGCGAGCTTCGGGATTCAAACCCGAAATGATGACATCACAAACTGCCTGCTCCGTATCTGGGAGACGTAAGGCCAAGGCCACGTCCCTGACCCGTCCCATATACTGGACAAACGGTTCAGCCAGACCTTGAGGTCGTAAATAATGGTCTTGCAATAATTTTAACGATTCACGACGCGGGATAAAGAATTCCAAAACCAAAGCATGAAAAGTACTTAAAGGGTCAGCTGATTGCCCTGCTCTAAGCAAAAGATTCAAAACTACACCTTTGACCTTGGTCGCAACTGCCTGCATCATTAAATCGGAAGAAACCGAGTGCACCATGGCTACCTTGTTAAGCTTTACTAGGAATTTCAAAAACGTGAAAGCCGACAGCACATCCGACACCTCGAACATATCCACTGCCTCCACCAACTGTTGTAAAGGGTGTATGATTTTTAAGGCACGAAATGGCGTCGAAAGAGAAGCTACGGGACTCACAGCCGGGGAAGACGAGGTCTCCGGAAAATACAGCTTAGCGTCTTCTCCCCCTTGACGAGCCATGGCGTTAAATTTCTCGAGGAGCGCCTCAAAATTTTGTTTGAGTGTTTTAACACGAGGTAAAACCTCGGAACGCGGAAAATAGGTAATGAGATAATCTAACCTGTTGATATAATGCTGGATGCACGCCAATAAACGAACCTGCTGTCCTCTTGAAGGGGAGCCCTCGCGCTCCAAATCTTGGATAACCTCACCCAACTCTAAAAGCGCTTCAGAACACACTTGAGGGAAATTGGCAACTAAATCATGCTTATCAGGTAAAGCAATGAACGGTTTGTCCTTAACAAGACGCAATGCGTCTAATATGGCCGACCAGTCGGCCGCAGGAGAGACCTGCCCACCACGAATTAACAACTCAAAAAGCAGCTCACCTTTACGCAAGCGGTCAATATTTGCTAAGGAAGTCGCCATTCCTAACTGCCACAGGATACAGTAGTAGGCACAAAGAACTCCAAAAGCAACAAACACGAACGCGCGGAAACCAAGCCGAGAGCCAAGCGTCAAATGAACCACGCTCTGCTACCAATTTGTGCGGGCCAACCCAGGGTCATGGGATTAAATTAAAACCATAAGCCTTTATCAAAACCTTAATATGGATTTATTTTCTTGTTTTTTTATTGCTACACTTTGCATTGATCAACCAGACACATAAAAGTAACTATCAACTTCTGGTCCCAATCTGGGAGAAAGAGCCCCATAAAACCACACGGCTCACCAAAAGGCAACGCATGAAAAACCCTTTGAGAGAATCGGGAAACCCGAACATGGAGCACTTACCCTTAGAAACACCGACGCGACACCAGCCAGGCACACACTACCCTGCAGGTTTGAGGGAGCCACCCAAGAAGCCCCGGGCACCGCAGCGCCCCCAAAGAGAAACGGCGGAAAGCCCAAAACAACCTGACAGCAGTGCCCTCGAACCGGAAGGGCAAGTAAAAAGGTGCCGGAGAGAAAACAAACGGCACAGTTATAATCATAAATTTGCAAGACTCAGACGATGAAGACAGTGACAATGATGAATTGTCTCGTAATGGAAGTGACATTGACAGCAATATGGATGAGCCACTAGCAGTTCCATTGGATTAGAAAAACAGGTAATTCATAAACTATAATTATAGTTATGGTATTTTAAAATATACATAATTTGCGAAAATGCTTTTTCCAATTTTGATTTTGGCAACTGCATCATTGTAAAAGTTTGTAAAATATAATTTGCTTACCCTACGTCTGCGCCAAGCAGACCTGCATGTTGTGTGAGTGTGCGAGAGAGAGGGAAATATAAAAGGAGTGGGGTAACAAGCTGGCAACGCTGAGTGTGATATGGCATCTGATTAGCTGGACTCCAGAACCCTTCCCATTTGAAACGCATAATAGTTTATAATGTGTGAAAATGTGGAATCTTAATATTTCCTTTAGAAACATCCCATGGTTTTTCATCAATTATTGACACAGGACTGAACTCAATAGACAGTGCAACTAACATTGAGACAGTTTAAAGTTGCGCTAACTCTCTACTGTTGATCTTTTAGACTAATTTCTTTTTACTCACACATTGGCAAGATTCTGGTGTCTTCTGCCTTTGGTTCTTTTTTGGGGAAGGTGAGGGAGATCATACGATAAGTCAGGTTGCACATAAGCACTATGGTTAGTTTGCTTTGCATGTAAGCATGTCAAGCAATAAGAAGTTCTCAGCCCAGAGAGTTGAGGGGTGATTCCTCAAGTTGACATTGTGCAATGTAGATGTTTCCACAACTGTATCATCATGCCTTTAATTTGAAAGCCTGCATTTTTACCAATTGGTTCTGGAGGTTTTTAGATCAGTATATCATATTATTTTGCAGCAGTTTAATGTTCTTATGAGTCAGAAGCACTGATCCCAACTTTGAAGCCTAGGATTACACAATATATGAATGTACAGAGAGTAATAACCAATTAACTGGAGTCTGTTTAGAAATGATCTGCATGCAGCTCCAATACTTTAGTAGATACTGAAGGGGAAGGGTCACTGACATTTATATCAGAGTGAACAAGTTTATTAGTACAGCCAAGAGCAAAAGGAAAGCAGGAAAACTTCACACAATATGATTTGGGATCTAAATGATCTCAGTAGTACTGCTAAAGCTTTGGACTGGAAGCTAATCATGCATGTACTATGTGTAATTTACTATTAGGTGATATTCACAAATATACTCATAACTATAAAACTATTGCAACATAAAGTACCTAGAAGTTTTATTGAGCTACTTGAATTTACTTGAAGTTTTAAATCAAGTAATGAAAATATAGCATCAATATTTTCTGATACTACTGGGTGTCCATTATCTAAATTTACAATGCTACTGAATGACCTTCAATGACACAGTGCTGTATTCGTTCATTATCTTGCTTAAAGGAAAGGGGAATATTAGTAACCTGGTATACAGTAAGTGACCTAACACAAATACAGCACTTGGGAGCTGTGTATCTGATATGAAAGGTTATCCAATTATTATATACACAAATGCTAATTACCATTGCAACCACCATTTTGTTGCTTGACACTAAGAAATTTTGATTGACTCTTCTTTCTCCTTTTCATAATATTCAATCACATTATATATGATTTCTCATGCCTGCTGATGTATGGCATGTTGCTGTCCAGAAGACAACATTGCATCTGAACAGTGTACATACATTGTCGCACCATGTATGCATGATAGGCTTTCATAAACATCTCTGTTGGTTCACATTCCTTCCAATACATCTCCATGCTTTGCCATGTAGTACCGTGACAATGAATTATATGAAATAAGACTTGAAGAATAAGAAATGAAACCATGAAATCAACCCAATTAGTATTCTTAATGACTATAGACTATGATACAATGAAGAACAAAATTAATATAGTGGTGGTGTTTTAGGGCCCGTCGACGAGGTCATTTGGGGAAAATTAATATAATTTTGAGTTGGAGTAGTACTCCATGCTACACATATTCCTAGTGTTTACCTAACACATTTTGTTAGGATCTTCTTAACATCCTCGGCTGATGCTGACTTTTTTAATTGGGTGAACTACTTAGTGGCAATTGGGGCGTTCCTATTGGTGTCCTGATGAACTCTAAGTTTGGGTTCTCATCAAAGGTGATGTCAAAATTGAAAAGAGTTTTCCTTCATACTTCTTTATGAATATCTTTTCCCACATGATTAATGCAGTTGGACCCTGAACACCTTTTAATAAACGGATATCTTGTTCTATACTGTCATTCCAAATTGGCAGTAGCGAACCATTTTTATTCATAAAGCAATATGAAGGAAAGCTCTTCAATTTTGACAGCACCTTTGATGAGAACTCAAACTTTAAGTTAATCAGGACACCAACAGAGAGGCCCCAATTACCACCAAGGAGTTCACCCAATCAAAATTTAAGTCAACATTAGCCGAGGATGTTAGGAAGGTCCTAACAAAACTTGTTCTAGGTAAATGCTAGTAATATATGGAGCATGAACTATTATCCGACTCAAAATGATGTCAATTAGTATTACATGACCTACACAGAAACCAAATTGGTTAGCAGCGGTAAAGAAACTGAGATAAGATGCCTAATAGGATCAATATGAAGAAAACTGATGTGCTGTGCACTGATATGACTTTCTGTACTTGTGTACACTGCTCTTAACAATACTTAAGCCTCCATCTACTATCTATCCTGTTCAAAACAAAAAAGAAAAAAAAAGGTAGTTTTTTCCATAAGTGAAAAGTGGTGAATATGTGCAACAAAATCTAGTGCTAAATGATAGAAATTAATTGTTCTTCCATACTAGCCATGTTTAGGACAACATTTTTGAAGGGTAGAGTCAGTTTTAAGTCTGACTCTACTCTTCAAAAATCTGGCATGTTTCACTTGACATGAAATACTCTAATTACTTTGCCAGATGAACTTGGAGATGGTTAATGGCTATACACTTTTTGCTATGCTGAATTATAACAGTGTATATGCATATATTTGTATCTATTAGTAGCGTAAATTAAGAAAATCACCAGAATATAAATCACCAAATCTAATATAATTTTGTGCTTCATTGTATCATACTCCTTACACAATGGAAAATCACCAAATCTAGTTTGTTAAGAGCATTGCAAATGAATTCATATTTCATATTTCAACTTGCCAAAAACCAGCAGAACTTTTCCTAGTCCAGCAAAGCATAATTATTTTGCAATGACATGAAATATAAAATAAACTGGTCATTGTAGTATGTGTACAAAAATATGTTGCACTCACATGACTCTCTACTCTAGTTCAAACTATGTTTACAAATGCTAATTTTCTTGTAGGTGCAAAGGAATATGGGAATACAGTATGCTCTAAGCAACCGAGCGAGATGGCTCAGGCAGTTTTATCTGTGAGCCGCCTTTGGGAGATCCAGGTTCAATTCCCGTGGCCGACCTACCTTATCCATGGGTCTTTTCAGGGGTTTCCTTGGTTACCAGGTGAATCCTGGATAGGTTAATTACATCCCCCAAATTTCCTGTCCCTCCATTCCATCTCCATTATCATTTCACATCGTCTCTCATCTGGTGGTCTCTTTCAGGGTAGAAGTGTCGGCGGATGTCTTGACGCTGTCATGACTCCTTGGGTTGGCCACCCTGTATTCGCTCACTTCATCCTTCCTCCCGGGGATGCCCCACTTGGGGCTTAGGTAAAATAAACCACAGGTTTCGGTGCCATATCCCCTCCGCAGTAATCCCAATCTTAATCTTAATGCTCTAAACAACAGTAAAATCTTTCAAGAGCTGGTTGTTATGTAACGACTATGACATTCTGTTCTCTTTGCATGTGCAAGTAAACGACTTCATTTGAAAAAATCTATCAAAAATCAATGGAAAATCAAATAAATAACAAGGAATATCTCCAAAATTGTTCACACCACATGACGCTAGTCATTCAAAATGAAGAGGACTAATGAGGACATTCCCTCAAGATATACAATTGACTTGTCATAAACATATCATGGAGAAATTTTTTTTGGGCGACGCGAGAACATTTCCTAAGTCCAAAGGTGTACGTATACGCAAGCAGTCGAGCAGCCGGTTATCTTGTTGCAACCAACGTGAGAAATATATGTAAAACTTGTAGCCAACCTCTGCAAAAATGCCCCAGACATAGGTGATGCAATCCATGTGCAAAGGAACATGGTTTGAGCAGGATAAGTTATCGCCCGGTCAAATTTTGTTACTCATGCACTGCTTTGCACATAAACAATCCTACGACACGACGATAATGGAGTGCTCCGTAGGAAATACATGTATGAGCTCATGGACTGGTTCGACTACTGCCGCGAAGTGTGCATGATGTCAAATGACACCAAGTATACTGCAAGGGGGGAAATTGGCGGTCCCGGCCACGTTTTTCAAATCGATGAATGCAAAATAGGACGATGCAAGTTTCATCGTGGGCGTGTCATAGAGGGCAACTGGATCTTGGAAATGATCGATGTGGAACCGAATGAGGTGCGGATAACGATATGCCCCAACAACAGGGGGGATGCAAATATGCTCTAGTCTAATTGCAGCGCCCACGATGAAACTTGTGTCGTCCTATTTTGCATTCGTCGATATGAACGACATGACCGGGATGGTCAATTTTCCCACTTGCAGGATACTTGGTGTCATTTGACATCATGCACACTTCGCGGCAGTAGCCGAACCAGTCTAATACAGTCAGCGAACTCATACATGTATTTCCTACGGAGCACTCCATTATTGTCGTGTCGTAGGATTGTTTATATGCAAAGCAAAGCATGAGTAACAAAATGTGACCAGGCAATAACTAAGCCTGCTCAAACCATGTTAGTGTTTAGTTAGCTATGTGGTGCAATTTAGGTGCTACATTTGTGTTAGTCTGCTAGAAAGTGTAATTTTGGGACAAGTAAGACTGTTGGCAGCATTGCGTTCAGTGGAGAAACAAGCATAGTTTGGCTGCACTGAATTCTTCAATATGGCTACATTACACAGTAGGTAAATATACAAACAATTAATAACGTTAAAAGAATGCCCTCCAACACAAAATTGCACTAAAAAGTAAAGAAATTATATTAAAAATCATGGTTGTATATAAAAACATCAAAAAGTGTGGAGGAATTAGAAACAAATCGCCGCGTCGCCTATGAGAAAGAAGAGCCCATATTTTAAATGTGTATTTTAACCAAAATCATTACAGACATTTTTAGAAAATCAAGATTTTTTAAAAATGTTTCTGGTAAAGATGTCTGAGATTTTTCTTGAGAACCTTTGTGTGGCATTCTTGGAAGACGCTGAACTTAAATACCAACTGTGGTATTTAACCAGCTTTTCATTTTTAAGTTATGCTATTTACGCACGCATGCACGCGCACGCGCCCGCGCCCACACACACACACACACACACACACACACACACACACACACACACACACACACACACACATCTTTGTCTAAAATGCTTTTTTGTTTTTTAGATTCAAGGGATCCCAAAATATGTATTTCTGGGGAAATCTCTATATAAAATTTTGGGTAGAATGTAATAGTACAGAAAGTAAAAATTACATGTAACTTAAGCCACAACATTGACAGAAGATCTTATCAAAATATCCAAGGAAGAAAATGGCTTCACTGCTAACTGCCTAACATTAGATAACCAACCAACTCTGAAAGAAGAATTTATGTGATATTTTCCCATTATGGTGCGCTCTGGTTATTAGGTGACATTCTGTTTGTACAGTTGCACACATTCCCCATAGTATATGATGAGACGAGAAGTTTGTTGATGGTATTGAGTACAATGATTTCAGAAATTTCATCAGTATCAGCAACTGCTCCTAAAATATATGTGGTAAAAATGTAAACTTCATCTGTTACACTGGAAGAGGGATTATATTGCAGGACATTAAATGTTAAGTTTAAAGCAGATAATCCTTGATTCTTTTCACTATCATAAAACTAGCGACCCATAGCTTTCATCATGAACTATGTAAAAACAAAAAATACCACAGGCCGTGTGAAAGCTTTTCTTGCTAACTGTGCGGGAATGTAATGTGTTATTTAGCTTGGTAAGTGATAAAAGCTATTTGCTTTAACTTTTAGATAAAATATGTATTTATTTGGAATAATTTTAATGCTTACAGTAGGCCGGCTAAGGATAGAGGCAAAGCCTCTGAAACATGTACCGGAAAAATTTAAAAGTAAGTGTTGTTTAGTGTCATTAATCGACTCTCTTTAATGTTAATTTATCATAACAACACTGTTTTCAACACTTCCAAGAAAGGAATTGCTTACAGCAGTGTTTCACATTTTTGTTTTGACAACACAATTTCCCATTAAATACAATATGATGTGATATTTAACATGGGAAGTGATTTGATTTACTGACAGACTTGAAACTATACATACATAGGCAGTACTGAAGTGGAAATTTGCTGATTTCAGTTCTAAGGAACTGCCATGAAATTGTTTCCCCTATACATCATGGCACATAGTTACTTTTCAGGCTGCAGCTGTACATGTAGACTCTTTAAGGCTTTCTGCTGTAGCTTAGCTTGTCAGGAAGTCTTTACCTTAACTCTTTTCAGAGCATGTAGTAGTGCTGTTGCATTTCAATATTGAAAACTTGATTCCACATCTTATTAGACATCAGCAACCTGAAGTTTGTTCCAAGAATAAAAACACATTCAGCATTGCTGTGAAGCCTAGTTAACAGTACCAACATAACTGGTGTTATTTTCTTACATTTTAACATTTCATCTGAGATTCAAATTTTGGAGGTCCAAGGCTCACTTCCCATTGGATGGACCATCCTGCTTTGGGATTTTTGTTTCTGCTCTAGGGTGGTAAGTGCTGGGATGGATTTTATACTGCCATATATCTTCCTGTACCTCATTTCCTTTTAAGGATGCAGGGCCTGGAACAAGTCAGTGGTATGTGATCCATATGGTGGATGTGCTTTAAGCTGTTTCTACTTCATCCTGCAATTTTTTAATAACTGACATAAATACTTCACCTTAGATAGTATATACAGTATTGTTCTTCCAGAAATTAGGGCAAATGAAGGGCATTAGGGAGATGATCTACTTGTAAATGGTATGTAATCCCTGCTGTGTCAACCTTCTCTTTTGGCTCATCCTTTCCTCCCACAAGTTCTCTCTTTTTAACCCTGTCTTCTTTCCCTAAGTCATTAGGCTATAAATTTTATCCCCTTATTTGATTTTGAAATGAAAAGGAAATATAACGTTCACATGTAGACTGTTCAGGTGGTTGAAGTCAGCAAATTTTTCTTTACCCTGGTGCCAGATGACAAAGTGTTATCAACATATCAACAAACCACTTTAGATTTGCAAGTAGAAGTGTCAGTGTAGATGAAATATGTCAAGGTAAGTGTGTCTCTGAATGATTCCATGATGTCCTCAGTCAGGGAAATTCCCTATTATAAGAAATAAGGAGTCCTTCTAAGGGTACTCTGGTGAAGAGCGATTATGTCAAAGCTAACCAACATGTCACATGGGTCCACCTTCAGCACTGAAATTGTGATGATTGACTGTTTTAAATTGCTGATGTGATGGTGAAAACAGTCAACTAACGGATGAAGTAATGTGGTACACTGTGTTTATGTATTTTTGGCAATCCAGAGCCTAGGTGAAGATGCACTACTTGAAATGTTGTTTCTCTGAACTTCAGCAGTAAACTGAAAAGGCTGGTGGTCTTTTTGGTGATCTGAGCAATCTGAAGGTGTAGCTATGGGCTTACTACTCTCACCGGTCATTACAAAACTTTTCATGTAGAATTTAAAACATATAACACTGGACACTTGTATTTACAAGATTAGATTAGATTTTATTGTGCATATTTCAAAATTTTACAATTTACGACTTTCGGCTACATTTATTTGTCTTTATCTTGTTGCTACCTTGGCTTACATGACACCCTGGTCTTCTGCTCTGCCAGGTAGCTCTTAACCTCCATGTCTCCTTGTTACTTAATTAGTCCCATTCTTCCCCCTCATCTTCCTTTCTTATATTCTTTACATTTCTGGCCCATTTTTCTTTTACTTCTGCAAGAACTCACCAATACTTCTTACCTTCTTTTCCTCCCTGCCCGTTAACATTTATCCTCTTCTCTACTTTCTCCCATTTTTCCTCCCAAACCTTTTTTCTCCACATTGCAACCTCCTCGTATGCTTTCTTTTCCCCCACACAATTCACAAATTCCCTTTTCCCTACCTCTTATCCCTCTTAGAAATATTGTTCCTGTTCTCATCCAAGCTAGCCCTTCTCTCTCTTGCCTATTACAGTAATCTACATATGCATCTCGTCCCCAATTTCTTTTTATTTGATTGTAAAATTGTAATGATTTCATATTTTCTAGACTTTCCCATATTTCCTGTCTTTCTATATTTTCAATTCTGCATTTTACTAATTTACCCACGTCGCTTGTATTCGTTTCCTCTAATCTCCATATATCTCCCATTCTTATTTTTTCCATAATTCCTCCTATCTCTGCCCACCAACTATTTCAGTTTGCTGATCTTTTTTGCTGTCTCATGAATAATTTCATAATTTCCCCTTCTTCTTTGGCTGATCACCTATACCAAAATTTTATTATTCTTTCCATTATTATTCCATTTCGTCTTGTCGTTCCTAATTCTACTAAAGCTACTTCCCTAGGTGCTGACCTTGGTAAGCCTAGTAGCTCTTTACAAAACCTTCTGTAGTTTTGGTCCACCGTTTTGTTTACCTCTGTGCCCCCCAGATCTCCACTGCATACAACATTTTGGATTCAACTAGTGCTTCATACATTCTTTCTAACCACTTGGTTGTCATTTCTAGCTTATATTTGCATATTCTTATCCCATTCATTGCCGCCCTTCCTTTTGCTTCAATTTTTCTCCTTTGTGCTCCCCACTTTCCATTGTTATTCAACCTTACTCCTAAGTATTCAAATTCATTGACCACTTCTACCCTTTTGCCATTTAGTACCCACTTTTCATCTTTTTTTAGTTTAACTCCCTTCTTGAAGACCATAACTTTTGACTTATTTATGTTTATTTTTATTCCCCTCTTCACAGAATTTCTTGATTTCATTTATTGCCTTCTGCAATCCTACTATCGTTATAGATCCTACCATTAAGTCATCTGCATATAGCAATCCAGGAATTTCTTTGTTTGCTATTACCGGACAGTGCTGATTTCCTTCTTTAACCTTGTCTATTATCTCATCTATAAATAAGTTAAATAAAATTGGACTCATTTTGCATCCTTGTCTTAGGCCTATTTTTTGTTCTGTCATCTCCGTAATTACATTTTTTCCCCCACCTTATGCAAAACTTCACCCCTTCATAGATTTTCTCTACTTCTTTTATATATTTTCCACTTACCCCTTTCATCCTCAATTTCCAAACTAAAGCTTTTCTTATTAATTTATAGACGAGTCGTATTTATTACACATCTGCTTCACTTTTGCACCTATTTTGAGGACATGTTTCGCAAATCATCGTTTGCATCTTCGGCTCTTATGCAACTAAAGCTTGATCCAGTGGTGTGGGTAATTCTGGAGTTGCTGCTGCCATCTTTTGATTTAGTGATGAACTTAAATGTGGGATTCTCTTCTGGCGGGATTTCACAGTTCATTAGTTGGTTTTTATGTTTTTCTATGTATATTCTCTCCCATATGACGAGTTCATTATGTTTTTGTAATTGATAAGTCCGCAATAGCAGCTCATTTCTGGTCTGAAAATCATGAAATTGAAGATAGCACCGAATTACTAAAATATGTACAAAAACACAGTGAACTCGTCATATGGGAGAGAACATACATACAAAAACATAAAAACCAACTATGAACTTTGAAATTCTGCCAGAAGAGAATCCCACATTTAAGTTCATCACTAAATCAACAGATGGCAGCAAATGCAGAATTACCCACACCACTTCATCAAGCTTTAGTCGCATAAGAGCCGAAGATGCAAACGATGATTTGCGAAACATGTCCTCAAAATAGGTATGAAAGTGAAGCAGATGTGTAATAAATACGACTCATCTATAAATTAATAATTATTTCGCTTCACTGTGGTGTTCCAATACAGTTAAATCTCGATATAAAGCTTTTCTGTTTATTGTATCAAAAGCTTGCTCAAAATCTGCAAAGAACATATATACCCTTCCTCTCTTCTTCCTGAGGTATTTGTCTATTATGGTCTTTATTATGAACAGATTATCTATTTTTGAGTTTGAATTATGAGTCACTATGTTTACACTCAACTTCACTTACTATGTTGTTGTATAATTGAAATGTTTTCAAGATCATTTGATCTCATCCTCAGCTGTTTGATTATCTATTGTCCGTTTTCCTTTCCTGAAACCTGCTTGAAATTCAGACAGCTTCCTTTCTTGTTCTACCCATATTCTTAGCCTTTCTGCTAATATTCCCGTGTATATTTTTCCTAATATAGATAACAGACTTATTCCCCTGTAGTTTTCTGGTTTATTTGCACCTCCCTTCCCCTTATAAATAGGCACAATAATGCTTATTTTCCAGCTTTCTGGTATGTCATCACTTGCTCTTATCTTGTTTAGCACCTTTGTCATTACATCTAAGCCCTTTTTTGTTTCCCCATACGCTTTCCAAAATTTCCCTGGTATACAATGGAGTCCTACTGCCTTCTCTTTTTTTTTTTTTTTTTTTTTTTTTTTTTTTATAGATTTTAATTGTTGATACACCTCTTGCATTGAGAATTGCCTATCTAGATCTTCATTTGCTATTTCTATTTTTCCCAAATCTTTTATTTCTAATTTTAATTTTCTTCCCTCCCCTATCAGCTCCCTGAAATATCTCTGCCATTCATTTGCTTTAATCTCATATTTTACCTCCTCTTTCCTGACAACACCTCTTACTGCTTCCCATATTTTTTTTCCCATCCTTTCCCTCTATAGCTTCTTTTAACTTTTCCCCCACTTTTTTCTGCCATTCTTTCTTTTTTGCTTCTAGTAAATTTTTGTATCCCCATCTCCTAATCAAAAGATGTTTCCTGTCTGTTTCTTCTTCCGTTCTCCATTTGATAAGATTTTTAAATATTTTTTTTTTTTCTCTGCTCTGCATTCCTCATCATACCACCCTTTATTTCCCCGTTTCTTATTTTGTCTAGTAGCGCAATCAGAGTAACTGCCATTATCTTGTGGTTCCTCTTCTTTTCTATTTCTAGATTTACTACCTCCAACTGTTCTGAATGCTCCGATCCTGCAACTATATGTGGAAATATTCAATCCCATTGTCCCTTATATCCTTCTTTCTTTAAGCTAACAGGAGCTCCTTCACACACGTCTGCTTCCTTCCACTGCTCACTTAGCACTCCTTGTATTTACAAACCTAAAGTATTTCACACTTTTGCTATTTGGCCCTATGGTGAAGAAAAACTTGACTTCAACCACCTGAACAGTCTACATGTGAACATTAAATTCACCATGGAGGTAATGAATAATGGTTCACTTCCCTTTTTTGGATGTGCTTAGTACAAAAAACAGGATGGTGGCTTAGGTCACAGAAACCTACTCATACCAAAAGGTATTTCGATGCTATGAGCTTTCTTCACCCCACAAAAAAGAAAGCGGTCATCTCTACCTAATTTCACTGGGCTTTCAAAATAACGAATTAGCATTTAAATCAGGAAATACAATTTTTGCAAAACACCCTGAAACAGAATGGCTAAACAGACCATGATACCAAAGACGTCTATAGAATAATTATGCACAACAGATCCAATTCAGCACCTTCTAACAAAGGCCTTTATACCTTTTTATGGTACCACAACTAATAAGATTTCATGCATCCTTTCCCACAATATCAAAACTTTCTTCCCCCAAGAAAATTTGGCAATATTAAAGACCTCCTGGGACTCAAAGTTCCGGGAGTTAACAGTATACCATGTGAATGAAGAACGGAGTATGTTGGCCAAATGGGAAGAATCATTGAGGAAGAGCATCATTGAAGTATGAAACTCATGCCTGCCCTGGTAGCTTGGTAGTAGCATGTCTGCCTCATGTTCAAGTGGTTCCGAGTTTGAATCTCGGTCACGGTGAGTTATCTGGATAAGGTTTATCCGAGGTTTTCCCTTATCCTGAAAGACAAATGTCAGGTAACTCTAAGCTCTATGGACCCTGGGTTCATTTGAGCATCATTTCATCCATTCCATTCATCGTCCGATATGACTTAACATTGGAGGACGTAAATTAAAAAGAAAAGAAAAAAAAAAAAAAAACAGCAAAATTGGCTTTGGCACAGTACAGTATTGACTATGTATTTATGGCATGAGTAAAAAGTATGAAAAAATGCTTGTAACTTTGTTGTTCTAGTTTTGTGAAGTAATATTTTTTAGAAAAAACTCTAAGGTATCAAAATGTTTTCATATTAATAGGATTGTGAATACGGCATTAATTTTTTTAATGGCAACATTTTCTCCCCCATTTTATTGGTCCTCAGGTCTCGGAATGTACTGTTAGATCTTTTTTGTACTGTAATTTAAATTTATTACGACACATTACAGCACATGAAATTTAACCAAGAAAACTAAAACTGGGATCTATTTATTGCCAAACAATGCCAAAGTTTGTATTTGAAATTAGTTAAGGTTTCCAGCAACACTGTTTGCCTGATGAGTTGCATTTCCTTCCCAATTATTTGCTTTAACTCTTCAAGATCTCTTGATCGGTCCTTGTAAACCTCCGTTTTAAATATCCCCACAAGAAAAAATCTAAGGTGTTCAGGTCAGGAGATATTGGTCGACATTCAATACTTCCCCTTCTGTCAATCCATCTTCCTGGAAATTCATGATTTAGGTAATTCACCATCTGCCTTCCATAATGTGCTGGAAAGCAGATAAATGTGGGTTTTTGTCCACTGATAATAAAACACCAAGAGCTTTATCACCATCTGTAATTTGTTTTGGCCTTCCAGGCTTTGCCTTATTTTTAACATGAGTCAGCTGCTAGCTGCCGAACGAGGTCGTGTAGAGAGAGCGCGGAAATGGAGAGAGCAGAAGATTAGAACAGGGTGTTGATTTGCAGTTGTACAGTATAAGAATTGGAGTATTTGGAGAAAAAAGGAAGAACCAGTACAAAGAGGAACTTAAGATACCAGTCCAACTATGGATAGCATTAGTATTAGCAGTCTTGCTAATAATAGGCAGAGTGGAACCGAACCCAGGACCAACAGACTTGAACCAAATTACAGATATGTTAAAATAGATGACAAAAGATTTAGCAGATGTAAAGAAGACAGGGATAGAAACGGGAGCTAAATTGGACACAAATACCAAACCACTTGGAAGAATAAAGAAGTAAAAGAAGACACCGAACAAAAATTTGCCAAATTCTCAAGAACAAAAAACTGTTAAAATGGACAGCGCAAACTGAACCTCATTTGGAGTAAAAGAAGACCTAAATAGGAGGTTGTATGAGATAGTGGCAGAAATTTTAGAAAGAAGGCTAGAAATACCATTGCACGGATGGGGGAATGTGGAAACATACAGATTAGGAAAAAAGGAAGGGACAACAGACCAATACTCTAAAAGTAGCTACACAGGAGATGAAATGGAGGATAATAAGCAGTACAAAGAAGCTAAAAGATTCAGGAATTTACATAGAAAGGGATTACAGTGAGGAAGAACAGAGATACAAGAAATCCTTATTATTAAAAATGAAGGAGGCCAGGGACAAAGGGAAAAAGGCATACCTGAAGGTGTTTAATCGTTTTATAAATAACGAGTGTTGGAGTAGTTATGTTAGAAGAGATGAGCAGAGGAAAACCGATACACAAGAGGATCAGATCCAGACAGCAGACAGATCAAAGGTTGGAGCCCAAGGAATGCAGAGTCAAATATCATAAGATGCAAAGAAAGACATCTTACACCTGTTATTACACGCAGCAATGACGTATCCACACTAGCAAGTGACGACCTCTGGCGATGTGACGTGATACACAGTGACGTAAGAGGTGCTGACATAACAGATGATGTGTGTCAAGGTTTCAGTGAGAGCCAACAAAGTGCACATATAAGTGAAGTGTTATGCTTCAAAGACATGGCTGAGGTGCAAAGGGTTATAAAAGAAAGAAGGTTACAAATTATAGCAATGGGAGAAGGCTGTATTCTGCAAATTGGTGGAAACACAGAACAGTCAACAAGTGATGGTGGAAGTGGGAGGTTAACAAGGGGAAGAAAGGTAGACATGTTGAAGAAGGAAGACAGTAAAAACTTAAGATAGGGAAATGGGATACCTATGATGTTTTGGAATGTGGAAGGTCTAAAAGCAAAGTTAATAATTGAGGAATTATATAATGTGGCAAAAGGGATGGATGTTATTTATTTAGTGGAAACATGGTTAGATGACAGAGAGTTAATTGAATTAAACAATTTCTTATGTGTTACTAAAGTTGCAAGTAAAGTATTTGGTAAAGGTAGGGCATCAGGAGGTATAATGGTTGCTATTACATATCAAAAAGGTTTGGAAGTGGAAATAGAGAAAATTGAGAGTAAAAGTAAACAAGTGGTGTGGATACAAATAAAAAAAGAAATGGGGTTAAAGTAAGTTATGTCTTAGGACTAGCTTACAATCCTCCAGAAAGTTCACACTTTTTTGATGAAAGAATTTATAACAACTTAGAAGAATATTGAGAAAGTTAGGGAGTGCTATCCAGAATCAGAAATAATAACTATGGGGGATTGGAATGCGAGAGTAGGAGAGGAAAAAATAATAATTTGTAAGAAAACAGAAAGTGAAAGTGTTATAGATAAAATGTGGACAAGGAGAAGTAGTCATAAGATATATAATAAGGAAGGAGCAAAACTTATAGAGTTTTGTGAAAATAATAATTTACTTATATGTAATGGCACCTTAGGAATAGATGAAGCTGACTATACATTTGCGAATGCAAATGGCCAGAGTGTTATAGATCTAATAATTTGTAGTAATGAACTAGAGGGAAAGAATAAACATTTTAGAGTAGCAAATGAAGCTGCGAGTAGCTGCCATTTTCCAATTTATGTAGATTTAATGGAGGAAACACAAGAAATCTTAAGCCAGACAAGGGAAGAAGTAGTAAATCGATTCATGTCTTATAAATGGAGACAGAGGCCGTAGAATTTCGGAGAGAAATAACCTCAAAAACAAGCATAATTATAGAATCTGGGACAGTGTTGTCATTAAAAGAAGGGAGAATAGAGAACGCCTTGGAAATGTTAGAGATGATTGTAAAAAGAGCAGGAGTTAAAATGGGGATAAAACAAAGACTAACCTAAATATTAACATCTGATACGACGAATTACAGAAAAAGATGAAGACAAACAACATTTTATATTATGTAGGTGGGGGATAAAAAACTAATAGAGTGGAAAAGAAAAGAGTGGTTAGAAGTTAAGAGTAAGAAAGTGAAAGAGGCAATGTGTGGCTTTGATGGACTACCAGGAGAGTTCTAGAAAGAATATTGCAAAACGAGAGTTATATAAGAGTTATGACAAAATTTCTAGAAAAAATAAGGCAAGTGAATAGATTTCCGGAAAATTGGAAAGTGAGTATTATTGCACCAATTTACAAAGGCAAAGGAGAAATTAGTAAACTGCAAAATTATAAGGGGATCAGTTTACTAACAATATTAGGGAAAATTTACACAGGAATAATGGCAGAAAGATTGTAAAGTTGGGCAGAGGCAAAAAAGAAGCTATCGGAATTCCAATCAGTTTTCAGGAAAGGGAGAAGGACAATAAAAAATGTACTAATTATTAGAACAATATTTGTTAAGTACATAAGTAGGAAAAGAGGGAGAGTGTATATTTTTTTGTAGATTTTGAAAAAACTTTTGATACAATAGTGAGACAAGCACTATGGTGGAAATTACAAAAGAAAGGAGTCAGCAAGAAATTTATTATAGGGCTAGAAAAATTTTATTAGGGAATAAAGTTTGGAACTAGAGTAGATAAGAATGGGATAACGGAATTAGTGGAGCAGAAAATGGGATTAAGACAAGGCTGTAAACTTAGCCCTATATTGTCCAACTTGTTCATTGATGATATAATAGAGAGGGTTGAAAAATGTAACAACCATTGCCCAATTATTAGGAATAAGGTAATACCACGGTTACTATTTGCAGATGATTTGGTAATAGCATCTATAACCGTGATAGGATTACAGAGAGCAATAAATGAATTTAGCAGCTACTGTAAGGAATGGGAGATAAGAATCAATATAAGCAAGTCAAAAATAGTAGTTTTAGTTAACTGATGGAAATTAATCATTTCTCCACACTAGCCGTATATAGGCTAAGGTTTTTGATAGAGTTAACATGAAAAATTCAATGCCATGGCCGGGATTTGAACCTTGGATCTCCTGGTTTCCGTCCAGTCGCTCTTAACCTTTGAGCTGCCATTGCCAACGTGCCATCCTGACGGCTTAATGTCAGGCCATGGTGTGAAGGCCATGGTGTGGAAAATGGCCAAAAGCTTAAATTTTATAGATCTAACACAACTAATAACCTGCGAAACAGTTATTAGCTCTGGGCTAGTATAGCACAGTATTGTAACAGGGTTCGCTACGTATTACCAATTGGTATGTACATTCAGGCTTTAATCTTATTTTAATGCTTTGTCATGTACACAGTGAAAATCTGTATCTCTTTAAACCTACCCATAAAGCTGTATCATAAAAAGGTAAGTTGACAGGTACAGAACTAACAAAACTCTCCCCAACTTCAGCAACAACTCAAATAAACAACCCATTAAAACTGAAAACAAATATCCATGAAGTATTGGTGACAAAAGGTGAAGAAATGGTAGCAGGTGATGTCAATAAACCTGACAAGCTTGAAAAGTGGAATTTTTGTAGTGTTTGCTTTAAGTGTATAAAATTTGCAAAAAGAACTTTCTGGGACTGCTCCTATAAATATAAGGAACATTGGATATAACAAGAAAATGTTCTTCTGCAGGAAAATAATACCTTTGAAATATTGTTTTTTAAAAACTATTCTGTTAAAAATGATATAATTAAGAGGAGGGAAATCCTGTAGTACTACTTGTATATTTTATCTTAAGCCCTGGAATCTCATACTACAAACAGTTGTAATGTAAAAGACGTGCACTTTACCAAAGTATCAACTGAGCATCTTTCTCCATATTCCAGTGTTACCATTTGTGCATTTCACAGTATCATGTTACTTTGTTGCTGCTCTCTTATGTTATACCAGTTTACTTTTGTGTTTAACCAACTCAAACAATTTTAAGTACTAAATACCCGAAGGAGATCCAGCATCAACACAGCAAACTCATGTAAATATTAAAAGGAGCCATGTGTTTAGCAATTTACTTTGACCTTTGACTAACCTGGATAAAACAACTGTGGAAACTAGAACTGTGTTTTTGTTACGCCAACTAGTTAACATTTTACCTCCTCAAGCAATTCATAACATATATTTTTCTTTATTTCATTCACATCTGGGATATGGGACTATGTTATGGGGTTCTACTCGTAAGACTCTTTTTGCACACCTATTTTCAGTCCAAAAGAGGGCTTTAAAAAATTCAAAATCTTACCCCTTTTTTGCATATATGTAAATTATGTTATTTGGTATGTAAAAAAACACTCAACAGTATCCCCTTGCCTAAATAAAGATATACACAAACATCACACTCGCAGACAAAATTACTTTTTTCAACAATCATATAGGGGCCAGTTTGGAAATAAAATTATTTATGCTGGATCAAAATATCAACATATTAGCAAACAGTATGAAATCAGCGATAGAAATACTTTTAAAAAAAGAGCTCAAAATGTATTTGTTAACCCATTGTTTTTATAATGAAGATGAGTTTCTTATCCATAATGGAAATTAATCACATTTTAAGCATAGTTGAGTTTTTGACATATTAGTAAGCACAGATTTACATTATATGTGTTTTGGAGAAATTTAGTACCAGTGATGTCAAAATTAATCTCAGAAACTATTTGTAGTTGGTTTATTAATACTTGTCACTTACTTGTTTATATTAATGAGAGACTAGTTTCAAAGACATTCGCCTCCATTTTCAATCTCTTTCCAACTGGCATCTGTTGTTTACTAATAGGTACACCCGAATGCAAACATTTTCTGATGGACAAGGGGGTTGGAGAGGCAAGGGGAACATAATTCAATTATCGTTTGGTTGAACCTGGTGAGAGGAAAGGTCAGGTTTACCTGCTATCAACAAGACATTCCCCTCCTCCGACCACAGCAGGTAGGGGACGATGAACGTAGTAACGATTAATGCTACCTTTAAGCACTCTACCCAGCAATAACAATAACGACGATAATGGTAATGATATTGATAATAATAATGATGATAATGACGATGATAATGATGATGATAATAATAATAATAATAATAATAATAATAATAATAACAGTTTTTGTAGTAAAATTCTACTATTCAAAATAAAATTATCGGTTTCACACATATTTATCTATACATATATTGCACATTTATTGGTATAACTGATAGTGTTCAGTATCTATATTAAATAAATAATTCACTGATGAAATGTGATTCACAAAATATATATCTCGTTCGAAGCTTTACTGTTAATAATAAATAATAATAATAATAATAATAATAATAATAATAATAATAATAATAATAATAATAATAATAATTGTTTTTGTTGTAAAATTCTACTATTCAAAATGCAATTATCTGTTTCACACAGGTTTATCTATACATATGTTGCACATTTACTGGTATAACTAATAGTGTTCACTATCTATATCAAATAAATAATTCATGAAGAAATGTGATTCACAAAATATATATTTCGTTCGAAGCTTTACTGTTAATAATAATAATAATAATAATAATAATAATAATAATGAGGAGGAGGAGGAGGAGGAGGAGGAGGAGGAGGAGGAGGAGGAGGAGGAGGAGGAGGAGGAGGAGGAGGAGGAGGAGGAGGAGGAGGAGGAGGAGGAGGAGGAGGAGGAGGAGGAGGAGGAGGAGGAGGAGGAGGAGGAGGAGGAGGAGGAGGAGGAGGAGGAGGAGGAGGAGGAGGAGGAGGAGGAGGAGGAGGAGGAGGAGGAGGAGGAGGAGGAGGAGGAGGAGGAGGAGGAGGAGGAGGAGGAGGAGGAGGAGGAGGAGGAGGAGGAGGAGGAGGAGGAGGAGGAGGAGGAGGAGGAGGAGGAGGAGGAGGAGGAGGAGGAGGAGGAGGAGGAGGAGGAGGAGGAGGAGGAGGAGGAGGAGGAGGAGGAGGAGGAGGAGGTGTAAGCACAACACTATGGTAAATTATACATTTTATTATATGAGATTCCAATTGAAATTTGAAATCTTTGTCTGATAAGTGCAATGCTTAATTCTTAATTTTACTATAGAATTGAATTTATTTTATGCTTGATAATAATTATTGAGACAGAAATTAAAGGCTAATTTTCATTTAAAATAATTAATGTATAGGTAAAACTGAAACCAATTTCTAAATAGATGCCTATGTGCATATGAAGAAAGGAAAGGATGGAAATATTAGCTTGAAAATGGATGGCATAATACTGGATAAGGAACAAACAATTAATGGCTTAATACCTGGTCCACTACCCATTTACATCTAAAAGAGTATTGAGCCTCCTAGGAAGAGAAACGACGAGAGATTCACAAATATGAGGTCGTCTGCCCACGCTTTCCCATACTTCCTGAACGTGATCCTCGAGGCGTTCAGGAGTTTTATTCTGGCCTGCAATCCCATTCATTAACCATAATAGCCCAAATGTGTTCAATGGGAATCAGATCTGGTGATTTGGCTGGCCAGGGAGAGGAGAAACTTCAGGATGTTGCTCTATCCAATCTCGGGTAAATGCTGAAGTGTGAATGCTAATATCATGAACATAGTTAATGATAGGCATATCTTCCTCAGGATATACGGAACGAGCACTTGGTAACATGCAGTTCTCTTAACACCTCCACATACTCCTCAGAATTCATTCTCGGGGATACACAGACCGACCAGTTGACCCACACTGGCAGCCGACATCCAGTCCCAGAAAGCCATGCTAATCCTGCCGCTTCTTGCTGTGGTCACTATGTGTTCTGGGTTGTAGCGTGTCTTGTCTGGATGCCAAAGTATCATCCTTCCCTCTTCGTCGGATGAGAACACTTTCTTGTCCGTCCATATTACAGTGTCCCAGAATGTATGAGGCATTGGAAGGAACTGGAGAGCAAATACCACACGAGCAGCTTGATGTGCTTCTGTGAGGTTCTCTTTTCGTGCTGGCTTCCTAGGGTAGATTCCGGCAGCATGAGGACGCCTTCTAACAGTTGAAGGCGTTATCTGAAGTCTCATATGCCTCACGATTGATGGAGGGCGGAACGGATTCTCTCTGGAATTCTGCACTATGGCTGCATCCATATCCGGAGAGGTAACCCTGGGTCTTCCGGATTTAGGTCGGGTTTTTAATCCTTCTCCCTCTTCCTGGAACTGCCGGATCCAGTAAAGAACGCAGTCAAGCCCTCTTCCCACAGAATTAGCTATTTGTGGGGTAGCAAGACCTGCTTCCCCCATGCCAAAAATACGGTCCCGAGTGACTTCCGAGGTTAAAGGCATTCTTCTCTAATCTTATTCACTCTAATGCACGATACAATGATACTCTGTTGTTTTTAAATCAAATGCAAAGCTTATATAATACAAAAAAGAAAAAAGGAGAAAAATTGCTGCTGACATAAGGTTCATAAATATGTGTATAAAGAAAAAAGTGGTGCCTAATTTCGTCAGAAAAGTAGTAAAATTTGATAAAAATAGTAGACAACAAAAAGCAGCAGAGAAGAAAGTGCTAGAGGTTGAAAAGAACAAACACTATAGAAATAGAAATACATTAGAAATAAAATTGTACCATTTGCATAAAAAAACTTACCAAACAATTAGGACATGTATTTTGGGAAAATTTCGAAAACAATTTATTTGCATATCTTAATGGAAAAATGAAGACAAAAGTGGCAAATTTAAAAAATAAACTTAAAAATTTATGCAGGAAAGCAAGCACTTTTGAAAATAAAAAGCAAAAAGACAATTATAACCTAAAAGATCATTCAAACAATGTTGTTAACCTATTAAACCAAAGTTTCACAAAACCAGAACTGAATATGCTAAATCTAGGTTTAAAAACATGTGTAGACTATTCCAACCAAATTGAAGAGTATATTGCTGACAACCAAATTGCTACACAAACACTTAATGAAGAAAATAGAAACACAGTAAAAAACAAATGCTCCAAAATAGTAGAACAGATTAAAAATGAAAAGAAAATTAATTTTAGTAGCCAAATTATAAAAACCCTTAAAAAGAAACCAGTTATTTATACTAAAGCAGACAAGGGAAATAAACTAGTAATTTTGGAAAAAGAAGATTACACGAAGAGGATGGAAGATTTGTTGGAAGACAATAATTACCAAAAAGTAGAAACTAACCCTTTAAAGTACTGCACTGAAACCACAAACAAAACTCTAAAAGAAAGCAAAATAATCAACAAAGAAGAATTTCACAAAATTAAAGTAGATAACCCAACATTGCCAAGAGTATATGAGCTGCCAAAAATTCATAAAACAGGGAAAGGCATGAGACCTATCACTAGTAGTATACATGCCCCCACATATAATTTGGCCAAATGGTTGCTAAATAAATAGTTTCCCAAAATTCGAAAGTGCAAATTTAAAAAACTCTTTAGATTTAGTAGGAAAAATCAAAGATATAAATTTGGACAAAAATGACAGACTGGTTTCATTTGATGTCACATCTTTATTTCCAAGCATACCAACAGAAAAATTACAGACTGTATTAAAAAAGTGGCTAACTACAATAGAAATGGAAGCAATAGAAGCAGAAGAATACATTTCTCTAACAAAATTATGCATTGAACAAAACTTCTTCAGCTTTAATGGAAAACACTACAAGCAGAAATCAGGGTTATCAATGGGCAATCCACTTTCACCTTTTTTGGCTAACTTATTTATGAGTGCATTTGAAACACAAATCAAAAAGTCCTTCCCATTGATCTTCAAAGTTTGGTATAGATATGTTGACGACATCTTTTCAATTGTACCGAATAAACATTTAGAAGATGCATTAAAATTACTCAATCTGCAAGAAAGGACTATAAAATTCACTATAGAAAAGGAAACCAATGGACAACTCTCTTTCTTGGATCTAAATATCATCAGGAATGACACAAAAATAAAATTTGGAATTTACAGGAAACCAACACATTCAGAAAATATAATAGCCACAACCCAATTACACATAAACATGCAATAATAAACAGCCTTACACACAGACTAGTCAACATACCCATGGAAAAAGAAGAATATTTCAAAGAACAAAAAACAATACTACACATAGCAAAGGAAAATGGATACAACAAAAATTTGGTGTTGAAGAAAATTAGAAAAGCTAAACAAAAGAAAACCATTAAGGAAGCAACCACATTTACAAAAGAAAAAGAAAGCAACAGCATATTCAGTTCATTCACATATCACCCAAAAACATTTAATAAATTTAAAAAGATCTTCAAGGAACAAAATATCACCTTGGCACCTACTAATAGACACTCAATGTTAAAATTGCTAAATTCAAAAACAAAAGATGAAATCCCATCAGTTAACAGATCCGGAATATACCAGATAAGTTGTAAGAATTGTGAAAAATGCTACATATGTCAAACTAAAAGAAATCTAAAAACCAGAGTCAAAGAGCACTTTAGAAACATCAGATTGAAACAAGAAGATAAGTCAGCAGTAGCATTTCACTTTTGGAATGAAAACCATGACATTGACCCAAATCCAAAATTATTAAAAGGAGTGATACACATAAATAAATTGACAACATGGGAGAACATATTCATATGGAAAAATAAGGATCGCGCAATGAACTTTGAAATCCCACCAGTAGATAATTTGACAAAGAAGTTCATAGTTCCACCACCAGAGAGAGCAGACAACAACAGATACCAGTTGGAAAGAGATTGAAAATGGAGGCAAATGTCTTTGAAACTAGTCTCTCATAAATATAAATAAGTGACAAGTATTAATAAACCAACTACAAATCGTTTCTGAAATTAAATCTACATTATTTCCCTAAAATACTTGAACGAAGAAAGTGCCAACACTAACTTATTAAATAGACCGGTTTCAGCAATGGCATCTACGTGACAGTTGATTTTTCGCGATCTTTGTGTTAATTTGTTACCTGAAATTTGTAATGTTCACAGCCTCTAGAGCAGATAATTGCTGCACACTGCTTCGAACTATGTATGCTTCAAATACTATTTCTTGTTTAAATGTTTAATTCTGTTATAGCTGCATATTAGATTAGTGTTACACTCTTAATCGACCTTTCAGGTTTTCTTTGTCATCATAACCATCATCATCACCATCATCGCCCGCCTCGGTAGCGTGGTGGTAGCATGTCTGCCTCACATTTCAAGAGGTCCCGAATTCGAATGTCGATCAGGGTGATTTAGCTGGATAAGGTTTTTTCCTGGGTTTTCCCTTATCCTAAAAGACGAATGTCGGGTAACTCTAAGCTCTATGAACCCTGGGCTCATTTGAGCATCATTTCACCCATTCCATTCATCGTCCAGTATGACTTAAAGATTGGACGTAAATTACAAAAAAGACAAAGGAAACACCATCATCATCATCAAAGCTGATCAGATTGACTTAGATGCTGGCATTCTGATCCCAAGGTTGTGAGTTCAAGCCCTGTCTAGTTCGATGGTTTCTATGTGTAGCTAAAACTGAAATGTGTCATATCAGCTTTACCGACATTTAAAGAACTCCTTCGTGAAACCTTTGACATGCCGTTGACACTAACGTGATTTTGTATTTGAATTGTCATTATCAAACAAAATAGTTATTTTATTTATTTCGTTGGTCGTTAAAAGTTTAATATATATAGAGCTTTCAATTTGGTGGCTATATTGATTGTCGTAGTATATTCATATAAGCTGTCTTTGAGAACTGTGATAAAAAATAATATATTTATTTTCGGAACAAGATATAAATTTTAAACAATAATTTTAGATATTAATTTTAAATACCACGCAGTTTAACGTTATAGTATCGCTAACCTATGAAAGGTAGAAGTATTTCCTTCCAGATAGAACTACTACTTTGAGTATAGAAAATGTATTTAAAAAGAAGAAAGGGAGATTAAAATGGTTGAGGTGTGGTGTACTAGAGAGAGGAAATAACGTTTTTAAAAATGATCGAAAAATACAAGGTAGATAGTAGAGAGTTATATAAAACCACTTACGTTTCATGTGGCAAAATTGTTTTTATTTTCCATTGAGGCTTAAATACCTGTGCGCTGAACTCGCTGGTCAGGTATAAGGAAACTGAATCGTCCTGGCGCAACCAATTGATAAGAAACCCACCTCCCTCACATAGGCCAGTCTTGCTCACATCGGGAACCATTTGCTCGCGTCTGTACAAAGTGTGGTTATTTGTAATGCACTGTCAGCTAAATTAGCCCACTTTGATAAGTAATATAGAAATGCACAAAATAAGCAAGTCTTAACCCACCATATGCTTATACTAACATTTATGCATGTTACATTTTTACCATAGTTCCCCAAAAATGAAAGGTGATACTTTGGAAATCATGAACTTATGAGACAAATATTATCTATTTATAACTGAAATCTTCAAAACCGGTTATTTCTTTTCATGGAAGTGTTGAAAACAGTGTTATACTTAATTAAATTTAAAGGGAGTCGATTAATGACACTAAACAACACTTACTTTTAAATTATCCCGGAACATGTTTCAGAGGCTATTCCCTTCATTGTCAACCGAACTTATTTACTTGAGAGGCCACGAAAAATTCCAATTTGTAATTTACAGAAAACCTGCACATACAGTGCATCACATTTCAAAAATACTTGTAACTATTGCCACACCAATGTGCAGTATTTAAAACTTCAATTTGACTTAACAGTGTCCCATTGAAAGAAGGTTATGTTTATGTATTTCCTCATATACCTACTCATGTAAGCAAATTTAAATAGTTTCAACCGTACTTCCATAGCCAAAATGACTGAATATAATAAGAAACAAAAGAGACTTAAACAAATTACAACTTTAAAGCAAATAGAGGACACAAATTGGAAATATGAACAATTTACATACCACCTTGTCTTTTAAGAATCTGAATACATTTTCAAAAGCTGCAATATAAGATTGACTCCACTAAATATTATTTAGTTTGTGGGAACAAACTATTTAAGAATACCTTCCCATTTAATATGGATTCTGGCATTTATCAAATTAAATATGATTTGGACAGATCTTAAATAGGAAGGACCAAGACAAATTTGAATGTCAGATTGAAAGAGCATAAAAGAAACAAATTTAAACAAAATTTTTTAAAAATTCCAAGACATTGTTAAATGCTGATATCCACCAGTCAGCAACACTATTAAGTTCACTACCACATGGCAGTAGGTATGTTCAGGCTGAGGAAGAGATAACCTTTAGCCACTACCATTGCTGAAGATGGAGGTAAATGTCTGTAAACATTCCAAGCTTTTATAACCTTATATTAAGTTTTAGTGTGTACATCCACTCATTCATATTTTAAAACTAAAGCAACAAAGTTAATTAAACACCAATTATACGAAGAAGGATTTGAATCCACAACTTTGTGCACTCGTCCTTGCAATTTCATTTAAACAGATTCTTGCATACAGAATTCTTTGTGTTATAGACATACAATGAAACTTTTGCTTTATATTGTCACCCAAATAGCGGAAGGCATGACGGCAACAGCTGTGAGGAAACCAGAGGCAGCCAAGCCACGCCTCCCATTAGTCTCTGTCACTAACTGAGGGGTGATTAAGGGAATGTCACTCGTCCCTGGACGTTTCTCTCCCCTTCTCCTATCATCTGGAATCTTCGCGTGGAAACTAGAGAAGTCGAGAAGACGGCGAGATGCCTATAAAAAGGGTTGCAGCGAGTCAGACAGTCAGTCAGTGTTTGACGTGCTAGCGAAGGAGCGCCGTGTTAATGAACGAGAAGACTGTGCAACGGAAGACTTTACGTAATTGTGTACGTGCATCAGAACGGTAACGGACGAACTGGTGAATCGTAATTGTGTGCATTACGTAATTTTGTGTAATTGGCAAGTGTTCAACTGTAAGTCGGTGGAAATAAAGAACATTGTTGAGTTTGTGTAATTGGACTTTTCATTTCACGAGCCCACAAAGTCACAATATTATAAAATGGTTGGTATTTTCCTTTTAAGGACAAGGAGCTGTGTCAAGGTAGACTTAGGACACATTTAGGCTATCAGATCAAACATTTTTCTGACTTAGTTTCATCCATAAAATACTTCAGTTCCATGGAATTTAAGTACAGTATGATAATATATTGTAGAATGTTCAGGAAACATGTTAAATAGTAATTTATTTCACTGTAATCAAGATAATTCAGACCTCTTATGCAAGATCAAGCTGACAGTTTGGTGGGCTTCAGAAACTGTAAAGCTTATCAACAAGCCATAGAAGCTGTTGTGTTTCACACACAAACAGAAGTAATACAATTCAGTCATGATCTATGACAAAATTTTTATTCATTTTTTTTTCTCCTTGAAATTTGCAATTAGAATAATAATAATAATAATAATAATAATAATAATAATAATAATAATAATAATAATAATAATAATAATAATAATAATAATAATAATAATAATAATAATAATAATAATAATAAATAAAAAAAAAAAAACATGGGGACTAAAGTGCACACTGGACAGAAGCAGCTATTCTAAATTATTTCTCAATATATTAGTTTTATTATATTATGTATCACAAGCATTATCATTATTTGTTTTATCTGGAGTAATACATCTTATGACTGTACAACATCAGTAAGTCTCCAGATACAATTTGGAGGAATTGTTTCTATACATTAAATAACAGGTGCACTAGTTCATAGAAACAGTTTCCAAAAATCAATAACATATTTGTTTAAAAACAATTTGAACAAAAGTTTTAAATATTTGGGTAACAGCAGAATTATTTTGGAAAACCAAACAATGCATTTGATGAATATATATATATAATTAAATATTTTCACTCACAACTACACCATAGTTTACTATTTCTGACAGGGATCCAAATGTGATGGGCTTATTGCTTCACAAAAAATTGCCAGCACATCTAAGGTCTTGTAAAGGCAAGCAATTTGTGGGTGCTCTGAAGAAGTACTTGTTAACAAAAAGTTTGTATTGTATTAATGAATTATAATCATTGTACCACATGAATTTATTCCTAATTTGTAGTACATATGACATGCTGAATTTATTCCTTAATTTGTAATTAAAAACAATTGTATTTATATATGTATTTATATGTATAATGTCAGAAACTGCAAAGTCTATTGACAATAAATTATTATTATTATATATCGCTAAAAATTATTATACTGTGACAAGAAAGTTCTGGGAATTGGTCAATGAAACACAAAATATGCATTATTCATCCCATTTTATTTTACTACCTTCAAAGTAGGCCCCTTCCGAAATTATGTATTTATGCCAACAAATAATCCAATAATCAAAACATTTTTTGTAGGCATTACTTGGAATCTTTGTTAACTGTCTTCTACCAAATGAAAATGGATACCTCAAAGTGGTAACTTGAGTTTTGGAAAGAAAAAGAAGTTGGCCAGAGCCAGAGCAGGTGAATACGGATTGTTCAATGAGATTTGTTGAGTTTTTGGCCAGAAATTTGATCACAATGAGCTGGGGCATTATTGTGATGCAGAATTCATGAGTTATCTTCCCACAAATCTGGTCTTTTTCGCCATATTTGTTCTCTCAAACACAGCATAATGCTCAGATAATAGTTTTTATTTGCCGTCTGATCTTCTGGCAAGAATTCCAAGTGCACACCACCATGGTAATTGAAAAAAAAACTGTCAACATTATTTCAGTTTTGACTGAGTTTAATGTGTCCTTTTGGATTTCGGTTCAGTTGGAAGGCACCACTTGGAAGCTTGTTGACTGGTTTGCATATCAAACTCGTAAACCAACTTCTCATCACCAGTTACAATGTGTTTCATGAATGTGGGGTCCGAGTTGGCTCATTCTAGCATGTCTTCAGCAATCCTTATGCAATTGAGTATTTGCAGAAATTTCAAGTCTTTTGGAAATAACTGAGCAGCAACATGTATCATGCCAAACAATCGTTTAAAATGGTATGAATTGATTCATGAGACACAGAAAGTTCTGTGGCAATCTCTCTCAGACCTAAATGACAATTTAAAAACACCATTTCCTTCACTTAAGCAACATTCAGTTCAGTTGAAACTGTAGATGGCCAACAAGAGTAAGGCATTAAATATTACAAATAGAAGCATTATTAACAGTGAAGTTTTCTTCATGTTGAAGTTTTGTTGAGTCACACTTGTTTACACTCACCTTCACTTATTATTTTTAAAAAATGCTGGAACGTTTTCCAGGACATTTGCCCTCTTCCTCAGCAGTATAGTGACTGACTCTCCCCTTTCCTTTCCTCTTCCTTCTCTATCTGATCCTGTTGCCATTTGGTGTTAGGAGCGTAAAGTTTTAACACTTCATTAAGTGGTGGAATTTCAAAATTTATAACGTGTTCACTGTTTTTAATTATGTGGATTTTTTTCCCAGATGTCTAATTCTGTTGGTGATTCTAATGGTTTCAACAGTTTTATATTTTGCCCAATGTTTTGCCCACTTTTGAATTCACTGTAATAATAATAATAATAATAATAATAATAATAATAATAATAATAATAATAATAATAATAATAATAATAATAATAATAATAATAATAATAATAATAATAATAATAATACTTAATTATCACCTTATGTTTTACAAGCATTGTTGAAAACAGGCAAGTCGTCAATTATACACAATTAAAGTTGCTGGATATTTTGATATATATAGATATATATACACAGATATTAGAAGAAACTAAAACTTAGGTGATCTTATTCTAAATGTATAATGTCTTGTACACCCAATACAATGTCTAGGTATTAGTCCTAAGTATTGTAAAATAAGAAACTAGCACTCAAACGATAAATTCTGAAGTTGTAGTCTTAATACAATTTTGAGTCAAACTAATACTCAATGCTCCATTTATTGCTAGTATTTACCTAGAATGCGTTTCGTTAGGATCTTCCTAACATCATCAGCTGTTGTCAACTAATGGATGCTGGTTCAGTGAACTCCTCGGAGGTGATAGGTGCGTCTCTGTCGGTATCTTGATGAACTTGAAATTTGGGTTTTCTTCAAAGGTAGTATCGAAATTAAACAATTTACTTTCATATTTCTTTATAAAGATTTTTTCCCACATGGTTAATGCAGCTGGACCTTGGACACTTTTTAGTAAGTGAATTTCTCGTTCTATGTCATGATTTTCCTTCCAAAAATGGTACGCTACCGCCGATTTATCTATTTCTTTATTCCTGATGTTCCTAAAGTGCTCTTTAAGCCTAATGTTCACGTTCCTTTTTGTTTTTCCAATGTAGAATTTGTCACAGTCCTTGCAATTTATCCGGTACACTCCTGATTTTTTGCCTGTGTATTATGTGATTTCAAAAGGTGTTTTACACTAAATTTGTTCTGTGTGGCCAAAGTAATATTGTGTTCTTTGAAGACTTTTTGGAAAAGGTGTGTAGCTCTGGGATGATACGTAAATTTTCTGTATGAGGTTTCATTGCTAATTGGGGAGAGAGTAGTTCTTGTTTGCATCTTAGTTGTCTTTTGAATTTATCTATTTTCTTGTTGACCAATTCAGCACTGTATCCATTGTATTCTGCAATGTGAATGATATTATTGTACTCTTTGTTATATTCTATCTTGTTTAAAGGTACATTAACCAGCCTGTAAGTTAAACTGTTGATAACAGCATGCTTGTGTTGTCTTGCTACATTACATTCCTTGTTGCTCAAACTATTTTGCTGACATTCACTCACATTTTCCGTAGTATTTTGAGACATAACTTCGTTACTACCATTTAATATAACACCCGGTGTCTTCATATCATTGCTTGCTTGTGAGATATTCGCATTTAGACTATCACTGTTTAGCTTCATTTCTTGTTCCCCGGTTTTCCCTTTATTAGTATTGCTTTCTTGGCCGCTCTTTTTTACACATGTTATTTCTGAGAGAAAATTTCTTCCATCTTCACTGGTTTCTTGTAAAAACTTAGTATCTGCTCTTGTAACCATGCCACCCACCGGCGCCATCTTGAAGTCGATACCACTCATACACATGTGTTTTTGATAAAGTCGATTCACCATAAGCTCTCTGTAACATTTTCAGTGATTCGGCACACATAATAGCATATGCAATGCAAAATCTGAGACAGATTCTTTGATCAAGTGAGTGAGTGTGTGGTGTTTTAGGGCCCGTCGACAACAAGGTCATTTGGGCCCATCTTTGATCAATATTTTTATTCATTGTAAAATCACAACACCCCTTTGAGATGCACTAACAAAATGGCACCCTGTAAACAAACTAGATGACAGATGACAATCAATTCCCAGTGCTTTCTTGACAGAATGTATACTATTTAAGGAAAAAGATTGAAAACCCAACGCTTGTTTCTGAAATTAATTTGGAGCACATGGTTTTAAAATAGATTTAAATAAAAGGTAACAAATAAATTAAAAGTTCTAGTATTTTGCTAAGTCCTTTCTTTCATGAATCAAACACGACAATGTGGATCTGCGCCATCAATGCTTTCATAGTGAAACTTCAGCTGTGAGAAGGCACTGAAAACAGTAGTGTGCCAGCTAAAAGCAGCAGCAAAGTGAAACAAATCAGTCCTTAATGGTATCACGGTTAGGCCCGTAGAACACCTTGGATGGATGGGGATGAGGTGCCACGATTCAGTCGTCGACCCCTGCAACACAAGTACACATTGATTACTTGTTAATCAAAATATTGCTGTCCTACAGTGGGGTTCAATGTCACTGCATTCTTATTAAAGGAAATTTTGCACTCTGTTCCCTACTTCATGAATATCTTTATTGTTAAGTTTCACTTGCTATGTTTGCACCTAGGCTAATGACATGAAGAATAGAAAGGGTTATAATAAGCTCATTTCAAGGAACAGTTCTTTGTGATAGTGAAAAAGTGAATGAAAAAGTAAAACACTATTTAGCTACGTAAAGGCATCTAGATAATACATCATCTATTGCATTTTATAAACAAATAAAAAATATAAGAGAATAACAATTGCTCAGTAAAACTTCCTTAAGTTAAAATCTGTTACTCTATTTCTTCTACTGAAATTGGGTTTAAAAAAAAAAAAAAACATAATTCTGGCACACTGCATGGGAATGCTGTTGGTGTAGTACTGTCTGTATGTTGTGTAGACATGCTGCAGATTGGGCATTCTACTTAAAACTTCACAGCATTGGCAAATTTCATATTGCAAAAGATCATCAATAACTCCAACACAAAGAGAAAACATATGTATAATATATGTTTGTTTCTCCAGGTATTCCAACATACTTATAAGTAGGGCTTGAAACTTGATGAAATATCTAGATTTAACTGTATTGGAACACCACAGTGAAGCGAAAAATTATTAAATTTTAGATGAGTCGTATTTTTTACACATCTGCTTCACTTTCGTACCTATTTTGAGGACATGTTTCGCAAATCATGCAAACGATGATTTGCGAAACATGTCCTCAAAATAGGTACGAAAGTGAAGCAGATGTGTAAAAAAAATACGACTCATCTAAAATTTAATAATTGATGAAATATTTTTTTTCGCTGTCATCACAGATTAGTGCAGAGTGCAATATAAATTCATTTCTCTTAAAAATGAACCAATATTGACTAATCTTATTTTGCATCTTTTTGCATTTTTGTGGGTTTTAATGTCTAGTGGTCAATTTTTAGGAAATAACGTACCATTTGTTACATTTTCTTCTGTTATTTGCTCTTAAATGCACGTTTTACATCATTCGCATGTAGTCATTGTTGAGGCTGCTTACTGAACCCTACTGTGTGTAGTATTCTTATGCTCTCTTAGTGAGACAATGGATACGTCTTTACGCAGTTATTGTTATCGATATGGATAATAATGGTGCTTTCCCGCGTTAAGAAAAACATTTGCTCTCACGTGAAAACTGTGTGCGGGATGCTTTTTCTGGTAGAGTCAGGAGGGAACTACTACTATATCAGCTTGCAATGATGCCATAGATGTACTATATACACTAAAAACAATCTCTGTTCATTCGTCCACATCTTGCATTCTGTTTCATTAGAGGCCAGTAAACTTTTTTGATAAGTGATAAAGAGGGGCATTATATTGCAAATGTTTTCATTAGTATTTAATATATGAGAAGATGACATCTCTCCAAAAATGTTTCTTCTTACAACGAAAGTAATTGAGAAGGTTAACCATCAATACGTATGCAAGCTATTTGATCAAAGCGTGTTTATTTTGTGGCCACAGGGCATGTAAATGTAAATTTCGTAACAGGTACAGGTTCAAATTCCAAAAAGAATTTATGGTCACTTTTGGACACGCCAATGCAAAGCGTGCTAAATAATATTTTCTCCTGGTTAAAAAACAGGACAGCTCTCACTAAGACAAGGCGAGGTGCTGCAAGCAGAAGCAGCATTAAGTAAATGCTTGCTGAGCATATTTCTTCACCTCTGGTAGGCAGAGTTTTATCATCAGTATAAATCATGTCATCACCGGAAGCCCTCAGTGTCAGTTAATTGCACATTAATTTTTATCTGCAGCAATGGATGAGGAAAAGTTAAATAATTTGGTGCAACAGTGTATGTTTTTGCATGATAATTCTCACAAACTATACAGTTATAACAGTACAAGGGTTAATGCTGAGAACAAAGAGCCAAAAAAATTGGACATGTTACAAGTAAATAAATATAAAAGATATTTTACGGAAGACCTGCATGGAACTGTGACATATGTACAGTGCATGCAAACAGATGAGAGCAGTCAAATGCACAGTACAAGGAGTGGAGGGAAAGAAGTGGAGCCTCATAAACCTGCATGCACACATGAATGTAGTGCGAGAGAACTGAGATAACAACACACAGTTATCTGCATCCTGGAAAACATATTGCATTGCACAGAGAAATGCTTGTGTTGTCACAGTGCTAGACAGGGACAGACTGGTGCATGCTTGCTCGGTTCCTTGCTACTTGCTGATCGACTGGCTAACTGCTTCTTGCCACTGCACATCATGCTTACACTGTTCATGTCTATCTGCAGGCACTGTACATTCTTTTTGGTGGATCCCGCTTCACCTCTGAACGTCAAAGTGTGACTATACTGTCACAGCAGCAAATATCTACTGCAAAGGAATTGTGTCACCCCATTCCAACGTTTCCGCTGTTTGCAGTTGAAAGTTGCAGAAATAATGGAACATTGAACAGCCACTGGCTGATGCCGCGAGCTGGAAGTATATGCCTCACTGTTGTACAGGGCTGATGTTTTTCGAACTGTTCAATTTTAGCAGATATAGAAGATTTGACTTCCAGTGTTCCATTCCTTTGATTCGAGAAATTTTGGTTTCCAGAAAATTTCTTCCATGACTGCTAGGTATAAAAATAGGGGTGTAAAAGGGTAGTTGGAAGTAAGAGATTGTCAAGTAGTGAACAGAGAAAAGTTGTGAAGTGAGAATATTGAACAGCGAAGATTGTGAAAGTTGTTAAAGAGTTGGCAATTAGTTTAAATTTAGATTTATTTGTACAGTTTCACTATAATAACTTTAACATCATACTTATTATACATCCTGTACAAATACATGAAATTGCTGACCCTATGATTAACTTGCTGACTCAGGTCCCCTGGCCATAAGCCTTTGGTTTTCCTGAGCAGCTTAATGTCATTTCTTCTTGACCTTCGCTTCTTTTACCCTAATCCACTTTTCTCTTAACTTATATAAGAATTCTCATATACATCTATTTTTCTTTTCACCCATCCCCGTTAGCATACATAATGCCCCGCCCTCCGCCCTTTGATCACACGGTCCCATTTCTTATCCCATAGTTTTCGCCTGCAATTTGTTAACTCCTTACATTCTACCAGGTAATGAACAGTGCTCTCTTCATCTCCACAAAATTCACATATCCCTATCTCATTACTTCTCAACCCTTTTACGAGGGCTGATCAACAGAGACAGACTGATTTTTTCCTGTAGCTTCCGTGATAGTTTCGTATCTATAACATAAATATTCGAAAAGAGCAGGTTTTTATGTATAATGTTGGTAGGCGGCAGTACTCTCTTATTGGTAGGTTGGTAGTAATGCTCTATTTTGTAAACCCTACATGCATTTTGCATACCAGACAATGGAGGTGACGTGAGAGGAGTAGTACAGCGCAATCAAATTCTGTTTTCATTTAAACCATACAGCCACCGAAACTTATGAAAAGGTGAGGCAAGCATACAGTGAAGATGCACTACCTCGTGCAACAGTGTTGAGGTGGTTCAAGGACTTCAAAGAAGGCTGACTTGTCAGTGTTAAGCAAGGTGGGCCTGGTGTTTCAGTTTCTGCTGTGACTGAAGTCAACATCAACACAGCTGCTGTGATTGTCCAAGAGGATCAGCGTATAACATTACGTAACCTCAGTGAAGTGTTGAGAATTTCATATGGCAGTGTGTTTACAATTATGCATGACCATCTCCATATGACCAGAGTTTGTGCTCGCTGGGTGCCACGTCTGTTGACTCCCGAACAAAAGGCTGTGCGAATGAAGACAAGCTGTGAGGTGCTGTGTCTCTTTGCTGATGGAAGGGATGCATTTTTTTAAATTGATTAATACCAGTGATGAGTCATGGCTGCATCATTATGATCCTGAAGGGAAACAAGCCAGCACATTGTGGAAATCGCCAAGTTCTCCAACATCAAAAAAGGCAAAAGTTGTTCCATCTGCAGGGAAAGTGATGGTGATCACATTTTTTTACTGTACTGGAATGATTTACCAGCATGAAGTTCCCCCTCACCCTACTGTTACAGCAGCATACTACAGGTCAGTATTGGCTACACTGAAGAAGCACATTGCAAAGAAACGTCCAGAGCTTTCTCGTACTGGGTGGTGACTTCATCATGACAATGCACTGCCTCACGTCGCAAATCGTCATGCAGTTTCTGGCTCGATTCAACATTACCTGTGTATCACATTCACCTTATAGCCCCAATCTTGCACCCTGTGACTTTTTTTATTCCCATCACTAAAGGCAAATCTTAGGGGTATTTGATTTGAGAACTCTGAAGCAGTGCTCAAGAAAAGTGAAGCGATTCTCAAGGACCTGACAAAGAATGGTCTGCAGTATGTTTTCAAGGACTGGCAGACATGCTATAAAAAGTGCATTGAAGTAGGAGGGGACTACTTTGAGAAAGATTATGTAAACATTGAATTGCAGTAATAAACATCTGTGAAAAAAAAAAAAAAAAAAAAAAAAAAAAAAAAAAAAAAAAAAAAAAAAAAATCAGTCTCAGTCTTTGTTGATCAGCCCTCATAGATATATTATTCCTACTTTCATCCATGCTATGCCTTCTCTTCCAGTTTTGTCACATTGATCTACATATATTTCCCTACTCCCTTTTATAAAATTTCATAGTATTCTTTCCTTCTATACTTTCCCATATCTCCTGCTTATATGTCTTGTATGCTGTTTCTCACTTCCTTCCAAAAACCACTATGATTTGACTCCTCTGCTCTCCAAATCTCCCATACCTATCCTCGAAACCGTTCTTTCCAATTCTGACCCCCAACTGTTTGTGTTCTAAATGCTTTTCTGTTGCTTCATACACATATTCAATAATTCCCCTTTCTGCCCTTTAATACACTTATACCAGAATTTAAATATTCTATTATTATTCCCCTCCTTTTTGTATTATCCAACACTAGTAATGCCACTTCTCTTGGCGCAGATTTTGGCAGCCCTAGTAGTTCTTTGCAAAACAATCCATACATCTGGTCTAATGGTGTTCCTATCTCTGATGTGCCCCAGACCTCACTGCATACATTGTTCTGGATTCAACAACCGCTTCATACATTCCATGTAACTGACATCTCCAGCTTATGTTTACATATTCTTACCCGTCATTGCCACCCTGCCATTAGCTATCACTTTTCTGGCTTGTGCACCCAACCCTCCACTGCTACACATCCTTACACAAATAGTCATATTCCTTTACCACTTCTGCCTTTTGATCTCCTATGTACCACTAATCTCCTTTCCTCAGTATTGATCCTCTTTTAAATACCATTATTTTTTATTTTTTGCTATTTATCCTTAATCTCCAGTCGGTGCAAAACCTATGGATTGCCTCTATTGATTTTTGTAGACCTACTACAGAAATTGCTCCTACCATTAAATCATCCGCATACAGTAATCCAGGGATCTCTTTGTTCATTATTATTTGGCAATGGACATTGTTTTCATTAAACCTCCCTGTTATGTTATCTACGAATACATTGAATAGGATAGGACTCAATTTGCACCCCTGTCTCAAGCCCAACTTCTGTTCAGCCTCTTCTGATACTACATTCAGCCCACATCTTATTCTGAATTTCACCCCACTATAAATTTTGTCAATTTAATTTATAAACTTCTCGCTCACCCATTTTCTTCTTAATGTTCGTTTTAGAGCCCCCCCCCCCCCCCCCCCCGTTTATCGTGTCGAAAGCTTTCTCAAAGTTCACAAAAAACATATACAATCTGCCCCTTTTCCTACTAAAGTATTTACCAATTAGTGTCTTGATTATAAACACATTGTCTATAGTTTGCCTTTTCCTCCTAAATCCAGCCTGATATTTTATTTTCTCTTTCCGCCCAATCCATTAGTCTGTCCGCTAGTATGCCTCTATACATTTTCCCAATTATAGATAGTAAACTTATCAACCTGTAGTTCTCTGGCCTATTTACACTCCCCTTTCATTTATTGGTACAATCACACTTGTTTTCCATCATATACACTCACTCAACTCCACTCCGAGCTGGTGGACTACTAGTGACAGCGCTACGCCCTCCAGGCAGCGGCAGCAGCAGCATTATTCAGCACCGTCGGCGACTTGTCTACTGGCCGAGAGGGAGCCTTCCACTGGCCACAGTAGCGGAGAAGCAGTGGACAGTGGCCTTCTTCTAGCCTGGCTGCCAGAGAGCGAGCCACCACAGGAGCAGCAGCAGCAGCAGCCAGCAAAAGAGCGAGCCAAGCCAAAATTTCTTACTCCTCTCTCACTGTCATCTGTTTTTCCTAGACAAAGACTTGATAGACCATGCAACAGCAGGGTCCGCTAGACCAAAGCCGAGGGTTTTCGGACCAATGGTCCAAATCCTAGAGTCAATGACTCGCTCAGGTGCCTTCCTCCAGAGGGGGAGGGGGGGTCCGATCCTCTGCGGATTGCCTTGCCGGACGGCAACTGTGAAGACTACACTTACAGCCGATGATGGACAACAGCCTTCATCCTCTACCCAACCTGATCCTGTGGCACCTGCCACTACAAAGATTAGGGCCTCGAAGGCGCTGATGACCGCCGTAGTTGAGCGCCCCTATACACATCATCATCATTAGGGCCTCGAAGAGGAAAGCTTCGACACCACCTCAGAGCCTTGCTCCGGTCACGGAGGCACCAGCTCCTGTGACCCACTCCTATCCCCCTCTGCCTGACTCAGAGTCAGATGATGAAGCCGACCAGCACGGCTTCACAGTTGTCCAGGGACGACGGCGGAGTAACTCTGGTCCCAAGCCAGAGGGCCAACTTGCACAGGCACCTCAACCCTATCCAAAAGGGGCTCCAAGCTTCCGCCTATCACAGCGGACAGCTTTAAAGACCACGTGGGCGTCATGCGAAAGCTGGCGGCCACACTGAAGCAGCCCTTCGAGGCCAAGAGGAAGCTTTGCAAGGCCCACATAAACACCAGCAGTCTCGAGGATTTCGAGGCTGCAAAGCAGGTTCTCCGGGATCTACAAATCCTGTTCTACTCCTACTCCTCCCATAGACCCAACGTCGAAAGAAGGGTTCTGAGGGGACTGGATTCCGAGTGCCCACCAGAGGAGGTAAAACTCGCTCTGGAGCATGAACATGGAATCAAGGCCTCAGCTGTTGCCCAGCTGAGGAAAATAGCACACACAGAGGAAGGCTCTGTTCATGTACCTATGCCTCTCTTCCTTGTTGTGGTAGACAAGGTCCTTGGAGACAGTTCAGCCCATCGACGCTGTTCGGGTGCTGTTCCACACTGTCGTGAAAGTCGAGCGCTTTCATGGTCAGGGTGGACCCGTCCAATTTCACAGGTGTATGGGCCTCCATCACTCCAGCATGGCCTATGAGCGCAAGCTCGAATGCCTGCAATGTGCTGGACACCATCTCCTGAAGGATTGCGACAAAGCACCCAAGGAGAAAACATGCGCCAACTGCCGACAGGACCATGTCAGCACATACAAGGGCTGCATGGCGCGGCAGAAGATAATAGAGAGCCGCCGCGGAGGCCGCGCGGGATTGGCAACTGTTCGTCCCGGGGTCTCATTCGCGGAGGCCCTCGGAAGGGCAGAGCGTACTCTGCAAGTCGCAGAGCAGGTGGCAACACTGCCCATAGCACCAAAACCTCCACAGGAGGCACCATGCCTGCAGCGTCCGAAAAAGGGCCGCAAGGCGCAACGAACAGCTCAGCCAGCTACACAGGCCGCAGCCCCTCTCACCAGGGAGAAGGCCCCAGCGGAGTGTACCGGCCCGGTCGCAGCGCCATCGCTGGCACCAGCTGCAGAACCTGCTCCAGCTAGGGCACCTGCAGCGGCGCTTGCATTCTTTGGGGGGGTCGACGAATTCAGGGAGCTTTCCCTGTGGTTCGGCGACCTCATTCTGAGAGTTCCCCCCATCCTTAGGGACTGCAAGGAGAAAATTGAGGATCCGAGGCTAGACTTCCTCGAGAAGCACGCCATTCTCCTCCAAACACTCGAGGAACTTTTTCCGTGCACCGATGAGTAATGGCCCCCCGACTTGTCAGGAGACCATTACGTGCTGCGTTCTGGAACGCAAACGGTGTATGGCATCAGCGACCCGGAGTGTTAAGAGTTTGTACAGTTCTACGGGATTGACATCCTCATGATCTGCGAGACGCACATGAATGCTGGTATCGACTTCTCGCTGCCAAGTTACGTTATCCACCGTTCCGATCGTAACGGACGGCGGGGTGGCGGTACAGCTATACTCGTGAAAAACATCACGCACACTCCTGTTCCTCTCCCTGCCCTACAACACGTGGAGGCCTGCGCCGTCCGGCTGTCAGTCCCTATTCAACCTACACCCAATGGTTTGCATTGCAGGAGACCTCAACGCGAAACACGGGCTCTGGCACAGCCGTACGAGCAACCAGAGGGACGAGGGCTCTAACGCCTCATAAGCGGTGACCCAAATCTCGCCGCGCATGGGCCGAGAGGGCCAACTTTCCATCCGGCCCGCGGCAGGCCGGATGTCATTGACATCATGACCACGAAGAACTTTACATTTCACCTAGACCTCTCGGCGGTGAATGAATTGGACTCCGACCATGACCCTGTCACGGTCGATTCCGACGTCACCATGCCAGCTATGTTAAACTCAGACTGGGAACTTGAGGTCGACTGCGATGCAGCCATCAAACTGAACCAAACCACTGACCCACGTCCACGCATCAACGACGTCGAGGCGGCGGCGATGTGTTTTTCCCAGCAAGTCCGTCAAGCGGTGAGCGCACATACTCACCGTATCCCAACCAACTTACATAATCCTCTGACCATTCCAAACGAGATCCGGTAGCTGCTAAAAGCCAAGGCAGCTGTCCGGAAGCTATGGCAGCGTTTCCGCCATCCCAGGATAGGAGCAGTTTACCAGCGGTTCAAATCCCTGGCAAGGCGGCTGCTCCGTGCCCACCGTAAGGTGGCCTGGGAGAACACTTTCAGAAACGTGGACCTTCAGGAAAAGCACCCCTGGCGGATCATCAAGTCTCTCAGGAGGGACAAAACCCTATACCAGCATCCGTTGCATGACACTCGCGGAAGACTCGCTTTCTAGTCCCAAGATAAAGCCACAGCTTTTGCGGATCATTTGGAAAGCCAATTCGAGCCAAGGGAGGACCCCCAGGACGAAGATTTCACTGACCTCGTGGAGGCTGCTGTGAAATACCTCTATGAGGAGCTGCAGCAGCGCCATGAGGCGATCCATCTCCCAATAGTCACCGCAAGAGCGGCGACTGCTGAAATCTGAAACCTAATAAATCCCCTGGACGATATGGCGTTAGCGCTCTTTTACTCCAGCACCTTCCCAAGAGAACCGTCATCCAGTTGACGCGGATCTTCAATGCGTGCCTCCACCTCCACCATTTTCCGGCTTCCTGGAAAGAAGCAAGAGTGGTGTGCATCCTGAAGCCCGGCAAGGATCCAGTCTTTCCGTCTAGCTACCGATCCATAAGTCTTCTCCCAACCGTCTCAAAACTGTTTGAGCGGTTGCTCCTATCCCGTCTGGCCCCTCTTTTTGAAGAAAGGCAGCTCCTACCCGATCACCGGTTTGATTTTCGTCATGGACACTCCACGACCCTGCAGCTACTGCGACTGGCCGAAAGGACGGCTCTGGGATTCCAGGAAAACCTCAAGACAGTCGCGGTGCTGCTAGACGTAGAAAAAGCCTTTGCCACAACCTGATACCAAGGCCTTCTGTACAAACTCAGGGAGGCCAACATACCTCCTCCCTATCTCGCCCTGATTAGCAGTTTCCTCAGAGACCACACATTCAGGGTGAGAGTGGAAGGACGGCTGTCATCTATCAGACCCATAGCCGCATATCAGCCTACATGTCTGATTTCCCCCTGGAACCACAAACTGTTACGTGCCAATTTGCCGACGACGTCCTCATAATGGCACGTAACAAAAACCTAAGTTATTGTCATCCTCCGCTGCAGCGCCAGATCCAAGCCATCGGCCGTTGGAATGAGAGGTGGAGGATGACCATTAGCCCGGGGAAGAGCTCCGTTCTTCTCCTGGCTAAGGTCCGAGCTAGGCGTCTGGATTGGTCGCTGAGGTTGAGGCAGAGGCAAATCCCCTGGGTTCCCTCTGCCAAGTACCTTGGCGTCCTCCTCGATCGCGGCCTCACCTACGCCCCTCATGTCCGGGTCAATGCCAGACAAGGGCATGCAGCACTCAGGCAGTTGTACGCTGTCTTAAAATCCACCATGCCAACGCACCTCAAACTACGCCTATATCGGGCGATTATACCACCCCTGATTCTGTACGGCTGCGAAGTCTGGGGATCCGCGGCTCCGGCCACTATCCGCAGACTGCATTACGTCCAGAACAGGGCGCTGTGAATTATCTACGATACTGGACGTAGATTGCCGTCCCACATCCTTCATACCTACTCCGGAGTCCTATACATTGTGGACGTGGTGCGGGAGAGATCCCGTACCATCTACAGTAAGCTTGACTCCCATTCCAATAACTTGGTGAACACCGTTGGCCGTTACGACCATAGGGCTCCTCGCCGCAGACCAAGTTACCGGTTGCCCAAAGATGCTTTGGGTAACCTGAACTGAACAGGACCACTTTCCCCTGACTCTATACCCCCAAGACCAGAAACGGGCATGGTAAGTCCCATACCCAAACATTAGTTCCTTTCCCTCTAGCTGGCCGCGCCGTGGCTCAGTGGTTAGACCGCTTGGTTCTCACCAAAGCGGCCCGGGTTCGATCCCAGGCGACCGCAAAGTGAGATTTGTAGTGGACAACACGGCGCTGGGGCGGATTTTCTCCGGTTTCCCCCGCCATCTCATTCCACCGATACTCCATTTTCATCTGCGACAATCGACATTTCTTTTATACTGTCCAGATAAAGCCGCACTAAGCGGGTAGGTGCTGGGCAGCGAACACTCCGCCCAGGTAAACCTGGACGACTTGCATCTTCTGCTGGTCTGCTGGTTGTTTTCCAGCAGTCAGGTAATTTCCTACTGTCTCTCATTTTGTTAAATAAGTTAGTTACATTCTTTAATCCACTTGGTGTTTCCCCGTACCATTCCAAAACTCCCCTGGGATCCCGTCCACCCCCACTGCTTTACTGCCCTTTAAGCTTATTTGTTGGAAAACTTCTGTTTGAGTAATTTCTCTGTCTAGTATCTCATCGTCCATCCTCAGGTTGCCCAACTGTGTACTATCTCAATTTATCCACTCCTTTTCTGCAACTAGGTCCCTAAAGTATTTCAGCCAGTCCTGTGACGTTATCTCATTTTTCACCCCCTTCTGTCTATTTACTTCTGTCAGCATAACCCATATTTTATTATTATCTTTTTGTTGTATGGTTTCGTTCATTTTCTTTCAGACACTATTATGCCACTCATTCTTTTTTTCTTCTAATAATTTCTTGTATGTTTCTCTACTTATCACCATAATCATCTTATCTCTGCTCTCCCCATTCTTCTCCAACAAGCCAGGTTTTTAAACACTTCCCTTCTCACCCTACCACAGTCCTCATCAAACTATCCATTACTTCGAGATTCAACTGTATTGGAACACCACAGTGAAGCGAAAATTTAATTATCCATTACTTATTTGTTTCAATTTTTCTTTTACTTTCATTTTTATCCCTACCCTTGTAACTATTAGTTTCATTAACTCTAAGCCTCTTTCTATATTGTTCTCATTTGATGCAATCTCTATACCTACTCTTATTATTTTTTATGCTTCTGAGTTTCATTCAGTTAAGAATTCCTTCTTCATTTCTTCCCTCCATCTAAATGCATTCACTACTTTAAGCTCACCTTCCTCCTTTCTCTTGCTTTCTTCTTCTATCAATCCTATTTCTATCCCTAACGGAAAGTGGCCACTACTCAGTATTTCATTTGTTATTTTGAAATTATTAATTCTTTCAATAAGCTCCTCACTACACAAGATACAGTCAACCACACTTTCTTGTAATTTGTAAATTTATATTCACCATCCTCATCTCCTTTTACTTCCCCATTAAATATAAACAAGTTATTTAGTTTGCAGTAATGGAGCAATTTTACCCCCTCTTTATTGAGAACCTTGTCCTTACTACTCCTTACCCATTCATGTACTTTCTCCCTACCTATTTCACCATCATGCCTTATTGATCTAATTTTCTCTTCACCTATTCTAGTGTTGAAATACTCCATTAACAAAAACACTATGCCCTGAAACTTGTGCCTTAGCTCCATATAGTCCTCTAATTTATTAAATTTTCTATTATCAAAGAAGCTTGACGTTGAGGGAGGGTTATAAACTATTTCCATTCCTAGACTATGTTCTATTTCTGGATCTTTCTTTATTAGCCAAGTTACATTCCTATCTTCCTTTGTCATTGCCTCTATTCTGTTACTTTTGAGTAGCTCTGATTTAACAAATGCACCTACTCCCCCTGATGCCCTTCCTCTTTCTTTCCTTTTAGTGGCTGTAGTGCCTATATAACTAAAACCTCTTAAGTGTATTAACTCATTATTTTCTAGCCAGGTTTCTCAATTCCAACTGTGACTTGTCCAGCTGTTATATTCTGCAACTCTCTGTTAATCAGTTTGCTTTTTAAACCCTCAGTATTCCACAACATCAGCTTTAACAGTTTTTGCTATTTATTTGCTGAAAAGAAGGAAAGTTTGCCTTTTTGGGCCACTAATTTCTGTTGCCTTGTAACTCACACTGTCTCTGCCCCTCTCTCTCCTCTTCTTGGTTGAACACTAGTATATTCCCCTCTCTCCATCATCAACATCTCCCCTCTTTTCAACATTTCTTTTAAAACACTTTCACTCACAAACCTTAGAGGAGACTCACTTTGCCCCACCAAGCGTACACTATTAGCATTCGTTGCTATGTTTCCCCTCTCTTCTGTCCTATCCTTCTGTATCTGCACCGCGCTGTCCTCTTCCCATTCGCCTGTCTCTTTTCCTTCCCCTCCTCTCTGGCCTCTTCTTCCCCTCCAGTGGTTAACGTCATTTCTTCTCCTTCAGCCATCTGGTCTGGGATGCGTTCTTTGGTGTGTTAACCTGTCCATATGCTTTGATTTTGCAGACTCTGCGCATTCCTTTCCTGTTCTCGATTCATTCTCTGCAGTGCTAGGCTCCAATCTTGGCCTTCTACATAGACTTTCAAACCTTAACAAATGCTTTTTTTCTGTCAGCCTGGGCCTTCTTCATTCTTCTAATCAATTCTTTCTTCAATTTCTGCTCCTTTTTTGAGTAATCCTGTTCAATTTACTCATCTTCCATAATATTATCCATTTCAACTTCATTGTAGCTAATTTCACTACAATTGGTCTTGGTCCTCTTCCCATTCTTCCAATCCTGTGCATGCTCATGATCTCCCATCCCATTAATGTAATTCTCAACTTATCTTGGAGCAGTTCCTCTATCAGCTCCCAGGTCCTGCCGTCTCGATTTTCTTTCATGCCACATACCAAAAGATTTTGTTTTCTTCTTCTGTATTCCGCTCTTTCAATTGCCTCTATTCTCCGGCCACTTTCTCTTAGTTCTTTCACTGTTTCATCATTTTTTCCTTTTAACAATATGTTCATCTCCATGATATTTTCAGCTACTTTTCCTTCAATTCTCTTCTCCATTCCCTCCATTCTATTTTCTTCTCTAACACATCCATTTTATTCAGTTTATCCATCGCCTGCCTCGGTAGCATAGATGGTAGCGTGTCTACCTCACGTTCAAGAGGTCCCGAGTTCGAATCTCGGTCAGGGTGAGTTACCTGGATAAGGTTTTTTCTGGGGTTTTCCCTTATCCTGATAGATGAATGTCGGGTAACTCTAAGCTCCATGGACCCCGGACTCATCTGAGCATCATTTCACCCATTTCATTCATCATCCGATATGACTTAACGTTGGAGGACGTAAATCACACACACACGCATGCACGCACGCACGCACACACACACACACACACACACACACACACACACACAAATGTTTATTCATCCTTTTCAATATCTCCTCCAGCACTACCATCGTCATCTTCATTTTGGGTCCAGGGTTCAGCTCGACTCCTCCAATTATTAGCAGTATCATCATAACCAAAATGGTCCATACAGCATTTGTCGTTCCTTCTTTAACAATGTTGTTCTTTACCGTAAATGTTTTAGTGCAAAAACGCTCAATTCTGGCCCTATATAGCTCCAGTTGTACACCCATGTTTTCCCAAGTGAAAGCACAGCCATGATACATCTTACAGCAACAACATCTTGTCAGCAACTCAGCAAGTAGTTAAGTATTAAAATCTGTGTCAACTTGTGAGCAGAGAATGTTGAGAAGTTTCGAGTAGAGCAAGTTAGTGTGCAACAGAGTAACATCAGACTGATGCGCTTGCTCTGTGTGCTTGTAAAAAGTCAGAGTGATTGTAAGTTAACAATGGACTAAGTATTTTGGTGTTAAATAAAGTGAGTTAAGCACAACTTAGTGCTGCCATTTTTGTCACACTGGTGTCAGAAGTGGGATAAGAAGTCCAATGGAAGTATTCCTTTAGAAATCCTTGACTAAAATGGATATGACAATGGAATCCGACATGGACAAATGAGAAATGGAATAGACCAAAATTTTTCAGTGGAAGAAATTAACACAGGAAAGAAGAGTGAAATGAAAACCGACATTGACAAGATGGAATAAAAAATAGAAAGTACAAATGAAGAAATGAATGAAATAACAATGGTGAACTCCACCAACAATTCACCTCTGTCGCTGCCCACAATCAATGGTCAACAAAAGATGAAGTTGAACAGCTGACAGCCAGCCTCCAGGGATCAGTGACATAAGTTATGAACGCGTTTCTGATGTCAGCAGTGTTCAAAGACATCTGAGAGGCCCTTGAGAACTGTCTGACTGCAGCTTATCGTAACCAGCTCATATAGGCAGCAACAGCCAGGGGAGGCGCTGCAGGAATGTGCTGTGGCAATTAAACAGTTGCCAAGTAAAGCTCTAGTGGGACTCCTGACCAGTCACACGTCTCAGGAATCTGCCTACTTCTCGACTGACAGGGTGCACAATGCCAAGATACAAGAATGCCCTATGCTCGTCGAGTTAAGACAATCCACGAGGGTTGGCGGCCGCGTTGACGTTACAGGTGGTTCATAACTGCACCCATCTTGAAGATCAGAAATATCCGGTAGGTCGGAGACAGAAAAGCAGCCGAAAAAGGTTGACAATGCCTCAGAGGTTTGTGTTGTAGATGTGGCCGGTCATATCTTCTAGCAAAGGGCTGTCGACACTAAGTCAAAGAGTTGGCACTGCCAACGGGTGGACAGCATAGTGCAATGCGCTACCTCCGTCTTCGACAACGGGGATGTTTGACACAATGAAGATGGAAAGTCGACTTAGGAACGTCTGCGAAGATCATCTAGTCGTGTGTTGGAGATGCTGCCATCCGAGACATCTGGTGAGTGGCTGTCCATGATCAAATCAAGGACGTCAAGCGGTGGATGCTGGGGATGTGGCCGACAAGGACATGTTGTGAAGGACTGTCAACGGCCAAGTCAACGAGCTAGTAGGAAAAGAGCAAGGGTTGACGTGTCATGTGGCATGTTGGACCTGTCTCCTCGAGTGACGCTGTATGGCTTTGATAGAACATTGGAAAACCACATCGCGGGCGGCAGAGTACAGAGGACAGAGGAATCGTATTGGATACTGGCGGACACGGGAGCAGCAGTAAGCATGATAAGATCCAACGCGGTGCAGGGTTTACCATCGAGGAAACCGGATCAACCCCAGCAAATAGTGACAGCATCGGGCGACACCATGCATGTGGAGAAGGAAGCCTTGCAGGAGTTGTCCTTCGAGTGGAGCTTTGTGAATCTGAGGATGTTCGTCGCGAAGGTGGCTGGGAAGATGATACTAAGACTGGACGCCCTCAGAAGCCACAACGTGACGGTCGACCTCGGCAGGAGGGTACTGCGACTGGGGCAAGACGAGGTAATGCTCCGAAGCCCATCCAAAAATACGCAAGGTAACCCAGACAAAGGCTAGGCTGGGACCACCAAGAACGAAATGGGTGCAGAGATGCACCAAGAGGGCCAGCGTTTATGGAACGCAGTAAAACGACATCAACTACAGGTAGCAAAGGATCGAAAAAAGAACCACTACGACTGGCGAGCCTACAACAAAGGTTCCATGTAGAATGGCATGCATCACTGTACTCGGATTAAGTGGCGCTTCTCCAAGCTCCAATCAGCAAAGCAAGGACTGCACTACGTGGAGAGGCGCATCAGCGATTAAATCCAGAGGTTGCCTCGAGCAAAGATGCGGACGATACAAAAGCTAGTCGGGACACCAGCACTGTTATGGCAGGCAGCAACACCTACTATAAAGGAACTGTCAGTTACCCCAGTCCGCCTTTTTTATTTTCTGTCGAGAGGAGCAAGAAGTGGAACATTCAAGGACAGCCACTGGTTGACGTCACGACCCGGAACTATAAGTATCGCCGAACAATTTGGTATTTGAAGTTTTCAAATAGCAACTAAGGAGAGAGTCATTGTTTTGTGATGCTTCCAATCTACCTCACACCCTGGCTCTTGGTTCTGCTGCAGTAGTAGGTAGGTAAACTCAGTGTGTGCAGAAAGTTGATCTCCCTGACAGTGCTATGTCATTATCAGTTATATAATGCTGCAGTGTTCTAGAGGCACGACATTTCACCATCACTACCACTGTTGCTTTCAGTAATGCTACTATTGGCATCCGTGATTACAATACTTTCTGTTTTATCTTCGATTATGTTTTCTCGTTCCCGGTATTCTTTTCTAGTTTTTCCAAGTTGTTGGAAACGTTGTTCCCTTTATCTCCCCCAACTTCCGCAAAATTTTGCTCACAAACAAGGCAACTTCTGCAAGTTTAGAGCTTACATTATCAGCACTCACCAACTGCTTTACAATGGCCCAAATGAGTTCAATAGGATTAAGATTGGCATGATAGGGAGGAAGTCTCAATACACAGTGTCCACTAGCCGCCAATATTTCGTCTATGACATAGGTTCTGTGCCTGAGCTTATGCATTTTAATTATGTCGTATTTGAACTTTAGGCAGAGATCCGTCAAATGCAATGTTACTTGCACGTAACCAGCTCTTCATTTTTCTTTATTAGAGTTTGATGTTGGGGCTTTGTCTTTCTGTACGTTATGATAAAATGCATTTTCACAAGCACTGAATTTGGTTTTCTAAATTTGGGATTAAACTTTGTCTAACTCAGTGTACGAAGTATTCATGTTCTACCAGACCAGCAGGAAGTGTATTGTATCCTCTCATCGAAATTAAAAAACACCTTGGCTTATTCAAAGTACATATTTCTTTTCTCACGTCATGTCAAATGTTTATGTTTCACGTCTTTTTAATTTTTATCCATCACATTAAAAATTCGAGAAATTTCAAAAAAGAATATTACACCTTTTACAAAATATGTGATAATGTACATATCACAGTCCATTGGTAAAAAGATAATATATTTGTTGTCAATATTAATTTAATAAAACACACATTAAAAATTCAGAAATATTGTTCTTATTTCAATTGTTCATGAATAAGAAAAATTAATCAGTAGTTCATAATTGGATGTTAAAAATGCTTACTAGTGGATAGTCATTTGTTATTTATTTACATCATATAATGAAGTCTACAACAATAATCTGCCATCATTGTCTCATTCCAAAAAACTTGGTAGCGATTATCTATCATTTAGATGTCCTGGTGAAATCTTTCACCCATTTCATTACTTAAATCACCAAGGCTGGGTGGAGAAAAATCTAAATGGGAATCTAGGAAATTAATTTTCAATTGACATGCGACCACCCATTTCTTTTTACACATGAAGCAGTTCCTGCACTACTGTTATTCCATTTGAAGCTATTCCAAGCTCTAAGTTCAATCCCATTTAATTTTTGAGAGAATTCTTCACTATAAAATTATTCCCTTATCTGTGGTCCCACGAAGACACCTTCCTTCTGTTTGGCAGCTGATATAAAACTAATTTTCCTGTCAGTTATTAAAATCCAATTGATGGCCTTTCTGTAAGTTTTTACAAAGCTTTATGTGGAGAGGAGGAAGTAGTATTTTATCACGATCAATCAATGGGACATACTTGACATTTTGTTCTACTGGTTTGAAAGTACTTCTTTGTTTTCAGTTATGTTTAATGTACTGCTCTTCTGTTTTGTGACTACCCCATAGGCTGAGGAAACAGTAGAATCTTATATACCCCCTCTGCTTTCCCAATATTAAGCCAAAGGTTTTAAAATATCCACAAATGTTTCACTGGTGGAAGTTGTAATTAATTCTTCTAATACCACACTCATTTTCTCATAAGCTTCTTTCAGATGAACAGAATGGGCAATGGGTACAGAAGGCTTCAGGTTGCCTTTATGGAGAAGAACCACTTTCAAACTTTTCTGAGACAAATCAGTACATGACCTCCAATAAGATACACTGCAGTTTTGTTTCAGTTCTTCATACAGGCCATTCAAATCCTTATAGCATACCACTGAACCACCTAAAGAAAAGAATTTTTAAAAAATGTTGCTTCTTGTCCTATACTGAGAAATACTGACATGCTTCTTGAGTACATATTTCTCCTTCAGCTTAGATGCTAGTAGTTCTGAAAGGTCTCTAATGAGAGATCATTTAATTTAGACTGATTTTTTATCTAAGTTTCAGAAGTACGAACGTCAGGAATAACGTGAGGATCTAAGTACACAGGATCAGTATAAATTTGAAGTTCTGTTTCCTGGAATATTTCAGGTTCACTTTCTGGAGGAATTGGAACTGAAAGAAGGTCACTGGGAAAATGGTCTCATTGCTGATACAAGACTTGAACATGTAATTTTATCACAAAAGTGAATCGAGAAAATATTGACACACTGCTTCACTCGCACTATTTTTTCACAGGACATGTTTCAAGAGCTTTTGCTCTTACATCAGCTGGTACTCGATTAGTGCAAATTGTAGTGGTTTCCTCTTTCTCCGTATCGTCAATAGATGGCATGATGTACTTGTCAAAGATGTCCAGTGGTGGAGTTTCAAAATTCATGAATCTATGACGATTTTGGTTAATGAAGATTTTTTCCCATACAGAAAGGTCTATGGGGTGATTAACATATTTTATTAAAGATGTTTCCAAGTTGACGTCATGTCTAGTATTCAAAAAAATGAAAGGCCACTGCTGATTTTTCTGTTTCACCATTTTTACTGTTTCTTATATGTTCTTTAGTTCTGATGTCAATATTTCATTTTATTTTTCGTATATAAATTTTAGGGCAAGTTTCACATTTGATCTCATAGATTCCTGGTTTTTCTTTGGTAGTGATTGAATTTTTGGGGGCCCTTTTAACAAATTTCTGATATTAAACCTATTTTGAAGTGCAAGAATTATGTTGTGTTTTGAGAAGAATTTTTTTATAGGCTGATGGATGGAAGGTGAATTTTTAAAATTTTTTTTTTCTTTTTTTCTTCTGTAGGTTCTAGGGTGGTGGTTTCTTTTATTTTCTTAGCTTTGTTGAGTCTGTTAACTGTTGATACTTTGATGTAATTTTATGTCTGTTCTTTTTTGAAAATCCTTTCATATCCACACAGCAAAAATAATAGTTGCTGAAGTGGTTTTTCGATTTCTGCAAAATCACTGATATACTAAATAATATCAATCTTTTCCTTTTCAGCATCCATTCCCAACACCTTCACACATTGCTTGCATACAATATGTGGTGCCCATCTTTTATCTTGATCAACCAGTGGAATGCTGGTGCAATCATGACTTGAGGTAATGCTATGCTACTGCGATTTACAAGTGAATGAATCACATATATAGCAAAATCTGTTTGGATGACTGATACTAGCTTTAGGCTAAAATATGTATTTGTGTACAAGTTTCCCAACAACAAACGTGACAAACAAACTTGAATGTGTGGTTACCTTTGATTTTCTTTTTTTTATATACTGAAGTCTAGTTGTACTACATCAGCTGCCATTACACTCTTACCCACACGGTCATTACACACTACTATTTTTACACCACTAATAAAGACTACTATTTATTAGTGTTTCTAACTCAAACAGAAGACAATGAATGTTTATTGTCTGGGACACGTTGCAGAAAAAGTAATTCCTTATCTAACTTAAAAGAAACACAAATATTTTGCTTAGCGGATCATCACTTATCTACAGTGTGACAGAACACATAAGAGATATAAGATCACATCCACTTTTCCTTGTGGTGTTCTACAACAAATAGATTCTACAATCTTTAAGTGGAGAAAAGTGTAAATTACAAATAAATAGAAAACTATATGTGATACAAAACAAACTGGAACCATTTCTGAACTGAAGGCAATGAACTTCACATTTTATACCAATCAATTTTATGGTGGAAATTCTTTGTTGAAGTGTAATTATTCCATTCATAATAATGTAAAATATTGAAATACAAAAGAAAATAGGAGAGAGAAAAAAAAAGACAAAACAAACCGAGTGTATGCAGAATACAAATCCCAAACTCATCTGCAACCACAATGACAAATGCACCAAAAAGAGAGCTACCAATTATTACGCAGGACTACTTAATAGGTTCTTCAAAAAGAGCTACAACTTAATAAACTATAATAGATTATTGAAGTTATGAATTATATTTGCTTCACTGTTAATAGCTTAAATTTTTACCTTTTTTTTTTCCTTTCTTTCTTTTCTACTAAGGCTTATTACTGAAGCAAATGTGTAAGAGATGAAATGGAACAAGCTGTTTTCAAGAGTATAATTTTTCCAAAGTTAAAAGTTGATCCTTTAAGTACCTATTAAATTAATTGCTTAGTGCTATTTACTATGCACCACTACAGCTTGACCAGCATTCAGTTTAGAAAGTAGTGCCTGGGTGGTATGTATGCAATTAAATGCTACTATATGAATGTTTGCAAATGTACTTCTCTCACAAACATTACATAACCAAACTCATGCAGGGTACTTATTTGCCAGCTGCATTGTTACAGTGGCAGCTTAAAAGTTAGTGGTAGTCACAAACGCAGCTGAAAACCAAGAGCTTTCATTTTCTAAAGTTTATATAATATGCAGCTTTATTGTACGCAATGCAATATACCATATCCCACAGAGATACATCCAGATTAGGTATTAATAGTTACCTGAATGCTTCTTTATTAACAGTCACTTCGCCAGCAGACTGCACACTCTCTCTTGATGTATTGCGGCAGGTGGCAAGTTTTGACTCCAGAGCCTATAACAGAAAAGCATATAGGTTGCTTATTCTGTTCTTTGATATGTGCTTATCATATCAACAAAATACATTACACTGATAAAGAAATTACGTGTGATTGATACACAGTTATGAGAGAGGGTTTTGCTTGCTAAGCAATAACTGGTGAGCGGTTGATGTAGCCTACTGGTATGATTAGTTAGCAAGATGGTATGATTCTGGCAGCTGACTCATACTCCTTATGGGAGTCATGATTTATTTACATCCTCATGGGCTTCATTAAATTTATGAATGTCATTAATGTCTGTGGTACAAAGACAAGTCATTTCAGACATGTCATAAATGTCTGTACTGGATTGAAAGGAAAAGCTGATTCGATGTTATAGGCAGTACAAGAAACTATAAAATACATACCAGGTGAGACCAACGTCATATTCAGAGCCCTTATGTTATAAAAACTGCACTGGTAGCAGTAATAACTTACATTTCCTATAGTAATGTTCTTTAAAAACTGAATATACTCAAGCATATTTGAAGATTTTTATTCCCTATTCTCACATATTGGGCTTTTTATTAAGATGCAGGTATTTAATTGTTTCTAGATTTTCATATCAAAGACTATGTTAACCTGTAAGAATTTAGTTTATTGATTACTGCCAATGATCATGTTTCATATTGATTTGTTGTTCTGTAAAATTTTAGGACACTTACAATATCTTACATGCAATCTTGACATACCTAGATACTTCTCATATTGCAACATAATACATATTTATTGGAAACATAAAAGCCTCCTCCAAGTCTGGAAAGTAATGTTGATCACTTATATTTGGCTATTTACATTTATAAATAAGGGTGCCGGGGTAGCACAGTGGTTTCGTTTGCGGCTCCCGTGTAAAGAGTCTTGATTTCGATTCCCAGCTCTAGTGTGGCAATTTTAAGTCAGCCCTATCCACACCTTCACCTCTGTCTAGCACATGTGAAGAGCCCCCTATGCCCAACATGATTCAGAGTCCATGGTATAAGCTGTAGGTCCTCTCGCTTCACAGTCATCTTCACTATCACCCTACCATTGGAGGTAATGGACCCGCCTTTTGGGTGCCTCCACCTGAGAAATGGGTCCAGTCATCACGTGGTGGAGCGAGGTTACCCCGAAGGCCAAGGTTACCATGTGGGAAGTGTTGGGGGAACACCCCCCCCCCACACACACACACACACACATTTATAAATAAAAGGAAGTCAGATCAAAACCAAAGAAAAAATATAGGAAACTGAAGATCTAGTGGAAATGACACTCAGAATAGCTGTTCTACTGTTAATAATTCTAATACATGTAGTATCCATTTTTGCACTGCATTGCTAATGCTATAGATTTATGATTCCATTAGTAAGGGAATTTTACAAATGTGATGTTTTAAGTTTATGCACCACGTTGCGGCAACATTTGTAACGCAAAATGAATGTTGATTTTGTAGAATAATCTTTCATTGAATTTAAAGTTTCCTGTTGAGCTGTGAATTCTTTTGGATTGATGAAGTAGGTTTACTTTTCTCAGGTCGAGGTCTCGAATTAAGATGGAGAAACTTAGTGTGGTTAATTATTATGATTCCAATACTTCTTTTCTTTCCACATGCTTTATATATATATATACACACACATAATATAATCTTCACACTTTTATATAAAACTGATGTATACTCTTTTAAAGATGAACTAATAACTGAAAACTTTTACTAGCATGGGTAAGAACATGTCTTAATATCTCGCATCCACACTCGCAATGATGCTTTCCTTTTGCAAAATCAAAATTATAGATTTAGTCATTACTATGGTAATTAAACGTTTTCTTACTGGCCACAACATGCTTAATGAACAATATAATCATTTTGTTTATTTAAATTAATTTTAGAATTTTCAATTCAAAACTTAATTTAAACAATTAACATTCAAATATTTCAAATAATTTTAAATGTCTAACAACATTTTTAAAACAAATTAACATTATTAATTCTTTACCAAGCCTAACTCATTCTATCAAATGTCTTCTTTTACACTCATTTAATCTTGTTCATTTAAACACTTCCAACAATTCATAATGCTTTTTCAAATAATTTTCAAATAAATTTAAAATAACAAATATAAAAATAATAATATTTTGGGATTTGAAATTAAAACAGCTGTTTCACATTGCAGGAAATGTTGCTCTTTGACTTTGTGGAAGCAAATCAAAACAATGTTAACCTAGGGAAACAATCTTATTTTGTAACAATTAAGTGGATATTTTGCTATTTATTTATGAAAATATACATTTTTGTAAATGATCTGTTTTACAGTATTTTGCAGTGTCAAAATCTGTATTACTGCACATCTGAACTGGTTAAATGGAGAAACAACCTTACAAATGATAAAATAAGCATTGAAGGCTTTCACTGCCGTATGAATTCAGAATAAAAGTGCACAATTCTGGAAATTAATTGGACCTTCATTTGCCAATGGATTTCAATATGTTTCATACCATCAATGCTGACAAAAGGTTTGAAAGAGGTATGATAAAACTATGTTTTTCTTTGGTGCATGTAACAAGCAGGGCACCCATTTTGAACTAGTAATCTGAATGTGTTCACTCGACTGCAATATTCTTCCACTTGTTGGACGTTCCCTACATTGTTAATAGAACTGCCAATTTACAGAACAATGATGCAGAATGTCAACTTATAATTACACTTTTAAAGTTTTCATTGAACTTCCCCTTGTATAGATAGTCAACATGAAAAATTCAACACCATGGCCAGGATTTAAACCATGGATCTCCTGGTTTCTGTCCAGTCGCTCTAACCCATTGAGCTACCATGGCAAACTTGCCATCACAACATTAAATTCTCCATTTGACTCGTATATTTCACCGGTAGACCACTAGGGGCTCTCGCATTTGAGATACACAGTTTGTGGCAGACTCGCGATGCCGATAAATAAATGATGGCCGGTGGAGATTCGGGAAACTTCAGGGCCGATTGTTACCGGAAGCAACAGACAGTTGAGCGAAGTGTTTGAAAAATAAACAGTTTTTAGGTTATCTCGCAAATTGAATTTGTGAAGAGTGTATTTGCTACGACAATAAAGTACAGTTTTTGTGTTTGTAACCTCGACCTTTATTTCACGAACCCACAAAGTTACAACTGGTGTCAGAAGTGGGATATACGACAATGGAAGTTGCATTGGCAAAGATTTTAGAGAAAATGGAAGAAATGAAGACGGCAAATGAAAACCTCGCTGCAAAAACAGAAGCGGCAAATAACAGCCTGGCCGCGAAGCTGGAGACTACAAATGACAACCTGGCCGCAAAGCTGGAAGAAATGAAGGTTGCGAACGAGGCCCTCGCCGCCAAATTTGAAGAACAGTTGGCCGGCGTGAGGGATAACGTGACGGAGCTGGGCAAGCGGATGGGCCAAATGGACGAGCACGTCGAGGACCTGGCGAGCCGCGTTGACGACCTGGAGGGAAAGGCCGATAGCAGCGTAAAGTCCCTGAACGCCATAGTAGAGGACGTCGTCGGCAGGAAACTGAAGGATTTGAAGGCCGACGCGCCGGGACGCAACACAACATCTGCGCGCGTCAAACCACCGAAATATGACGGCGCGTCAACATTTGAGGACTTCCGCCGCCAGTTCGACACAAAGGCAAAGCACAACAGATGGTCACCGGAGGAGGAGGAGGCCACACAGCTAATAGCCAGCCTCCAGGGACGGGCCGCGGAAGTCCTAAACGCGGTGCAGACAACGGCGGCGCCCAAGGACATCTGGGAGGCCCTGGAGAATCGTTTCGGGAACCACCGCTTAGCCGCAGCGTACCGCAGCCAACTAAAGGCAAGGTCACAGCAGCCGGGGGAGACGCTGCAGGAGTTAGCCATAGCGATTGAGCAGCTAGCTAGCAAGGCCTTGGTTGACCTGCCACTGGAGTTCGTATCCCGGGAAGCCACCTAGAACTTTGTCAACGGGGTACGGGACACGGAGATTCGTCAGCGCCTAATGCTCAGCGATTATAAAACCATCTACGAGGCGCTGACAGCGGCATTAAGGATAGAGGCGGCCAAGGTAGCATCTATCCCGACGTCGAGAACGAGGAGTGTCCGCTACGCCGGAGACAGAAGACCAGCTGAGGGACGCCGGCGAACACCTAGTGGCCTGTGTTGGGGGGGTGGACAGCCCGGGCACCTGCAGAGAGACTGCCCACACCAGGAAGGGCAGCGGGAAGAACGAGTAAGGCCCGGCGTGGAGAGGGGCACGTCGGCGCCATTACCACCATCCCCTCGAGTGACAATCCGCGCCGTCAGCCGGCGGATGGATGACAACCTCATCGCGGACGGCTGGGTAAGAGGAAAGCCGTGCCGCGTGCTGGTGATCACCGGGGCGGCCGTGACCATCGTCAGACCTGACGTGGCGAAGGGTTTGCCGACGAGGAAACTGAGCCGACCATACCAGCTTGAGACGGCATCCGGCGACACCATGCCTGTGGAGAAGGAGGCCCTGCTGGAGCTGAACTTGGGACGGAGTGCCGTGCGTCTGTGGGTGTTCGTCGCGAAGGTGGCTGAGGAGGTGATTCTGGGACTGGATGCCCTCAGGAGCCACGAGGCGACGGTCGACGTCGGCAGGAAGGTCCTGAGACTCAACGGAGAAGAGGTTATACTCCGTCAACCAGAAGAGCGCCTTGGAATTTGCAGGATCATCTTGAACGAAGACGTGGTTGTCCCCGCGAGGAGCGAGGTGATGGTGACGGCGCGACCGGAAGGTCAGACAGCACGTTGGGTCCAGAGGCAGCAGGAGTACGACTTCACCTCGGAACATCGCAGAGGGAAGAGTCACGGTAACGCGGACGATATGTCCCGAAGACCCTGTCCAGAAGATTGCGGCCAATGCACAAGAGTGGAGGGGAAGGAGCGTGCCGCAGCAGTTCGAGTAGTCACGGCAGTGCCTGCGGATGGCTGATATAGCGCAGGCCTGAGGAGGGAGCAGCTGGCGGACGCAGACTTGGGGCCACTCTTGAGGGATGTGGAGAACCTGGTGGACCACCTCCACGACATGCACGAGATGGCTCGCCAGAACATCCAGAAGGCGAGCGACCGCATGAAAACCCGATACGACAGGCAAGCCAACAGCCAAGGGTTCCAGCAAGGTGACCTGGTCTGGTTGTACCGCCCGACCCGGACCAAGGGACGCTGCCCGAAGCTTCAGCAGCCATGGCAAGGACCGTACCGTGTGGTGAAGAGGATTAACGACGTGGTCTACCGCATCCAGAAGGTGCCCCGAGGAAAGATGTTGGTGGTACACCTGGATCGTCTGGCCCGCTACGAAGGCGCTGTTCGGGATGACCAGCCTTGAGGAGGGAGCAGTGTTACCCTGACGGCAGACTCGCGATGCCGATAAATAAATGATGGCCGGTGCAGATTCGGGAAACTTCGGGGCCGATTGTTACCGGAAGCGACAGACAGTTGAGTGAAGTATTTGAAAAATAAACAGTTTTTAGGTTATCTAGCAAATTGAATTTGTGAAGAGTGTATTTGCTACGAGAATAAAGTACAGTTTTTGTATAAAAATTATTTGTGGTTGGTTTATTGACACTCGTCACTTACTTTTTCATATATTTATGAGAGACTAGTTTCAAAGGCCCTGGCCTCCATTTTCAATCTCTTCCCAACTGGCATTTGTTGTTATCTGCTCTCTCTGGTGGTGGAACTATGAACTTTTTTGTCAAATTATCTGCTGGCGGGATTTCAAAGTTCATTACGCGATCCTTATTTTTCCAGATGAATATGTTCTCCCATGTTGTCAATCTATTTTGGTTTATCACTCCTTTTAATAATTTTGGATTTGGATCAATGTCATGGTTTTCATTCCAAAAATGAAATGCTACTGCTGACTTGTCTTCTTGTTTCAATCTGATGTTTCTAAAGTGTTCTTTGACTCTGGTTTTTAAATTTCTTTTTGTTTGACCTATGTAGCATTTTTCACAATTCTTGCAATTTATTTGGTATATTCCAGATTTGTTACCTGAAGGAATTTCATCTTTTGTTTTTGAATTTAGTAATTTTAAAATTGAGTATCTATTAGTAGGTGCCAAGATGATATTTTGTTCCTTGAATATCTTTTTAAATTTATTAAATGTTTTTGGATGATATGTGAATGAACTGAATATGCTGTTGCTTTCTTTTTCTTTAATAAATGTGGTTGCTTCCTTAATGGTTTTCTTTAGTTTAGATTTTCTAATTTTCTTCAACACCAAACTTTTGTTGTATCCGTTTTCTTCTGCTAGTCTCTCATAAATATATGAAAAAGTAAGTGACGAGTGTCAATAAACCAACCACAAATAATTTTTATATTAATTTTGACGTCACTGTTACTAAATTCCTCCAAACACACATACAGTTTTTGTGTTTGCAACCTCGACCTTTATTTCACGAACCCACAAAGTCACACTATCGTAAGTACTTAAGTCCCAGGCTTCTTCATTTAACTCATATTAGTTTAGTTAATTGATGGAAATTAATCATTTCTTCACACTAGCTGTATATAGGCTAAAGTTTTTGATAGTCAACATGAAAAATTCAATGCCATGGCGCTCTCTCTAGCTCTGCCAACCAGCTGTCCTTACATGTTGAATTCTTCTGTTCTAGACAGATCTTTAATGTATTATCATCATCATCATCCGTTTTTATACAACTATACCAATATTTTAAACCTCTTTCTATAATTATCCCACTCCTGCAAGGTCTTCCAAGTTCCACTCTAGCTACTCCATTTGGCGTTGACTTATTCAAACCCAGTATCTTTTTACAGAACTGTTCATATGTGTGTTCAACATGATTTCTTATCTTATTTGCCCCCCCCCCCCCCATAACTTCACACCATATGTCATTTTGTATTCTACTATTGCTTCATAGATCCTTTCATGCCACTTTACTGACATATCTGGTAATTTATATTTACAGCTCCTTACCCCAGAAATCGCTATCTTACTTTTCAATCTATCTTTCTCCCATGTGCTCCCCATCCTCCATTATAGCACAGTCTCTACCCTAAATAGTCAAACTCCTTTACCACCTCCACTGTTTGGTCATTTAGATACCACTTTTCATCTTTTCTTAACTTATCACCCTTCTTAAACAATACTATTTTTGACTTTTATTGATTCTTATCCCCCATTCCTTACAGTAGCTGCTAATTTCATTTATTGCTCTCTGTAATCCTATCACGGTTATAGATGCTATTACCGAATCATCTGCAAATAGTAACCCTGGTATTAATTTATTCCTAATAATTGGGTAATGGTTGTTACATTTTTCAACCCTCTCTATTATATCATCAATGAACAAGTTGGACAATATAGGGCTAAGTTTACAGCCTTGTCTTAATCCCATTTTCTGCTCCACTAATTCCGTTATCCCATTCTTATCTACTCTAGTTCCAAACTTTATTCCCTAATAAATTTTTTCTAGCCCTATAATAAATTTCTTGCTGACTCCTTTCTTTTGTAATTTCCACCATAGTGCTTCTCTCCCTATTGTATCAAAAGCTTTTACACAATCTACAGAAAAACATATACGCTCTCCCTCTTTTCCTACTTGTGTACTTATCTACTATTGTTCTAATAATTAGTACAGTATATATTGTCCATCTCCCTTTCCTGAATCTGATTGAAATTCTGATAGCTTCTTTTCTGCCTCCCCTCATCTTTGCAATATTTCTGACATTATTCCTGTGTAAATTTTTCCTAATATTGTTAGTAAACTGACCCCCCTATAATTTATTGGAAAAATTTAGAATTTAGAAATTCACCTATCATCCTTGGGCAGAACAAACAATAGAGAAAATTTTCAGGAAAGATGCCATTTTAGCATCTCAAAACAGATACAGAATGCAAAACTTACTCTACACATCCCTCACAATGAGAGATTAGGTATTTATCAGATAAACTGCATATTCTAATCCAATATACATTGACAAGACCGAAACTTGAAAACAAGACTAAAAGAGCACTTCCACTGCATTAAAAATGACTGAAAAGTAAGCCTTGGCAGTAATCTTTTACTGAGCAGGATGGTTCATATGGTATCGTCTGAGGCCCACATTTGGGAGGTCAGGGTTTGATTCCTGTGGTCAAATTTCCACCATGAGTTTTTTAAGGGATTTTCCTGGGTCACCAGGAGAATGCTAGAAAGGATATTTTCTAACATCTTCTGCTTCACTTCATTCTCTCAATCCAATCTTTTCAGATAGCAAGAGGGGTTCGATCCCAGGCAATCACAAAGTGAGATATGTGGTGGACAGCATGGCACTGGGGCAGATTTTCTCCAGATCTCCAGTTTCCCCCCACCATCTCATTCCACTAGTGCTCCATCTTCATCTCATGTATCATCAATGTCACTGCCTGCAGTGCCACATGTAGTAGAAGCATGCGTTAAACACTACACACATTTTGTGAAGTCACTGGTGGTGGTGCGCTGCGGAGGAGTCTGCACTCTGAAAATACAGTATTTGGCTAAGGGAGAAGTTTAAGTTGGTCAGCCTACCTGATCGCTGGAATTAGTTGACTGGTGGCAGGCTCTCTATGGCCACCCAAAACTCCGTCGGACTGCAGAAACTGTCACTGCTTCCTTTTCAAGAAGCACACTTAGTGAAATTTCCAACATTAATTCTATTATATAACTTTATCATTGTTTTAAGCATAGAAAATTCAGACCACAAACTTCCTGGACTCATCAATTTACTACTTCTCAGTAAAAAATATGCCAATATGTTCTTTTAACCATTTACACAATGATATACCAACGCATAGCTCTGTTTAGATTTTTTTTTTGGTGTTAATTGATCACATCCAGCTTACTATGCCTCTTCTATTTCATCATCACTGCACACATCATCTAAAACCTTCTTCATAATCAGAATTAAACCTTCAGTTAAATTCGTTTTACACTTCTAACAAATATAATATGGCAACATTATCAACAACTTTTTTAAGTTAATTGATGGAAATTAATCATTTCTTCACACTAGCAGTATATAGGCTAAGGTTTTTGATGGATAGAGTCAACATTCCCGGCCATGGCATTGAATTTTTCATGTTGACTCTATCCATGATCGACAACATTTATTATTTCTCCACAGCAACACATATAAGTGATGCATGTTCTAATATCTCACATTTTAGATAATATACAATTACATTTATTAATATTTCAGCTAATATCTTAATTATTAAAATTCAGATTGATATAAATATACATAGTGCAAAAAACAGTATACAATACACATGTAGTAAGCACATAACAGAATCTCAGAAATTGAAAAACCTCGGCGTAAGTGCCTCGTTTCTTCAAACCTTTCCTCGTTCCATATGAAGTGCTTACCAATGTCTTGTTTTATACACCTTTGCTACTGGGATCCATAACTGTTATTGTTGTTAGAGTCAACATGAAAAATTCGATGCCATGGCCGTCCAGTCGCTCTAACCAATTGAGCTACCATGGTCAAAGTGCCGTCCTGACATTAAATTCTCCATTTGACTAATATATTTCCCCGGTAGACCACTAGGGGCTCTCGCATTCGAGATACAACGTTTGTGGCGACTTACTATCGTAGGTAATTGAGTCCCAGGTTTCATCATTTAACTCTTATTATTTTAGTTAACTGATGGAAATGAATCATTTCTTCATACTAGCCAAATATAGGCTAAGGTCTTTGATAGAGTCAACATGAAAAATTCAATGCCATGGCTGGGATCTGAACCACGGATCTCCTGGTTTCCGTCCAGTTGCTCTTACCAATTGAGCTACCATGGCCAACGTGCTGTCCTGACAAATTCTCCAGTTGACTCATATATTTCCCTGGTAGACCACTACGGGCTCTCACATTCGAGACACACCGTTTGTGGCAACTAACTATTATAAGTACTTGAGTCCCAGGCTTCATCATTTAACTCTTATTATTTTAGTTAATTGATGGAAATTAATCATTTCTTCATACTAGCCAAATATAGGCTAAGGTCTTTGATAGAGTCAACATGAAAAATTCAATGCCATGGCTGGGATCTGAACCACGGATCTCCTGGTTTCCGTCCAGTTGCTCTAACCAATTGAGCTACCATGGCCAACGTGCTGTCCTGACAAATTCTCCAGTTGACTCATATATTTCCCTGGTAGACCACTACGGGCTCTCACATTCGAGACACACCGTTTGTGGCAACTAACTATTATAAGTACTTGAGTCCCAGGCTTCATCATTTAACTCTTATTATTTTAGTTAATTGATGGAAATTAATCATTTCTTCATACTAGCCAAATATAGGCTAAGGTCTTTGATAGATAGACTCAACATGAAAAATTCAATGCAATGGCCATGGCTAGCCTATATTTGGCTAGTATGAAGAAATGATTAATTTCCATCAATTAACTAAAATAATAAGTGTTATTGTTGTATCATCTGCATAGCAAATTGCTGTAGCCCCATTGTTTGCTACTATTTTTAAAAGATCATTTATATAAACTAAAAACAGAAAAGGACCCAACCTTGAACTTTGCGAAACTCCTTGTTAAATTGTTTCAAATTGTGATCTTACTTTATTTACCATACCCTTTTCATTTTTGAAGTTTATTTCTACACACTGCTTGCTGTCTATTTTCTAAATATGATAAAATCCACTTTTGCGCAATGCCTCAAACCCCATATCTTTCTAATTTATTTTCAAGGATGGTTATATTTACACAGTCAGCTTTAGACAAATCCAGAAATATGGCAATTATAAATTTACGATCATGGAGTGCATTAATAATTTTATCATTTACTTTATCTATTGCATTTATAGTTGATTTATCTTTTTGGAACCCATATTGTAGCTCTGACAAGATGTTCTGTTTTTCAAAATATTTCTATAGTGTTTCCAAATACACAGCTTCCATCACTTTTGATATTGCAGAACATAATGTGACTGGTCTATAGTTTTCTATATTGCATTTATTTTCTTTTCACTTGTAAATTGGTCTAACGATCCCTCCTTTTAATGTATGTGGAAAAACTCTGCGTTAGCAAAGGGCTTATTATGTGAGTGAGAGCCTCAACAATTTCATATTTTATGTTCTTTAGCATTTCATTTGATACTTCATCCAAACCAACAGATATATATATATATATATATATATATAAGTTATTAATTAAATTTAAAGGGAGTCGATTAATGACACTAAACAACACTTACTTTTACATTTTTCCGGAACATGTTTCAGAGACTTTGCCTCTATCCTCAGCCGGCCATCGACTGGTTCTCATTGGTGTAGTTGAACCAGTCGATGGCCAGCTGAGGATAGAGGCAAAGTCTCTGAAACATGTTCCGGAAAAATTTAAAAGTAAGTGTTGTTTAGTGTCATTAATCGACTCCTTTTAAATTCAATTTATCATAACAACACTGTTTTCAACACTTCCAAGAAAGGAATTGCAATAATTTAGTTAATTTACTTCTCTTAAAACCTCCTCTTCCATTGTTTCAAAAACTACCATAGAATTAATTTGGGGAAAATTTGATACTATTTTTGAGTTTAGAGTTTTCAGTTTTGAATCCGACTGTTTTGCAACATTTATATACAGATTTATTTCGGGTCTGTTTTCTTATTATTTTTATGGTTTATTTCAAAATTTTCAGCTTGTTTAAGCTTACTGTTTTTATGATTTGATTAATGATTTACCACAATGCTTTTGCTTTGTTTTTTGCCTTTTGAATTTGTTCTTTGTTACAGTTAATTTTAGCAAGTGTAATTATTATATTTAGTATTTTGTTATAATTTTCAATATAATTTAAAGATTTCTCACACATATTTAGCTGTTTTATTGAATCTAAAAACCTCATTATTTTGCATGATTATTTTATTCCTTTTGTCATCCATTTTGTAAAATTATTTCCCTTACCAACTGAAATTATTTTAAACTTGCTTAAGTGCATCATTTTTTCTACACCATTTTGCAGTGTTTTACTTAAAATTTCATATTTCCAATTTATATCATCAATATTGTCGTGAAGCCGTTATCTACGATAGCGCGGCTAGTGTACACAAAGGGCTGGCAAATAAAGATAGCTGAGATAAAGGACTTGCTGGCATAGATTAAGTTACGCTTCTGGAAGGTGATAGATTATTCGGTTTCTTTATTGTTCCGGAAATATCCAGAATTTATCAATAAGGTATTTAAGAAGGCGACGATGTGCCAAGAGTCAGTCGCGAGAGTGGTAAGCAGTAAACAGCTGTAGAGTATAGTTGTACCAAGAGCTGATGTAATCAGAACACTGTTTGTTATCATCATCGACCTTGGTAGTCTGTGTGTATGTGTCGTAATGCTGTTACGTGAGAATTGAACTGTGTATTTCTACAGAAATAAAGAACATTTGGAATATCTGCAACTCGGACTTTTAATTCTATGAACCCACAAAGTCACAACTGGTGTCAAGAGTGAGACATTCTCAATGGAGGCGGCATTAGAAAAGATTTTACAGAAAATGGAAGAAATGAAGACGGTGAATGACAACCTCGCTGCAAAAACAGAAGTGGTAAATAACAGCCTGGCTGCGAAGCTGGAGATCACAAATAACTTGGCAGCGAACTGAAAGAAATAAAGGCGGCTAATGACATCACTGAGAAGATGGAACAAATGAAGGCCGAATTAACAACGAAGACGGAGGCTACAAATAGCAACTTGGCCACGACGATGACCGTGAAAATGACAGAATTAACCACGGAAATGAGAGCAGCGAACAGCGACCTGGCCACGGAAATGAAGGCCGACTTATCGGAAATGAAGACTGCCAACGAGGCCCTCACCGAAAAATTTGAAGAACAGTTGGCCGTCGTGAGGGAGGACGTCACAGAGTTGGGCAAGCGCATTAACGACCTAGAGGGAAAGGCAACAATAACATCAAATTCCTCAAAGACCTGGCAAACCGCGTTAACGACCTGAAGGGAAAGGCCGACAGCAACACAAAGTCCCTGAAGGCCATGGTAGAGGACATCGTCGGCAGGAGATTGAAGGATTTAAAGGTCGACGAGCCGGGATGCGACACAACATCTGCGCGCATCAAACCTCCTAAATACAACGGCGCGACAACTTTCAAAGTCTTCCGCCGCCAGTTCGACACGGTGGCCAAACACAGTTGAGTCCAGAGGGTCTACTCCCATTAGCCTTGAACCCGTAGGAACAAGACCCGGGCCTCTTTCAACCAGGGAGTTATCCGAGCTGTCCCTTTTAAAGGGCGCTCGGCGTCCTCCGTGGGGCTTTCCGTAGGGCAAGACCTAGTTTCCTAACAAGCCCCCCATCTGGTCCTAGGGACACAAGACGGGATGGAAGTGGATACGCCACTTACGCGCGTCAACACTCAAGGTGAAGACTACCGATATGACCTCGGTGGGGCCGCCTGGTGATCTAGCACACCTTCTACTAGCTTAGCAGGCTAGTACCCGGAAACTTAATGGCTTCCCTCAACCCCGTCCGAAGACGTACCCAATCTCCCACGGGTATCGGGAACACACTGCCCCCTCGAAGCCATCCCAATCCGAACAACTCCCGAAGGAGGGGCTCGGCTGTTCGGCCCGAGGTTCCTCTAGTAACGTCAGAGGTACCACGAGTGCTAAGGGTCCGCAGCGCCCGCACTTTGACAGCTGAAAGGGACGGATCCCTTCCCCTACGGGGGGTGGCCAAACACAAGTGGTTACCAGAGGAAGACGCCGCACAACTAATAGCGTCTCCAGGGACGGGCCGCGAAGAACTGAATGCGGTCCAGACAGCGGCGGCACACAAGGACATCTGGAAAGCCCTGGAGAACCGCTTCGGAAACCACCGCTTAGCCGCAGCGTACCGCTGCAGGCTGAAGTCAAGGTCACAGCAGCCAGAGGAGACGCTGCAGGAGTTCGCCCTAGCAATCGAGCAGCTGGCCAGTAAAGCCTTAGTCGACCTCCCACCAGAGTTTGTATCGCGGGAATCCGCCTACACATTCGTTGACGGGATACGAGATACGGAGATTCGTCAGCACCTAATCCTTGGCGATTACAAAACTTTCCACAAAGCGCTAACGGCAGCACCGAGGGTGGAGGCGGCCAAGGTGACAGATACTCCGACTTCCAGAACAAGGAGTATCCACTATAATGGAGACCGAAGACCAGTCGAGGGACGCGGGCGAAGACCAAGTTGGGAGTGTGGAAAGCACGGACACCTGGAGAGACTGCCCACACCAGGAAGATGATGTGATATGTAGTGTTTAACGCCCGCTTTTACTACATACGGCACCGCAGGCGATGACACTAATGATACATGAGATGAAGATGAAGCACCCGTGGAATGAGATGGCGGGGGAAACCGGAGATGACGGAGATAACCCGCCCCAGCGCCGTGTTGTCCACCACATATCTCACTTTGCGGTCGCCTGGGATCGAACCCAGGCCACCTTGGGAGAGCCAAGTGGTCTAACCACTGAGCCACGGCGCAGCCTACACCAGGAAGAGCAGCCGGAAAAACGAGCAAGGGCCATCGTGGCGAGGGGCACGTCGGTGCCATCACCACCATCCCCTCGAGTGACACTGCGCGCCGTCAGCCGACGGTTGGGTGAGAGGAAGCCGTGCCGCGTGCTCGTAGACACCGGGGCAGCCGTGACCGTCATCAGACCTGACATAGCCAGGGATTTGCCGAGGAGGAAGACGAGCCGACCATACCAGCTAGTGACGGCATCGGGTGACACCTTGCCTGTGGAGGAGGCCCTACTGAAGTTGGCCTTGGGCTGGAGTGCCGTACGTCTGTGGGTGTTCCTCGCGAAGATGGCTGAGGAGGTCATACTGGGATTGGATGCCCTCACGAGTCACGAGGCGACGGTCAACGTCGGCAGGAAGATCCTGCGGCTCAATGGAGAAGAGGTCATACTTCGGCAACCCGATGAGCGCCTTGAAATATACAAGGTCATATTGAAGGAAGATGATGATGTGAATAGGGGCGCTCAACTACGGCAGTCATCAGCGACCTTTAAAAAACAAGTCATGGCAAAAGAGATATAAAAAATTCTAAAAAATATATAATTATAAATAAACCTATTAAAACTGCACACACACACACACACACACACACACACACACACACACACACACACACACACACACACACACACACATATATTTTAAAAAAATTAAAACTTGTTAAAATTTCCTTCACTAAATCCTAAAGTCTAATTTGGAGAAGAATCTAAATACCTTCTCCACCACTGCGTTATCGTCCGCTAGCATTTCTGCGAAGCTGGCCAGCAGCTGCAGAGACGTCCTAAGGTCTGCTCTAGGTGAAAACACTCTAGCAGCACGTGTCGCACAGATAACGCTTCATTGCAAAACGGACAGTGGAGAAGGCTCCTTTTAAAAAAGAAAACTATGAGTAAAAAGCAGTGCCCAATACGCAACCGAGCCAAACTCACCTCCTCGCGACGAGATGACCGACACGAGATAACACAGGGAATAGGAAGTTCTTTCACAGATCTAAGTTTATTATTGCGGAGAGCGGACCACTCTTCCTGCCAGCAGGTTTGCACAGCTCTCCGCAATACGGCCCTAAAATCTTCCGATGTCACAGATGGTACTCGGACCCTGGGCTTCATGGTAGCCGTCTTGGCTGCCGAATCCGCAATTTCATTCCTCCGCAAGCCTACGTGACCAGGTATCCATGCACACACCTCGCTCACGCCAGAAGCGTGTAAAACGTGGAGGGCATCCTGTATCCGCTGCACAATACGGTGGTAGTTGTACAGCTGCCGTACGCTTTGAAGTGCACTGAGGGAATCACTCAGGATTAAGCAGTTCTCCAACTTTCTTCGACGTACGTGTAAAATGGCCCGGTATATTGCATAGAGCTCTGCAGTAAGAATGGAAGTGCTAGTGTGGAATCCGAATGTATAGGGTTCGGTTCCACACACGTAAGCATAACCAACACGCATTTGAGTTCTTGGACCCATCAGTATAAATTCTAACATGGTCCTGATAGCGCGATAAAAATTCTAAAAAACATGTGCGGATACTAGACATAGACATGGTAGATTTATCATATTTCGTCATGCCCAGATCAACGTGGGACGCTCTGCACAACCAAGGAGCGTATGTCCTCTCCCCCCTAGGATACATCTTGGGCATTTCAGTATCCAGATGTCTAATGAGCTCCCGGAAACGAAAACCAGGTGGCTTTGGTTTAATAGAAGTGTTCCTATAACGCACGTCCATGAAGGTATTAAAAAACGGCGTAAACGTTGGATGTGTGGGCATGCAATTAAGTCCACAGCCATAATTCGCTAATAGCATGTTGCGCCTGTACTGCAGAGGAGGTTCTGCAGACTCAGCATACAGGCTTATAACTCGGCTCGTTGGAAACGCCCCAACTGCTATGCGTATGCCACAATTATGGACTGTGTCTAATCTCTTCAGCACAGACGGTCGTGCTGAGCCATAAACGATACTACCATAATCTAATTTGGAACGGATGAGTGCGCGATAAAGTCGCAATAACACTGTACGATCCGCTCCCCACGATTTTCTACTTAGTACCCGCAAGATATTTAAAGATCGGTCACATCGTGCTTTCAGTTGTGCTATGTGCGACGACCAAAAGTTTTCTATAAAATATCAATCCAAGGAACCTCGTCTCATCTGCAAAAGGTAGATCAGCGCCTAGCCGGAGCCTTGGAGGTAGTCGACTCTGCTGACGCCAAAAGTTAACACAGATGGTTTTCTCAGCGGAGAATCGGAAGCCGTTCTTTAAACTCCAACTCTTAAGATTGTCCAAGGTGGTTTGTAGACGGCGCTCTAAAAACGGTGTGCGCTGAGATGTACAGTAGACGGCAATGTCGTCTACAAATAGGCATGACGAGACCCCCGGAGGTACACATTTCGAGATAGAATTAATCGCAATAGCAAACAACGTAACACTTAGTACCGATCCCTGTGGTACACCGTTCTCTTGAACAAAAAGATTCGAAAAACCCGAGGCAACCCTTACTCGGAATACGCGGTCTTTCAGAAATTCCTGAAGGAAGAGTGGTAGGCGTCCACGTATATTCCAGGTGTGCAGAGTACGTAGCAACCCTGCCCGCCAACACGTATCATATGCCTTTTCGAGGTCAAAAAATATTCCGACTGTTTGACGGTTTTTAATGAAACCGTTCATAGTCTGTGTCGACATGGACACAAGATGATCCACTGTTGAACAGCGTCGTCGAAAACCGCACTGGATGTTATTCAGTAGGTTGTGCGTTTCCAGCCACCATACCAACCGCCCATTTGTCATGCGTTCCATCACCTTGCAGACGCAACTGGTGAGGGAAATAGGACGGTAGCTAGAAGGGAGGTGCCGGTCCTTGCCAGCTTTCAAGATAGGTATAATGGTGGCTTCTCGCCACTTGTCCGGAAACATGGCATCAACCCAAACACGGTTATAGACCTCGAGCAGGAATGCCTTACCTTCAGGTGAGAAAGGTTGTAACATTTGAACGTGGATTCCGTCCGGTCCTGGTGCTGTCAGTCGCGATGATGAAAGAGCGTGTTCTAACTCTGCCAAGGTGAAAAGGCTAATCTTCAACGTTTCTGGAACTAAACCCGAAACCTTGAGATTCAACCTGAGTCTTAATTGAAATAAACTCAGGAGCATAATTACTGGAGCTAGACACCTGAGCGAAAGCACAGCCGAAGGTGTTAGCCACGACAAACGGATCAACAACAACTCCTGCAGGTGTTTTCAGACCAGCGATTGGCAAGTGGGTTGATTTTCCGGCCACGCGTCTTAAACTATCCCATACAACAGATGAAGGTGTCCATCTGTTAAAAGATGATACAAAGTTGTTCCATGAGAGCTTTTTGCTAGCCTTAATTATTTGCATAGACTTTGCACGCGCTTTCTTGCACTCAATTTGATTATTTAGGGTAGGGTGTCGTTGGAATACCCTCAGAGCACGTCTACGAGCACGAATAGCATTCCGGCAGTCGTTGGTCCACCATAGGACAGGAAATCGACCGGGTTGGGTAGCTGAACGTGGAATAGACTGTTCTGCAGCGGAAATAATTTTCTTTGTGAGATAATCGACTAGATCATTCACAGAATCGTGCTCGTTTCAATCAAAGACAGCCAACTGGGTGTAAAGGTTCCAGTTGGCATGTTCAAAGCGCCACCTAGGGATACTTGAGGGAGACACATCTTGTGCTAAGGGACTAAGAAGACATGGGAAGAGGTCGCTGGAATGTAAATCAGAGATGACATTCCACTGCAATGAAACTGCTAACTGGAAGGAACACACTGCCAAATCGATGTGCGAATAGGTGTTAAAGGCGTCTGAAAGGAACGTTGGCCCTCCGGTATTCAGGAGAACCAAGTTATTGCTCTCCAAGAATTTTGCAATGAGGTTGCTTCTCGAACATGCCCGAGTTGAGCCCCAAAGTGGGTGATGGGCATTAAAGTCTCCAACTATTAGAAATGGTGTTAAAAGTTGGGAAACCAGATCCTCAAGATCAATTAACGAGAGGTCATCTGATGGCGGTACATATACATTGCAAATGCAGAATTCGATTGATGGCAGCTTAATCCTTACAGCTACAGATTGTATATCAGATTGCAGCTGTACCGGATCGACAAATATGTCATCCCTCAGAAGCATCACAGTGCCCCCGTGAGCAGGAATGTCCTCTTCTGTTTCAATATCACACCTCAGTGGTGTGTAGCGTCTGATTTTAAACTTGTCATGCGGTCGTAACTTAGTCTCTTGTAAGCATACCAACAAGGGGTTATGCTTTCTGAGCAAAAGTTCCAGTTCTGGTAGATGTGTTCTTAAACCCCGTATGTTCCATTGTAGGATAGCCATTGAACTATGGAGATAGAATGTAAAAGTAGGTCTACATTAAGACGACTTCAACGGTGGCCGAATCAGTTTACCCTTTTTCTTCGGTGTAGGTCTAACACCTTTTTCTGCCGGTTTATCCTGGCGCTTTTTGTTGCCATTTTTGCAATGTGGTCGGTATCCTCTTGGTCCATCTCTTCGGCGGAGGAGGCCCCTTTCCCTAAAGAAAACTGAGGTTCGAGGGCTTCAAATTTATTGGACACAGAGATCGACGAAGATGACAGTCGTCGATCCGAATCATCACCAGAAAGCTCTTCAGAAGAAGAGCTTCGGGATGTGCTAGAGGCTTCCTTCTTTCTGGGGATACGGGTCGAATCTTTAAGGAAATCTGTCCTCTGGTAACTGGTCTTAAATACTTTAGGCGGTGGATCGTATATTACAGGCTTGTCATATTTAGATGTAGAAGTCGACGGTTTGGCTTAGGACGGGGCTGAGGTTTTAGTTTCCTTCGTCCGTTTAGGCGATGTATTTGCCGACGCTGGTGATGGATTTGTGGACTTCCGTACTTGTGTCGGGACAAGAACTCTATCTGAGATTGTAGCCTCACCTGCACCGCAGGTTTGCGTTGCAATTTCCTTTTTAGGAACGGGTTTAGCTAAGACAGAGCTATAAGTACCGGACCTAGGGACGGAGGGCAGGCAAGTACGCAGGAGCTTCCGGGCGTCCGAGAAGGATACCTTCTCCTTAACCCGGATCTCCTGTATTGCCTTTTCTTCCACAAAACGTGGGCAGTCTTTGGATGCTCCCCGACACAGTTTATACATTTAATGGGCGAGGAGCACTCACCATCGTGTATGCCAAACCACAGTTGACGCATGCTGGAGATCCGTTACACAGTTGACTAGTGTGACCATAATGCTGACACTTGTAGCACCGCAGGGGGTTTGGTATATAGGGCCTAACCTCAATGCTCTCGTACCCTGCCTTAATCTTTTGAGGAAGATCTACCCTATCAAAGTAAGGAACAGGGTACGAGTAGGCAACAATTCCCCACGTTCTCTGCGCTGCACTCGGTACACACAAGTAACACCCTGGTCTTTTAGGTTCACCTGAATCTCCTCGTTGGACATACCGTCCAACGCACGGGTGGTTACCACCCCGCGCGAGGAGTTCAGGGTCTTATGTATTGTAACGGTTATAGGATAGCTGCCTAGCATGCTTGCCTTCAATAATGACACTGCCTGGGAGTTGGAATGCGCCTCAATCGGGAGCGTGCCGTTTCGAGATCGTATGCAAGACTTTACAGAACCAGCAATTTTGTCTAGTTCCCTCTAGATGGTAAAAGGGTTAACTGTCGTAAACTTCTGGCCTTCTTCATTTCGACTGATTACCAAGTAGCGAGGACCACAAGACTCGACTACTTCTTTTCCATTGCTACCACAATTTTTAGAATTGTTTTTTGAGTAGGGTTTAACATAATAGTTGGTGTAAAATTCATCCCCCAGTGCTCCCCACCCACCACGGAGTCCTACAAGGGGTCATCCCACTGAGATGACAGGGCTACACAGGGGCTATAGCTAACTCGCCGTCCCACTCACCCTGGAGGTCGGTACAATATCTAGTCCTGGCCGACATGGAAGAGGACATAAATCCGGGGGAGTGATTGAAGAGTCTGACAGTCTGTGGTGTTCCCATGTAGTTCTGGTGACGAACGGCGAGCTACGCTTCTGCGGGGACTACAGAAAGCTGAACGCTGTCACCAGGAAGGACTGCTTAACCCTACCCCGGATTGACGACGCTCTGGACACACTGGCTGGTGCGCAGTGGTTCTCGACCCTAGACCTGAAGTCGGTTACTGGCAGGTGGCTCTAGACCCGAGAGACAAGGAAAAGACTTCATTCTCGACAGGCCAAGGGCTTTGACAGTTCACAGTAATGCCCTTTGGCCTCTGCAACGCACCAGCCACATTTCAACGCCTCATGGAAACAGCAATGAGAGGATTGACATATGACGCATGCCTGCTATACTTGGACATCATCGTCGGCAAGACGTTTGAAGACCATCTCGAAAACCTGAGCAAGGTGTTACAGAGACTGCAGGCAACCAACTTGAAGCTAAACGAAAAGTGCCAGCTCTTCCGCAAGGAAGTCAACTACTTGGGCCACAGCCTCACCAACCGGAGTGGTCATAGACCCGGAGAAGACACAGGCTGTGAGAGATTGGCCTCGCCTAAAGGATAAGCGAGAGTTACGCAGTTCCCTAGGGCTGTGCAGTTATTACTGCCGTTTCATAAAGGGGTTCTCCAACATCGCCAAACCCCTCACCCACTTGGCAGAACACCGGCCCTATGTGTGGACGGAGGACGCAGAAAGCGCTTTCCAGCGGATGAAAAAGACACTTTGCAGTGCTCCTATTCTGGGATTCCCACAACCAGGTGGCGCCTTCATTGTGGACACCGACGCCAGCGGCCATTGCATTGGAGACTTCCTCTCGCAAGTCCAGGACGGCCATGAGCGGGTGATAGCCTACTGCAACAAGACGCTATCCAAGGCGGAGATGAACTACTACGTCACCCGGCGAGAGTTACTGGCGGTAGTTAAGACCTTGGAGCACTTCCACAAGTACCTGTACGGTCAGTCATTCCACCTGACTGACCACTCCGCCCTAATCTGGCTACTGAGCTTTAGAAACCTGGAAGGCCAGACAGCACGTTGTGTCCAGAGGCTGCAGGAGTACGACTTCACCTCTGAACATCATAGAGGTAAGAGCCACATCAACGCAAATGCCATGTCCCGGAGACCCTGCCCGGAAGGGTGCGGCCAGTGCACAAGAGTGGAAGAGGAGCGTGGCACAGCTGTTAAGAGTGGTCACGACAGTACCTGCAGATGGCTGGGATAGCGCAGGCCTGAGGAAGGAGCAGCTGGTGGATGCCAACTAGGGGCCACTCTTGAGGGAAGTGGAGGCAGGGACAAGACCAACCTGGGAGGACATCGCACCAAGGAGCGCCACCTACAAGTCGTACTGGGCCCAAATGGGACTCACTGAATACAAGACAGGGCGTGATGTTCCGAGTATGGGAATCGCTTGATGGGAAGACGCAGAGAGAACAGTTGGTACTTCCCCGAAGTAAGGTCCCGGAAGTCTTGGAGGAAGTGCACGCGGGTACTTCAGGAGGACACCTGGGAGCAAACCGAACAATCGACAAACTGCGACAACGCTACTACTGGCTGAGGCTCCGAGCAGACCCTGAGAGCTGGTGCCGTCAATGTAACGTGTGCGCGGCGAGTCGCGGCCCCCAGACTAGGAGCCGGGGTAGCATGCACCAGTACATCGTCGGAGCGCCATTCGAACGGATCGCCGTCGACACAGCTGGACCACTCCCAGTGTCCGACCGAGGTAACAGGTACCTGATGGTGGTCGTGGACTAGCTCAAGTGGCCGGAGGTATCTGCCACCCCGAACCAGGAGGCAAAGGCAATCACAGACAGCCTCGTGGAGCAAGTGTTCTGCCGATTTGGGGTGCCGTTAGAGCTCCACAGCGCTCAGGGTAACAATTTTAAATCCAACCTAATGAAGGAAGCACTCCGAAATCTTGGGGTTAACGAGACCCGCACAACACCTCTACATCCCCAGTCGGATGGCATGGTTGAAAGGTACATCAAGACCTTAGAACACCTGAGGAAGGACGAGGCCAGCCATCAGCGAGACTGGGACGTCAAAGTGCCACTGTTCTTGCTGGCCTACCGCTCGTCAACACACGAACCACTGAGACGACGCCAGCCAGCTTAATGTTCGGCCGAGAGTTACGCCTCGCTTGTAACCTGGCGTTTGGAAGCCCCCCGGACGCAAAACAGCCAGTAACCGAGTATGTGGAGAACCTGGTGGACCAACTCCACGACATGCATGAGATGGCCCGTCAGAACATCCAGCAGGCGAGAGACCGCATGAAGACCCGATACGACAGACAAGCCAACAGCCAAGGGTTCCAGCAAGGTGACCTGGTCTGGTTGTACCGCCCTACCCGAACCAAGGGACCATGCCCGAAACTTCAACAGCCATGGCAAGGACCGTACCGGGTAGTGAAGAGGGTTAATGACATGGTCTACCACATCCAGAAGGTTCTCCGAGGGAAGATGGTGGTACACCTGGATCGTCTGGCCCTCTACTATGGTGCTGTTCGGGACGACCAGCCTTGAGGGAGCAGTGTCGCGAACCCGATCACGATAGCACGGCTTGAGCACACAAAGGAACTGATAGGCAGCATGGAGATAAAGAGTATGCCGGAACAAATATAGATAGCATGGAGATAAAAGACTTGCCGGCACAGATAGTTTTCCGTCTAGAAAATTTGAGTTTCGTCTGGTGACAGAATATTCGATTTCTTGATTGTTACAGAAGTCTCGTATTATCAATGAGGATAGAGGCAAAGTCTCTGAAACATGTTCCGGAAAAATTTAAAAGTAAGTGTTGTTTAGTGTCATTAATCGACTGCCTTTAAATTTAATTTATCAATGAGGTATTTAAGGAAGCGGCGACTCGCGAAGAGTCAGTAGTAAACGGTAGAAAACAGTTGTAAAGTGTTGTAATGAGAGGTAATGTTGTAAACAGATGTAATCAGAACAATGTTGCGGTCATTGTCCTTGGTAGATTGAGATTGTGTATGTGACGTAATTCTGCTTCTGTGAGAATTGAACAGAGTGTAGTTGTATGGAAATAAAGGACATTTAGAATTTCTGCGAATTGAACTTTTAAGTCTACGAACCCACAAAGTCACAATATATTGTTCTGCAATAGTGTGCCACTAGAATGAAGTCTGAAAGCTTGGTATTAGTCATGAGATTTTCTTTTAACCTATGCTCAGAGAAACATAAAACATGCGCATCTAACATTTCCTGAAACATGCTCTCCACATAGTTCATAAATTTTGTAACAGACTGAATGATGGAGAATTTCTAAATCTGAACATGCTAAGATATTGGACAGCAAAGTGAAGTTGTGGAAACTGTGATCAAGGGAAATTGGTATAAGTCACTCAAATTCTTTCTATATTGGAATTTGTTTCAGAGTTCTATGTCATTCTGCCAATTTATCACTTTTAGTGGGAGTATGGTAGGAAAATTATCAATTGCAACAGGGAATAGTGGAGCAAATAACTGAATTCTAGGTCTATCATTTCTTTATATCTGGAGTCAAATTTTTTCAATCACTTATTGTATTGTGTGTCCATACTGCTGAATACTTGAAAGTGTGACAGACAGGAATACAGTACTAAGTTTTGGAAAATGTGTTGTGTCGAAAATAGCTAACTGTTGTCCCCATAATGCAAACTTTACGTTAAATGTTATCACTTTGCTGAAGTGATTACTTATATTTTTTTCCCCTTGTAAGCAAAACATTCAGTATATTCAAATGAGGTATTAAGTGTGCCAAAAAAGCCAAATCACATATCCAACTTACTAGTGTTATTTCTTGATACAGATTTTTTAACACTGATACTTGATATTTGCTTTACACAAAGCTGTAAAGCTTCTTTACTGAATTTAATAGTTTTCTGTGTATATATAAATGCAACCAATTTTGTTTTTGCTGATTTTTAGATGTTGCACCATGTTATGACATGTTGTATTATTTGACTTACAACTTAACAAAAATATTTTTCTGCATATTTTACACACTACTCTTGTTATTAGTATCCTCTTCAAACCAGTTCCACATTTCACTCAATTTTATTGAATATCCTTGTACATAGGTAAACAAAATATTTAAATTAGTTTGTAGCGTATATTAAATGTACTTTGACACCGAGTATCATGGTATTTAAGTTTCATCCTTACAATTTATGTCACTGAGCTTAGCTACACATTTATCTTGCATCTCCAGAAACAGCTTTATATTGTCCCTCAGTTCAAAAACTCTATATACAGTGCTGTTAGATGAAGACCTGATGCCCATGACAGTTGCCATGCCATGGCGGTCACACGCTTGCTTGCCGATACTCGGGAGCCTTAACTCATGGAACTAAAATCTATGTAACTTACTGTGATATATTAATTACAGAAGTCAGTACCTACTCTAATCACAATAGCTGCTGGAAGTGCGGTCCATTTTGTGCTATTCACAAGTAACACTATCGTAAAAAAACTTGCATTCCTTTCATCAATTCCACTGCACAGAACTTACCAATTTCCCTACGAATTATGTAAAAAATGATGATAGCTACAGTGAAGCAATAAATATTACACAAATACAACTATTTGCAACAAAAACTTCACTTATCTTAAGAAAATGATACAAATTTTTCTTATTAATTGAAGAGATTGATTTCGTAAGCATTTGTCTACATCCTCAGCCATCAAAAACATTCCCTATGAATGTTTTCTTTAAGTTCATCTAAGGCATATTGTGTGACGAACTGACAAATTTTGAAAGATCAAATGTGTATTTTCAGCAGGACATTGCGACCATGCATACTGCTGGGGCATCCAAGACAGAGATATGCCATATCATTGGCAATAAAATTATAAGCAGCAGTGGACTATGGCCAGCCCATTCCCCTGATCTGACACCCTTAGATTTCTATTTCTGGGGAGCAGTAAAAGGTAAAGTGTATGCAAATAATCTGCATACCTTAGATGAACTTAAAACATTCATAGGAAAAACTTTAAGATTGATGCAGTGCAATTGATGAAAGTGAATGCAAGTTTTTTTACGATGGTGTGACTTGTGTATAGTACAAAATGGACAGCACTTCCAGCAGCTATTGTGATTAGAGTGAGTACCGACTTCTGTAATTAATATAGTAAGTAAGTTACGTAGATTTAAGTTCTGCAAGTTAAAGCTTCCGAGTATTGGTAAGCAAGCGGGTGACAACTGCGGCATGGCAACTGTCGCGGACATTGGGTCTCAATCTAACAGCACTGTAGTACTTTTCCCTTGCTCAACCAATGTAGTGATTCCTCTATTTTTCCAAGCAGTGTGGGGTAACAATTATTGAGATAGTGATTTTTTAGCAACAGAACGGTTTTACCTGGACACTAAAAACAACACAAATGAAGATAAATCAATAATAACAAATAATTAATAAAGGTGGTGAAGAAGCATGCTATAGGAAACTTTGCAAGCAGATAGTGTCGCTACTTAAGGTCATAGGATTATTAAACAGCAATCTCCAGGATTCATAGATATATGTAACAAGCTACAGGAGGAGAACACCATTTTAAAGCTACAAAATGCAAATAATAAAAGTGTTGAAAATAACATCTGCATAGCATGGAATAAAAAAGGAAAAGAACATGCAACAAGGCAGGAATGGCTCAAGGGGTTGTGTCTCCATACCATGGCATTGCCTTAAAAAGAGGCAGAAATATTTTATATTATTTGTATACACCTAATGTAGTTGTGCTTACTACTGTTCAAAACGACTGAAATATCTTACCTATCAACAGAAAACCAAAAAGCTGAAGGAAGTCACTTTAAGTTCTTAAATTGGACACTATTATGTTACTATTCTATGGATTTGTGTCATATGGTATCTGGCTCGAAATTATGTCTTTCTCCATAATGATTCAGGACTTGAGCGGGCAATGATGTGGCAATGGGACAGGAGAAATTTGTGCCAGTTAGTTGCTGCAAGCCTATCACTAATAACACATGCCAATCAGTTGTAATAACAGTACTTCACACAGACTAATATGCTACATTGAGAAATTACAGATAAGCCACTTATGAATAAGTGTAAAAGTGTGTTGTTAAAAATTTGCAGAAAACCAGGTTTTTATACCACATGTCGTTTACCCCTATTCATTATTAAAATTAAATATATCTTTAGTTCCTGTTATCTGCAGTGTACAGTAGATGATTAACAGAAAACTTTGCTTCTGCTGGGAATATTAAATACGCCTAAGTGTTTGATATAATCAGTTCCTATCGGTCAGGATTCCAGAAATATAAACTAGTGCAGCAATCATAAATTTTGCTGACAGCATCTACAACACAATGTACAATACTGAACTAACGCTGGGACTACTTCCAACCTAGTAGTTAAGCCATCCGACATGGAAGATTACAATATCCTGTCTATAAATCTACAACAGGGGTATAACCTATGATTGGTTTAATAATTATATCTAAAAAACAGAAAAACATAATAGAAAATGATTATTTAGATTAAACAAATAAGACTTAAAAATACATTTCAAGAAAAACAAAGGTGTTTTCCACATATAATTTGGCCAAATGGTTGCAAAATAAATTTAATAGTTTCCCAAAATTCGAAAGTGCAAATTTAAAAAACTCTTTAGATTTAGTAGGAAAAATCAAAGATATAAATTTGGACAAAAATGACAGACTGGTTTCATTTGATGTCACATCTTTATTTCCAAGCATACCAACAGAAAAATTACAGACTGTATTAAAAAAGTGGCTAACTACAATAGAAATGGAAGCAATAGAAGCAGAAGAATACATTTCTCTAACAAAATTATGCATTGAACAAAACTTCTTCAGCTTTAATGGAAAACACTACAAGCAGAAATCAGGGTTATCAATGGGCAATCCACTTTCACCTTTTTTGGCTAACTTATTTATGAGTGCATTTGAAACACAAATAAAAAAGTCCTTCCCATTGATCTTCAAAGTTTGGTATAGATATGTTGACGACATCTTTTCAATTGTACCGAATAAACATTTAGAAGATGCATTAAAATTACTCAATCTGCAAGAAAGGACTATAAAATTCACTATAGAAAAGGAAACCAATGGACAACTCTCTTTCTTAGATCTAAATATCATCAGGAACAACACAAAAATAAAATTTGGAATTTACAGGAAACCAACACATTCAGAAAATTACATAAAAAATAATAGCCACAGCCCAATTACACATAAACATGCAATAATAAACAGCCTTACACACAGACTAGTCAACATACCCATGGAAAAAGAAGAATATTTCAAAGAACAAAAAACAATACTACACATAGCAGAGGAAAATGGATACAACAAAAATTTGGTGTTGAAGAAAATTAGAAAAGCTAAACTAAAGAAAACCATTAAGGAAGCAACCACATTTACAAAAGAAAAAGAAAGCAACAGCATATTCAGTTCATTCACATATCACCCAAAAACATGTAATAAATTTAAAAAGATCTTCAAGGAACAAAATATCACCTTGGCACCTACTAATACTCAATTTTAAAATTGCTTAATTCAAAAACAAAAGATGAAATCCCATCAGTTAAAAGATCCGGAATATACCAGATAAGTTGTAAGAATTGTGAAAAATGCTACATAGGTCAAACTAAAAGAAATCTAAAAACCAGAGTCAAAGAGCACTTTAGAAACATCAGATTGAAACAAGAAGATAAGTCAGCAGTAGCATTTCACTTTTGGAATGAAAACCATGACATTGATCCAAATCCAAAATTATTAAAAGGAGTGATAAACCAAAATAAATTGACAACATGGGAGAACATATTCATATGGAAAAATAAGGATCACGTAATGAACTTTGAAATCCCACCAGTAGATAATTTGACAAAGATGCTCATAGTTCCACCACCAGAGAGAGAGAGAGAGAGAGAGAGAGAGAGAGAGAGAGAGAGAGAGAGAGAGAGAGAGAGAGAGAGAGAGAGAGAGAGAGAGAGAGAGAGAGAGAGAGAGAGAGAGAGCAGACAACAACAGATGCCAGTTGGAAAGAGATTGAAAATGGAGGCGAATGTCTTTGAAACTAGTCTTTCATAGATATAAATAAGTAAGTGACGAGTATCAATAAACCAACTACAAAGAGTTCCTGAAAAAAAGTGTTTTCTAGGGTTCTTTAAGGATCAGAACTAGGTCCTGTGTCTTTCTTAATCCACATTAGCAATCTAATAACTTATCCACTATGTGCAGAACCTTATCTGTGCAATGCTCATGAGACAACTTGGCAAAATATCCAGGTAGCAAGAGACCAGATGAAGCCCTGGTACGACTGACAAGCCAACAGCAAGATTTTCAGCAGTGATCTGGTGTGGCTGTATGGCCAGACGAATGGCCATTGTCCCAAGCTTAAGTATCCCTGGCAAGGACCACATCATGTGGCAAAGACGATCAATGATGTAGTCTACCACATCAAGATACTGCAACGAGGAAAGATGCTGGTCATGCATTTGGGTTGCCTCTCCTGCTACGATTGTGCTGGTCAGGATGAGAAATCAATAGCCATTGTTCTCGATATTGCTGCCTCTAGAGGATTCCTTTTAACTGGGTCTAGAAGGTTTGACTTCAAGAAGGGCCTGCCCGTGTTTATGCCTTATATAAAGAGTGAGCAATTGGCAGGCTGAGTAAGTCTATCAGTCAGGTGAGTTGAATCAGTCCAGGTTACAAAGTCTTTAGTGAACAGTGACAGTGATAGTGCCGAGTGTGGTGGAGAGCAAGTTAATTTGTTCTGAGTGTGTGTAACAGTGACTTAAGTATAATGTTAGAACTTCAATAAATTCTTTAGAGACAAATAAAGAAAGCTTAACAGTAATTGGTGTTTTCATTTGTTACAATATATTTGAGTGTAAGCACAACAGACAAACCCAAACAACATGATTGTGCTACTAAAAGAAATGGTTATGATGTGAATTGTGTTACTGTTTTTACTGTAAAGTATAAAAAAACACCACCAGGCAACAATTCAACATTTTGAAATTTTGGAAATAAGTCTTCATTGTTGAAAGGTTATAGGACTACATATCATGTTTCTAGCTATTATACCATCCATTGGCATTGCTGCCTGCTACATACCTTCCAATCTACTGGATGTAAGCCTATTTACGTTGTAATTCCCTTTCTTACCAATGTGGTAGTGCAGCTTCCATCCATAGCAATTATAGCAACCAATATGTGCATATTTGTTTTCCTTTGTGGTGTTAAATACCCCTTTTTACTGTGTTCTAATGAAGCAATCATAAATATTGTATAGATAATTACATATCTAATAATTATAAGCCAATAAAAATGAATGAGATTTCTATTAGCAGTAAAAATTACTTAAGAAAGTAAATGCTAACCTCTTATAAAAATTGACGGTCATGTCATAAATACCTGAGATATATCTCTATAGTTAAATGCTATTTGCAGCACACAATTGTATTTCCAATTAAATCTGAACATAAAATTTATCAGTAGAATACAATACTTCCTCTTCCTACTGTACATAGAGACTACAGAACCAAATATATTTGTGTCACTAGTCAATAATACAAGATCATTGCTTTGGAATGGCTGTATTTATACAACACATACTAAGAAGTCAATTGAATGTTTTTCAAAACTCAATAAATGCTCTATTTTTCAGAACTGAGTTATACACTGTACAACATAATTTTGACCTTACAAATTGTCTTGTGAATTGGGTTTAGCAAAAGTTGACAAATATTGTGTTTGGAAGCAGACAAATTCATGGTGTTTTAGCAAAAGCTGATATAAGCGATTAAGAGTTAAACCAAAAGTTCACAAATGCAAAACATATTATTTCATTTACAATCGTGCAGCTAAGAAAATGTGAGAAACTGAAAAGCAGAACAAATGTTTATTTGCATGGTACTGTTTTCCAACCAGGTATTTCCTGTGAGAGGAATGTGCAAACTACTCTTTCTATTGAAGAATGAGCTGAACAACAGATCAAATTTAAGCATAATGTCAATGAAGTATTTCCCAAGAAGATATCATGCATACACCTACTATACGCACACAATTTCTTGAGCGCTGATTTTACGGTGTAGTGTGGGCAGGGGAGAAGAAGAGAGAGCTAACACGCTCTTGTTTCTGCAGTGTGGTCAACCTAGAAAAACACAATTCAGTAACATCCCGTGTAAGATAAGTGAAGATACGCGCTGCTAGTGTAAGATACGTGGACAAACAGTAAATTGAACTCGATCCGATAAGATGTATGTTTATATACTTATTATACAGGATGTCCCACCTAACTCTGTGACCCCAAATATCTCGAAATAAAACAAAATATGAAAATTCCAATTGGCCAGGAATGTACCTAAGGCAAGGGCTCACACAATGAGCAGGTATGCACAATCCATAAAGGTACACTAATAACACTTCCAACACTAAGTTGCATTTTTTTAAATGGAACATGTATGCTTGTTCTAACAAAATGAAAACTAGAGCAACAATTAGTGATAACACACTTGGGTTCATGTTTCTAAGCCTCATATGTTCTGAAATACGTGGCTTTTAGAAGATGGCAATGGCACCACCATTTCTGATGTAATGCATCGTATGTCTTCTGTGCTCAGAGCAGTGGTTGCTTGCACTGGCCTGTATCTTGCTGTAAATAAACTGATATCAGCTCGACATGTTCTAGCTTCAGTATACTGATATATGGTCTGCTGTCATACTGTAATATAATTCACATATGTTTCAAATATTGCTTTCCATATTAACACATTAAACCGTGTTTTCGTGTGGTGTGTAACAGTTACTGTCATCTAGTCAATATGCCGGCTTTCAGTAATGAAGAAAACCTGGATATTATTTTGATTTACTGTGAAATGTTGCAGAAATGCAACCGCAGCTATGACATTGTACACTGAACGCTACAAAGATCGACAGTGTCCTTCGCCTCATCCCATTGGCAACATCTGCACAAAATTCAGGGAAACAGGAAGCAGGGCTCCAACTAAGCGACGATGTACAAAGACAGTGACTGACACTGGAAACGAAATTGCTGTTCTGGCTGCTGTAGCACACAATCCTGAGGTGAGTGTCCGACAGATTGCACGAGGCTCTGCAATAAGCCATAGTAGTGTGAGCAGAATTTTGCAAAGGCATCGGTTTCATCCGTTCCATATACGACTGCACCAGGAACTGTACAGGAATGAATTTGAATCCCGCACTGTATTCTGTCGTTTTGCACTTCAGCAGTTGCAAGCTAATCCAGCATTTCTAAGTAATACATTGTTTATGGACGAAGCTTCATTTACAAATCATGGTCATGTGAATCTGCAGAACATGCACTACTGGTCCATGCAAAATCCCCACTGGATTCACCAAGTTGCTCATCAATGACAGTGGAGTGTGACTTGATGCCATTAGATTAGACTATCTTTCACCGTGCTCCAGAGAAAGAAGAGTGTATCAAGAACCACAAACGACAGTAGAGGATATGTAACACTATTACTGCAGCATGTGTGGCAATATCTGTAGAAACACTGCAATTCGTGCAACACTCTCTTGTTGCCAGATTCCAAAAGTATATTGATGCAAATGGAGGGCACTTTGAACATCTGTTGAAGTGATATGGTTTCATCAGACAAGATACTACTGTTGATCTGTGGGTGCATTATCCATGCCAGATGTAATGCGCAACAATGAAGTTTCTAAGGGCTATAGGCCACTAGTAAATGTGTTTAGAAAAGCAGAATCAAGTGTGTTATCACTAACTGTACTTCTAGTTGTCATTTTGATAGAATAAACATACATGTTCCATTTTCAAAAAAACATAACTTGGTGTTGGAAGTGTTGCTTGTTTACCTTTATGGATTGTGCATACCTTGCCATTGTATGAGCCCCTGACATAGGTACATTCCTGGCCAACTGGAATTTTCATATTTTAATTCATTTCGAAGATATCTGAGGTCACAGAATCAACTGCAACACTCTGTATATGAAACACATAAAAGCAGAAAACAAATATTATGACAGCTATAAATACTCACTTATTCACTTTGTGATTCCTTAGTTTCCAATTCTGGTGTGTCACTTTAATTGCTGCTGTTTTCTGATGTGTTGTTGATAATTTCATCAATTGCATTTTCTATTTCACCACTGTTTCACCCATACTGCATTTACAGCTCTTGGACCTTCTTGCAGTATCATTCTTAATCCATTGCAGTTATTTAAGAGAATGCCTCTATAGCTAGTTTCCACAGATTTGTGGCTGGTGGCATATCACTAGTAACGTTGCGTCCTCTGAAAACTTCCTTATTTTTGCCCACGCCAGTTCAATTGCGTTCAGACCACAGTTATATGGAGGGAGACTAATAGTATGTCCTCTTTCAAGAGCCATAACATCCCCAAACTGCATGTTGCTCTTAGTAAACTTAGTAGTGTTGTAAACTGGTTAGCTAATTAACCTCAAAATTCCTCAAAATGAAGTATGGTGCACATGGACTATGCACACAGAGAAACAAAGAAGGCATGTGAAAGCTTAATATATTAGTTACTGGATGTCAGAGTATAAAGCACATTTCATGTTTCAAAGTTGTCATCTGTGTTTACAGAGTTAGACGAAACCTACCGAATGAGGACTTGGAACACAAGCACTCAAGAAAACTTGCGCACATAGTACATTGTAAACTTACAGCACAGTGAAAAGATACATGTAACCCCCTGCCAATGTCCTCAAAGACTTTCTTGTACTTAAATTACAGTGTTACTATTTCAGTACTTTCAGAGAAGCTATAAATGATGTAGTCATGTTTGAGCAAAAAGAAGTACATTCAAATTAAATTAGAGTGTAGGTGATCCCAGTGTTTCTGAATGTGGTGTACAGGTAAAAGAAGGTTCTGCTGCCAGAAACTCTATATACCAGAAGGATGCCACTCTTCTTAAAAGGCTGTGTTGAAATTCCTCACCACATAGAAGATTAAACATAAAATTAAAAAAAGTGTGATCGGATAGGAACTGGAGACCATGTTGTTGAGAAATGGTAAGGTTGTTACTAGGGATTTAGAACATTTGAATGCAACCATGGCTACACCAAGTAAACATTTAGAACCAATTAATAAGGGGTTATTTACAACATAATACCAGCTGAAAAAGGTACAGGAGAAAGGGAGATAGATATTATTTCAGATGGACAACTGTCAAAGGAAAAGGGCATTGATCATAGCCACACCGGGGACTGAGATTTCTTCAACATTCAGCTAAAAGGTAGAGGCACATTAAGTGGACAAAGAAGGAAATTGAAAGGATTAAGTGAGCAATATCAAAATTTAGAAGAGATAGTGGATGAAAATAAGAAACTTAAAGAGACGTTAAATGAACCAAGTGAGAATCTAGAAAGATTAAGTGAGCAAAATAGGAATTTAGAAGGAAAGTTAAGTTAACAAAGCAAAGAATTTAGAGGAGGAATTAGTACCTATTCAATTCAATTTATTTTGTCCTGTTGATCATACATTGATATCAGACACGTCATAGTATATCAGTTACCTAAATTCAGGCATGGCAGTGAGACCTAAACAATGTAGAAAATCTTAGGAGTGATGTAGAGACAGCTCAGTGTAGAGGAGCAGTTAGATGAATTAAGTGCTTTAAATACCTCATTAGAAAAGAAAAAAAGTGATTTGAAAGCAAATATCCTAAGGGAACTAAAATTAGGCAAGTGAGTCAACCTTGTATATACTTTTCTCCACTTACAAGTTTTTTATGAAGACTAGTTTCTGGGGACTTCTCCCCTATCGTCAGCTCTGTGGTAGACTGATGATGCATCCAGTGTCTGCATCTGGCTTGGTGTTGTGCTGCCATCTAACGTCCTGGTAAGTTTGATGACGTCATCTATCGCGGGAATTTCAAAATTCATCAAGAGGTCCTGTTTTTTCGTAATAAATATGTTTTCCCAAATCTGTAGTTCCAGAGGTTTCTTTGCCTGTTTGATCAGTTCTATTTCTTGTTTTATGTTGTGATTCTCAGACCAAAAGTGATGTGCTACGGCCGACTTGTCCATTTGTTTGAATTTAATATTTCTGAAGTGTTCTTTCATTCTTGTTCCTAGATTCCTTTTGGTCTTACCAATGTATATCTTGTCACAATCCTGGCAACTCATTTGGTAAATGCCTGATAATTGAGTTTTTGGTGTGCTATTTTTTAGAGGGTGGTTTAGTAAGTTGCGGATGTTGTGTTTGTTTTGAGGGGCTAATTTTATGTTGAAGCTCTAAAATATCTTTTCAAATTTTTTGCAGTATTTTGGATGAAATGTAAATTTTCCATATCTGGTGTTTGGGTTTTCTAGTTTTTTTTAACGTAGTAATGTCCTTTAAGTATTTGTTTCTTTTGTGTCTATAGATCAGTTTTTTGATGAAATTTGTGTTATAGTTGTTCAGTTCGGCAACCTGGTGTATGTGAGCGTACTCCTGTTCATATTCTGTTTTTGTTAGCGGAATGTTGATTAATCTGTGAACTAAACTATGGAATACTGCATATTGATGTTGTACTGGGTTGAATGGGTTGCATTTAATGTAATTGTCAACATGTGTTGTTTTTCGGTATATTCCAAATTGTAATCCTGTTGGTGTTCTAATGATTTTCAAATCTAGAAAAGGTAGCCATTCATCCTGCTCTACTTCAATGGTGAAAACTATGGATTTTTCTTGTAGGTTTAGCAACTTTATAGCATCCTCAGTTAGTCTTCTAGGGACTATCGCAAACACATCGTCGACATATCTATGCCAACATTTGAAAATATGTGGAAAGGCTTTAGTAATGTGTGTTTCCAAATTACTCATGAACAGATTAGCTAGTAATGGTGAAAGAGGGTTACCCATGGCCAAGCCTGCTGTTTGTTGGAAGATCTTGCTGGAGAACGTGAAGCTGTTTTGTTCAATACATAGGGTGGTTAATTTGATGTATTCCTCTATTTTATCATCTGCAACGTTGCTTTTGGATAACCAGCCTTTCATCAATTTTGGAATTTTTTCTACTGGTATGCTCGTGAATAGAGATCTGATATCAAAGGACACCATCACCTCTTCAGTTTTTATAATTGTGTTTTCAATTTTCTTTACTAAATCAAATGAATTGTTTATGCTTAGAGATTCAAACTTTTTAAACTTGTCAAATTCTTCCAACAACCATTTTGCCAGTTTGTAAGTCGGGGCATCTATATTGTTAATAATGGGTCGCATGCTGTTGTCTGTCTTGTGAATCTTAGGTAGGCAGTATAATTTTGGCAAATTAGGGTTGTTTACAATTATGCTATTTTTCATCTTATGTGGCACTACTGTATTTTCTTTAATTGCTTTTTTGGTGGTTTCTATGTATTTCCTTAAAGGGTTTTTGGTGAGGGTTGTATATTCTGGATTTTGTAGTAGATGTTCGACTCGCTGGTTGTAATCATTTCGCTCCATAATGACTACCGTATTTCCTTTGTCTGCTTTCAGATAAAAAACTGGTTTTTGGTTCAATGTTTGAATAGTTTCTTTGTAGTTATTTTCCTGTCCGAATGTCATCCCCTTTAGAATTTCTAAGCATTTTGATTTAACTAATGTTTTTTCGCTACCATTTTCCAAAAAGTTTGAGGTTATGGTGACGTCAGCGATGTAATCGTCTAAATTGCCCGAGTTGCCGACACAAGTTTTAAAACCTATGTTTAGAAATTTTAACTCTGTTTCGGTGAAAGCTTGGGAAGAGATGTTGACTACATTGTCTGGTGTTTCTGTGACACGGCGATAGCACACCGAAAACTCAATTATCAGGCATTTAACAAATGAGTTGCCAGGATTGTGACAAGATATACATTGGTAAGACCAAAAGGAATCTAGGAACAAGAATGAAAGAACACTTCAGAAATATTAAATTCAAACAAATGGACAAGTCGGCCGTAGCACATCACTTTTGGTCTAAGAATCACAACATAAAACAAGAAATAGAACTGATCAAACAGGCAAAGAAACCTCTGGAACTACAGATTTGGGAAAACATATTTATTACGAAAAAACAGGACCTCTTGATGAATTTTGAAATTCCCGCGATAGATGACGTCATCAAACTTACCAGGACGTTAGATGGCAGCACAACACCAAGCCAGATGCAGACACCGGATGCATCATCAGTCTACCACAGAGCTGACGATAGGGGAGAAGTCCCCAGAAACTAGTCTTCATAAAAAACTTGTAAGTGGAGAAAAGTATATATAAGGTTGACTCACTTGCCTAATTTTAGTAACAATGGCACTCCACTTTCTGAAATACTTCTTTTTATTCTATATCCTAAGGGAATTAAGTGAGCATAAAAAAATAACAGGGAAGGATCAAAAAAGGTAAGATGAACTTTCATCAAGGATAAATTAGCTAATCATTTCTAGAGATAGATGTAAAGATGGAAGAGTAGAGATAGCAAAAATAGTAATAGTGTGAGAAATGTAAGCAGAGATCAAAGTTCAGTTGCAGACTTACAAAACCTTATCCAGTTATAAGAAAATCCTGTAATTAATGTTATCATTTGTTAAATGAGACTGGGGTACCTACTTTTGAGAAACACTCCGCCAACAATCTTCAGCAGCACTTAAATGATCTTGAAAGATATTCTTGAGAAGTTTAACGTGTTGAATGGTAGGTAAAGTATAAAATCAAAACTTTTACAGGGCGAAAGGAAGAAACCTTTCCAAAGGATGTCAAAGAAAGCCCTAAAAATGAAACAGAAAGTGCAAAGATGACAAAAGAAAATTCACAAAACCTAACTCAAGAAAATTAAAATGTTATATGTCTTAAAAGTTAATTTGTTTGAGTTTAAATTAGTTTGAAAGGCATGAAAATACCTAAAATAATCATACTCATAATACATAAAACCCAAGATGTATTTAAAAACAGATGTAAAGAAATCATAATAAAAAATTGAGAGATTATGAATTGCAAAATCAAAATAATAAACTAATTGGAAGATATAGTAAATGTGAATTAAAAACATTTAAAGAGGCAAATAATTAAAGTTGTAGTCCAATGTACAGTAATTTTAGATTGAATGAACAAAAAATCTGATATGTATATGTGGCAACCATGCTAAATATGCAACTCACATCAAATTAAAACAAACCTTAAAAATAATAATAGTGATAATAATATATGCAAATATAAAGAAAATAAACAATTATTTAACATTCTTCATAATCATGCATAAAATGGTAATTATTTTTTGAAAAATTAAAACAAAATAATGCATTTATTATCTTTCCTTCTTCAAATAATAATAGATTGTCCTGGGAGAAATAAAATATATTCTGAACATCTAGCAGAGAATATAAGTGAATAGGTACAGTGAGCTATATTTATACATAAAGTAAATAAATAAATAAATAAACAATTTATTAATAATAATTAATGGAAATTAATTGTTCTTTCACACTGGCCGTGTGTAGGCTAAAGTATGGAAAGAGAATCAGACTGAAAAATTCAATGCCATAGTCAGGATTTGAACCATGGATCTTCTGGTTGCCATCCAGCCGCTCTAACCCTTGAGCTACTATGGCCAACGTTCTGACATGACATTAAATTCTACAACTGACTAGTGATCCGTGGCTCGAATCCTGGCTATGGCATTGAATTTTTCAGTCTGATTTTATCCACTGCAGTTAAAGGCAGGGTATAAATGGAACAAAATATTTTTTAAATGTTCTAATAGGAGTAATTGAACAAAATCCAGGACCAGAGGGATTACAAACAATTTTGGAAAAATCTTGTGGAAAAAATTAATAAAATGGATGGTATGGAACAAAGAATCAGTTTGGATAAAACTACTAAGGAAATAAAAGAAGAAGTTAGAAATGAAATCTTGGAAATTAGAAGAGAAGCAGATGGACTAAAATTTAAACTGGAAAGAGTAGGCGAGAGGAGAAAGAGATACAATTTTGTATATACAGGAGTGAAAGAGTAAAGAGGGATCTGGCCAATGCAGGAAGTATCCCAAAAACTGAAAGATAACTTGCAAATAGAATTACAAGGATGGAAGATTGTTGAAGCTTACTTGAAGACAAGTGGGAAATTGACCAACTATTGCTCCGTTTTCAACAACTCAGTTAATATACAAAATACTTGGGAAGGCAAAATTACTGAAAGGTACTAATATATTTACCAAGAAGGATTTAACACCAGCCCAAAGACAGCTGAAACGAAATTTAATTAAAGGGCTGATGGAAGCGAGAGCAGTGGGGAAAAGAGCACACATAAAAAAATTTGCTGCTCTGGATTGAAGGAGTAAATAGAACTTCGGCAAGCAAAAGAGATGCATGGAGGAGGGAACCCATATGGCAGTAAACAAATCAGCAAAAATTAAGCACTGACAGCACACACATGGAGATATGCTGAATGAAACGGAGCCAAAGTTCGACAGGCAAGAGCAAGATGGAGATGACATAGTACGAGTTATGACAACTGTTACGTCAGAAGGTTCGTCATCGAAAAAATGCAAATGAGTAGCAATCGTATTCCAGATGTTCAGATGGGAGTTGACGAAAGAAGAGTTATGATATCAAATATAGACAGCACAGAAGTGTCAGCAACAAGAGAAAAGAAGTGGGTGCCACCAAGGAGAGAGTAGCAGCATGTGATCTTGTGGAGAGAGGAGAAAGATGGATGCAAACCATTGGTAGCAGTAAAGAAGAAGGAGTGGAAGAAAGACAAGGTAGTAGCAGAGGCAGAAGAGATGAGGCAGAAGGGGAAGATAGCATTGTAACTTCCCCACATAGAAGTGTATAGTGTTAAATGTAAACAAATTCCAGCTGAAGGAAAAACGCTGAGAAGTAAAAAAACTCTGGAAAAGTATGTATGGACAAGGGGGAGAATTTAATGTCAGGACAACACGTTGGCCATGGTAGCTCAATGGGTTAGAGCAACTGGATGGAAACCAGTTGGTTCAAATCCCGGCCATGGCATTGAATTTTTCATGTTGACTCTATCAGTGGAATCCAGTAATCTGTAGGTTTAGTTAGTTCGTTAAGGTAGAAAGTAGATTATATCTGCAAAATTTGTAAATTGTTTTGCGTAATCTGATTTAGAAGTTAATAAAGTTAAATTTGAAGTTTGCATAATAAGGTCTGGTATAGATTCCAGAAACTGGGCTATTAGATATGCAGATTTTTAATACAATTTTAAGTCAAACTAATACTCAATGCTCCATTTATTGCTAGTATTTACCTAGAACACGTTTCGTTAGGATCTTCCTAACATCATCAGCTGTTGTCGACTAATGGATGCCGGTTCAGTGAACTTCTCGGAGGTGATAGGTGCGTCTCTGTCGGTATCTTGATGAACTTGAAATTTGGATTTTCTTCAAAGGTAGTATCGAAATTAAACAATTTACTTTCAAATTTCTTTATAAAGATTTTTTCCCACGTGGTTAATGCAGCTGAACCTTGGACACTTTTTAGTAAGTGAATTTCTCGTTCTATGTCATGATTTTCCTTCCAAAAATGGTACGCTACCGCCGATTTATCTATTTCTTTATTCCTGATGTTCCTAAAGTGCTCTTTAAGCCTAATGTTTAGGTTCCTTTTTGTTTTTCCAATGTAGAATTTGTCACAGTCCTTGCAATTTATCCGGTACACTCCTGATTTTTTGCCTGTGTATTATGTGATTTCAAAAGGTGTTGTACACTAAATTTGTTCTGTGGGGCCAAAGTAATATTGTGTTCTTTGAAGACTTTTTGGAAAAGGTGTGTAGCTCTGGGATGATACGTAAATTTTCTGTATGAGGTTTCATTGCTAATTGGGGAGAGAGTAGTTACTTGTTTGCATCTTAGTTGTCTTTTGAATTTATCTATTTTCTTGTTGACCAATTCAGCATTGTATCCATTGTATTCTGCAATGTGAATGATATTATTGTACTCTTTGTTATATTCTATCTTGTTTAAAGGTACATTAACCAGCCTGAAAGTTAAACTGTTGATAACAGCATGCTTGTGTTGTCTTGGGTTATATCCATCTGATTTTATGAAATTTTCTGTGTGTGTTTCCTTTCTGTGTATGCCAAATTCAAGTTTATTATGTTTTCTGGTAAGTTTCAAATCTAAGAAAGGGATTTCATTGTTTGTCTCTTTTTCTATGAAGAATTTTATTGCAGGATTTTGTAAATTAAGTAGTTTTAATGCATCATCCACTTGTTTCTCATTTATTATTGCCCAAATGTCATCCACATATCTGTACCAATGCTTAAAAATGGGAATGCCTTTGTGATGTGCGTTGTTGTTGTTTTGGTTTTTTTGTAGACTCTATCTATCAAAAACCTTAGCATATATATGGCTAGTGTGAAGAAATGATTAATTTCCATCAATTAACTAAAATACGCTTTTACAGTTTTTCGAAATCTATTTCGTTTATGAATTTTAAAAATTGTTTTGGTAGTAACAGTATACTGTGTGTAGATATTGTATATAACCCCCCAGTTTCCTCACAGTTCCATAATCCAGAATTATTTCATCTCTTAAAGACACAGAGCAGTTAAGAGATAAATATATGAACATTAGAGATTATAATATTGGGAGACTTAAATATAAGAATTGGAGAAAGTAACGTAAATCTAAATCTAATAGATGGAGGGCAAATTAATAATGTAACAGGAAAAAATGATCACTCAGAAAATGAAGAGGAAAAAATGAGAATGTAGTAAAGATAAGGTAGTTGATAGAGGAAGTGAAACACTTGCTTTTATAAAGTAAATGCACTTGATATTCTCAATGGCAATTATGGAGAAGATATAGGAGAATATACTTTTACTGACATAAATGGCCAAAATGTAATAGATTATGTTTTATGGTCAAGTAATATTAGCAACTTTATAATTTTATAAGTGAATAATTTTAGTGTCTTAACGTAAGTACTAGATACTGTATCAGGATATGTGGCGCCGAGGTATTGCCTGGGATGAAATCATACCACCGGATCTAGGAGTGCAGTGGGCAAAATAGACATCCACTCATTCTTGGTTGACCAGTATCCACATTCCACAATGCGTTCCCACATCGCATACTCAAATCCACGTATTTTGTGACACCTCAGAGCGAGCATTTGGGGCTGTACTGTACCGCAGAGACCAGGGTGACACTTGCAGTGCAGTCCGTCTGGTTTGTAGTAAGAATAGGCTCGCCCCAGTGAAGGCCAGTCTCCCGCATTTAGAACGTTTAGCTGCTCTCGTGGGTGCCAAACTCCTGCATTACTACTGCCAGGCGACGGGATTCCCAACAACCAGAGCAGTCCTGTGGAGCGACAACAGATGGAGGACTTTCCTCAGCAACAGAGTGATAGAAATTGTGAGCTACACGACGCCAATCCCGTTCAAGCGGTTCCGAGTTCGAATCTCGGTTAGGGCGAGTTACCTGGATAAAGTTTTTTCCGAGGTTTTCCCTTATCCTTCAAGACGAATGTCGGGTAACTCTAAGCTCCATGGAACCCGTACTCATTTGAGCGTCATTTCACCAATTCCATTCATCGTCCGATATGACTTAACGTTGGAGGACGTAAAATTACACAAAAAAACCAACGCCAATCCAATGGCGACACTGTCCAGGAGTCAACAACCCAGCCGACTGTCTCTCATGAGGACTACCCGCAAACGAACTTGCTTCCTTGAACTTATGGTGGGAGGGACCAGTCTGGTTGAAGCAACCTTCCACTTCCTCACCAGAAAATACCACCTTCGTAGACAGTGAACTTCAAGAAGCAAGAAAGCACATACAAGAAGCACTCGTAGTGACGGCTTATGAACCATTATTCAAGACGAGATTTAGCTCGTACTGGAAGGCCTTGCATATCACCGCCTACATCATGCGTTTCATCGAGGCGACTACCAACAACACTAATTCCTTCTGCAGAAGAGATAAGAAAAGCACGGATATACGGGATCCGCACCGTCCAATCGGAGTGCTTTGCAGAAGAACTGGATTGCCTACAGAGAGGAGTGCCTTTGGTTCAAACATCTGGAATTTCATGTTTCTGTCCCTACCTGACGGATTGATTCGCTTAGGAGGAAGACTACAGTTCGCCGACCTAACTGCTGATCAGAAGCATCTGATTTTATTGGATGGTACGCATAATTTTACGAGGCTTCTAGTTATGGAGACTCACGTACGACTCCGTCATTTGGGAGTACGTATAGTTCTGGGAGAACTTCGGGATGAATTTTGGATTCTGGGGGGAGGGGGGGGGGCGACAAGCTATAAAGAAAGTTCTCAATGACTGCCTGCCCTGCAAAATAGCCTGCAATGCACCCGCAGACGCAATAGAAGCGCCTCTTCCAGCGGACAGAGTTACCCAACGAGGTCCTTTGCCATCACGGGTACCGACTTCGCTGGCCCTTTGTATATTACTGACGCACCCTCAAACATATGAATATATCGCCCACCAAAATATCAACTGGAAATTCATTCCACCATGGGCGGCTTGGTGGGGAGGATGGTGGGAACGAATGGTAGGATCGGTGAAACGCTGCCTACGGAAAACTCTGGGAAAGCTGAATACAGACGAACACCCTTTTTGTGAGCATCGAAGTCGCCCTCAACTCTAGGCTGCTAACCATGGGGGACGGAGATGAAGTTATAACTCCAGCTCATTTCCTCAACGGTGGGAAATTGACGACGATCTCCAGTGAGGCAGCAGCAGCTACTAGTCTCAATAACCTGTGCTGCCAGAAGCAGAAAATTGCAGACGACTTCTGGAGAAGATGGACTAAGGACTACCTGCTGGAGCTGAGAGCATTCTACATGGTAGGGCGCCCATGCACCGGAAGAGCCGAAATCCAAATTGGCGATGTGGTGCTGTTGCAGGAAGATCATGTTCCACGTCACATGTGGAAATTAGCACGGGTGATGAACCTTCGCCTGGGCCGAGACGGCATAGCGAGAACAGCTATTCTAAGAACAAACAAACATCTCGGAGATTGGCCAACCCATTCAGCTGGTCATTCCTTTGGAAATCGGGGCTGACCAGGGTGGGGAGGATGTGAGGAAACCGACATCTAGTAATAACTTGGGAAACTGAATTGCACTGTAACACCATCTGATGTTACATTATTGTATCCAGGGAGAGAGATTAAAGTGAGTTAAGATTCATTGTGTGTGATATTTATGCTTCTGAGATAACTACCACTTTCCACGTCCTCTCCAACAAGCTCTGCTTTGAGGTGCGAAAAAAACCTCACCAGTTGAAAACATTAAGGTCAGAAAATCACCTAGGACAAATTCAGAAGTTGAATCCACAAACTGGCGGTTGCTATCAAACTTCAGGCAGAGACAGATGTTACGGTAGAGGTTGTTACAGTCACACAGAAAAAGTTGCGAAGTGATAGAAATTAGTGAACTATATTAGAAGAGAAGCTCCGGCTATTGTGATACAAACTCCATTCTTTGTCACGGCCAAACACGAAAAGGCCAGTATTTTAACAGCAATAAAAATGCTATGTGATAGTGATTATGGTCTGTAAATATGCATTGTGCTGAAATAAAAATAGGAATCTCCTTTCTAAATTGGAAACTCTGTACATCAGCCTTGTCCAACGCAGCATCCGAAATGTCATTTTCTGGTGCCCTTCTTGAGCCAACTTTTATTCTGAGAATTTCTAATTTAAATCACATCTCAGCACAAAATTACTTTCTTGCAAACATATTAGTATACACCCATGACCATGAAACTTGCTTTTGTACACTCGAAACTGTATGCCGTTATTTCCTAAACGAATAGTAGACCTGGATGCAGAGTCACTTCAATCCTATCCAAGGTTTATCGCAGCAGTAAGTTCACTCCTCTAAACATTGCTGCTGGTAGTGATAACGAAAATGTCAGTTTGTTTACAGCAACAGGAACAAAGGAATCAGGTTTTTATAAACAAACATTCAGTATAACTTGAATGATTGTGAATGAAGGTTCACTGTTGCATCTTGTGTTGGTTGGATGTTCTTAATATAATATGGCTAACAGACAAAAAACTTAGTTTTAATAGTGATTGGGAGGAGCAGTATTGTTTTGTGGAATTCAGAGGAAAACCTGTGTGTTTATTATGTAACAGTAGTGTGTCTTTATTAAATTTTAGATGAGTCGTATTTTTTACACATCTGCTTCACTGTCGTACTGCGAGTAGTTTTGCGAGTAGTGTGTCTGTTCCAAAGAAAAGTAATGTAGAACGTAATTTATCGACAAATCACACAAACTTTAATAGTGAATTTCCAGTTAGTTCTGAACTACAAAAACACAAAATTAGGGCAAAAAATATTTGTAGTTGGTTTATTGATACTCGTCACTTTTTTATATTAATGAGAGACTAGTTTCAAAGGCATTCGCCTCCATTTTCAATCTCTTTCCAACTGACATCTGTTGTTGTCTGCTCTCTCTCTGGTGGTGGAACTATGAACTTCTTTGTCAAATTATCTACTGGTGAGATTTCAAAGTTCATTACGCGATCCTTATTTTTTCATATGAGTATGTTCTCCCATGTTGTCAATTTATTTTGGTTTATCATTTCTTTTAATAATTTTGGATTTGGTCAATGTCATAATTTTCATTCCAAAAATGAAATGCTACTGTTGACTTATCTTGTTTCAATTTGATGTTTCTAAAGCGCTCTTTGACTCTGGTTTTTAGGTTTCTTTTTGTTTGACCTATGTAGCATTTTTCACAATTCTTACAACTTATTTGGTATATTCCGGATCTTTTAACTGATGGGATTTCATCTTTTGTTTTTGAATTTAGCAATTTTAAAATTGAATGTCTATTAGTAGGTGCCAAGATGAAATTTTGTTCCTTGGAGATCATTTTAAATTTATTAAATGTTTTTGGGTGATATGTGAATGAACTGAATATACTGTTGCTTTCTTTATCTTTTGTAAATGTGACTGCTTCCTTAATGATTTTCTTTAGTTTAGCATTTCTAATTTTCTTCAAAACCAAACTTTTGTTGTATCCATTTTCTTCTGCTATATGTAATACTGCTTTATGTTCTTTGAAATATTCTTCTTTTTCTATGGGTATGTTGACTAGTCTGTGTGTAAGGCTGTTTATTATTGCATGTTTATGTGTAATTGGGTTATGACTATTATTTTTTATGTAATTTTCTGAATGTGTTGGTTTCCTGTAAATTCCAAATTTTATTTTTGTGTTGTTCCTGATGATATTTAGATCCAAGAAAGAGAGTTGTCCATTGATTTCCTTTTCTATTGTGAATTTGATAGTCCTTTCTTGCAGATTGAGTAATTTAAATGCATCATCTAATTGTTTATTTGGTACAATTGCAAACATGTCGTCAACATATACCAAACTTTGAAGATCAATGGAAAGGCTTTTTTTAATTTGTGTTTCAAATGCACTCATAAATAAGTTAGCCAAAAAAGGTGAAAGAGGGTTGCCCATTGATAACCCTGATTTCTGCTTGTAGTATTTTCCATTAAAGCTGATGAAGTTTTGTTCAATGCATATTTTTGTTAGTGAAATGAATTCTTCTGCTTCTATTGCTTCCATTTCTATTGTAGTTAGCCATTTTTTTAATACAGTCTGTAATTTTTTGGTTGGTATGCTTGGAAATAAAGATGTAACATCAAATGAAACCAGTCCGTCATTTTTGTCCAAACTTATATCTTTGATTTCTTCTACCAGATCTAAAGAGTTTTTTAAATTTGCACTTTCATATTTTGGGAAACTATTGAATTTATTTAGTAAGCATTTGGCCAAATTATATGCGGGAGCATTTATGCTACTAGTGATATGTCTCATGCCTTTCCCTGTTTTGTGAATTTTTGGCGGAGCATACATTCTTGGTACTGTTGGATTATCTACTTTAAAAATCCTTTCATGGAAGTGTTGAAAACAGTGTTGTTGTATAAATTAAATTAATTGGGAGTCGATTAATGACACAAAACAACACTCACTTTTAAATTTTCCCGGAACCTGTTTCTGAGGCCTTCCTTGTCCGGCTGAAGATAGAGGGAAGGCCTCAGAAACCGGTTCCGGGAAAATTTAAAAGTGAGTGTTGTTTTGTGTCATTAATCGACTCCCAATTAATTTAATTTCAACTAAAACTAGTTTTTGCGATTAATTTTGACATCACTGTTACTAAATTCCTCCAAACACATATATACAAAATTAGGGACTTACAATGTAAATTAACATTACAGCAAAGTGTATTTACAAAGCCAGTTCAGCGAAACAGTAATGTGACAATGGCATCTTACAAAGTCTGTTATGTGTTAAGGAAAAGAAAAAAACCTTTTAGTGATGACGAAATAGTTAAAGAAGCAATTCTCAGTGCTGCGGACTCTCTGTTCGATAGTCACAAAGATAAATCTACACTTATATCTTCTATAAAAGGACTTAAGTTGTCTCACCAAACTGTTGCTAGACATGTTGAACATATTTCTAAAAATTTAGAATCTCAATTATATCAGGACCTGCAATCATGTGAATATTTTTGCTTCAGTTTGATGCAAGCACTGTTATTTCAGATACTGGACAGTTGTGTTGATTTATTAGAATGGTCTTTCCTGACCTTAAATGGAATTATTGACTGAATTTGTTAAAGTGCTGCCACTTCATGAGCATACTAGGGTAGAAGACATATTTAGTGCATTTCTGAAATTTGCGCAAAGTAGTAGTATTCCACTTTCTAAACTTGTTGCTATGACAACAGATGGGGGGGGGGGGAGAAGAATAATGGGTTTCTTGCCCTTTGTGCTAAAGATGATTCATTTCCAAAATGTCTTTCGTATCACTGTATTATCCACCACCAAGCTTTATGTACAAAGGTTTTGAAGTTCGACAATGTCATGAAAATTGTAACTGGTGTAGTAAATCAAATCAGGTCATCTTCTACACATCACCAATTGTTCAAAAATCGTTTGAATATAACAGATTCTGAACATGACGTAATTCTTCATGCTGATGTAAGGTGGCTTAGTAGGGGTAAAACTCTAGTCAAGAACTTGATGAGGTACCATGGCTCCTAGATTTAGGTTTCTTGTCAGATATCACCTCAAAATTAAATGAACTAAACCTCCAATTGCAAGGGGAAAATCACAACATTTCAGCCATGATCAGTACTGTAAATGCTTTTCGTAGGAAACTAAACTTCTGAATTACACATTTAAAAAAAATTCCCATAACACTTTCCAACTTTGAAATCAGTTATGGAAACTGTGAATATCGGCGAATGTGATGTTATATCATTTGCCCAGCATCTTGAGATTTTAGCCACATAATTTAATAACAGGTTTAGCCAGTTTTCAGCACTTGAGCCAGTGATTATGTTTATCAATAACCCATTCGCTTTGGTTGACGTTACTGAACTTGGAGGTAGGATATGTGAGATATTTGGAAATTGTAATCTTGAAGAATTAGCATTGAAAATTTTAAATCTTCAAGAAGATATATCTTTGAAAAAATGTTTATCAAGTTCAAGCAATTTGTGGACTCTGGTGGACAGTAATAAATATCCCATCATTGGTAGTGTTGCTTTAAAAACTTTTTTTTTTGGCTTGACATATCTGCAAGGTCACATTTTTGTTTATGAGCATCATCAAAAATAAATACTGATCAAGTTTAACAGACTCACATCTAGATGACGCATTAAGAACAGCTTCTTCCAGCTACACACCAGATTTTTTCTGCACTTACAGCGTACATGCACTGCCAAACTACACATTAATTATGTCAGTAGAAAACCTAAGCAATTTAAAATGTAATTCCTTGAAACACTTTTACACCAATACATGTTTGTAGTAACAGCGGCAGCAGCAGCAGTAGTGAAAATAGTGGTTGAAACAGTAATGGTGCCCCCTCCTCATAAATAGGTAAAATGTGCCTGAGCACATAAGAAAGTTGGACAGCAGTACTGCACGTTATTTACAGTTGCTACCAACTCTGAAATTGATGTGCCCTTTACTGAGGACAAAATCTATGCTCCCAACCAAAATTCAAACTCCATCTAGGCTAGGATAGAAGGGAGAGATCTGTCACTATAAACCCAGGACCTGATTGCACTGAGATTTCTTATCACATCACAGAAGAGAGTAGGTAAGCCACGAACTACGAAGATATAATCAGCTTCCTGTTACTGCCTTGGCCTGTAATTGCCCATACTGAAAATGTTGTTACAATATATCTTACTAGGCCACTTTATTTAAAGCAGTTGTTCTAATGTCTTTCTCTAGGTGACTGGTGGTGATGTGATGATCATAATCATGATGATAAATGTTTCTTGAAACATTCCATATTCTGCACTTATTGAGATTTGAAAAAATGCTTTTTGATTTATCTGATGTAACAAAGAAAAAAAATTACCAACACTATCAATTAATTTTTGTTGAATACTACTTCTTCTTTCTTATATATTTGCTCCATTGTCTGCAACACAAGCAGCAAAGTATATATAAAGAACACAAATCATCAATACACTCCTTTTTCCATTTGACAATGATGTGACAAATGACATAAGTAGCTTCTTGTTCCTCCTTATTCTCGTAATTTCTCAAGTACCACAAAGACATATTTAAACTGGGCAATGATTCTTTAAAATGTCATACTTCACACCTTAAGTTTTTAGCTATGATTTAGTTAACTCTTAATGACAAAAACATTTTAAAAATTTAAGATTCTGAGCTTCAATCTGCTACCCAGGGTTAATCTGCAATCATGCATTCATAACAGCAAGCAAATATTTTCAAGCTTTGACAAGTTATTAAGTTGCAATCATTTTATGTTCCAAGATGCAAATTAGAAATTGGAGAGTTAATTTAAACAAAAAGTTTCAAATTAAATTCTATAAAAACATTCAAAAACAAAGTAGTATCACCATATTTATAGTTCAGCTTTGACTGGGACGATTCCGAAAAGTAAATGATTTAATAGTTGAAGTGAGTGAAGTTTTAATAAAATGTGATTCAATAAGTATTTTAAGATGTATCAATATTTCACACATGAGCACATGCATTTATGGCTCCTATAATTTAGATTTAAGGATATTAAAAGTGAAATTTCATTCAGACTGTTCTGCAATTCAATTTGAATTAATGATGTTAATGACAGGTTGTTTAAGTTGTACAACAGATTACCCACTACTTCTGGAAATTGCTATAAACATTGAGGAAGCATTTAACCAGAGAGAAACAGAAGTGAAAATGTAAGTAAAATTTCATATTTTATGGTAAGCTTAGGCATAATATTCATGGAGTGGGGTGTTACACTACCGTGGACAAAAGAATTGGGCACTTTGGGAATTACATCTAACTTTGCTAAATTTTTAAATTTCTTTTCATTTGCATGTTAACACATCCTGTTCATATACACAGTGGAAAGGTCACACAGTGAAACCGCAACTTCTATTTAGTTAACGATTGATAATATTTAATAAGCAAAAGCAATGTTTTAAGTTCCATAAGCTTTAGAGGGAGTGAAGCATGAGATTGTCACATTCGTAAAAATGCTTTAGGTAATGTAGAATAGAATATGAATTCATAAAGCATAAGTTTCCTCAACATTAATCTGGCCTGCATTTGTCCAGTACACTGAATCATTAAGGTAATGGATAATTTAACATAAAGGATATAGGGCTAATATAATTATAACTTTCCACTAACATAAAAATTTCTGGGCACACCAAAGGGATCATTTGCCTTACAATGTTTTGTCTGAAAGCATGAATTTTATGACACGAAGATAACATTTATTTATACAGCCAACATCACATAGTACTTTTTGAATTATACTTTCACTCAAAAAAAAAAAAAAAAAAAAAAAAAAACTTCCAAGCACAAAAGTAATGTGCTCAGTTACGGGTGCAAGTAATGGGCTAACTGACAACACAAATACAAACCATCCAGTCCAACATGACACTCTTAAGACTAAATGAGTAAGTAAACTTTCAAAACATACTCATATTTCCCCCTGCATCACAGGCAAGGTGTTTCAACTGTCATCAATTCAAATTAATTCACAGAAAAGTCTGAATGAGTTTTACTAACATTATTTAATGTTTCTGAAGCAACCACCACCCTTTCTGAAATTTTGAAATATTTTGACCTTGCAGAGTGACATGCGGCATGACAAGGAGGCAAGACGGACCTCTACAATGTGTGCACCACTACGTTGTGGCTCCACGGAAACCACAGCTACACTTGATGTGTTTACACCCTGGACACAACCACTTCTCAAGCTGCTAAACCAAAACAATAAAATAAATGAAATGAAACCATACAAAGATCCAATATGAAGTAGCATTCTTTGTTCCTTGTTACAATTTTAAAGTTCTTTTGCCCCCCAAAAGCAGAACTGTACAGATCACTGCCTTTGTGGTACAGAAATTTTATTTACTGAATTGATTTTCACAAGATTAAAATGCTTGTGAGCAAAATAAGAAAGTAAAATAAAAGCCACAATCTCTCAATTCATATTGAAATTTTGATTACAGATCATCAATTTCAATTTAATTAACCTTGTTTTTAAAATACAAATCTAGCATTTCAGAAATAATTTGTAGTCCTCTATAACTTAGTTCATTTAAAATATGTAATGGACAAATTAAACATTATTAAATTAAGAAACATTGTGATATGGATCAAACTTTAAGAAATGCTCAGCGGAATGAAATAGTGATACCCCAAGAGCAAAATTTTAACTGTCAAATATGATAAACAAAAAATAACTCCACAGTATGCACAGTATTTAAGGAGGCTAAGCAATAGTTATTTTCTCCATTATTTTCAACATAAAAAATATACAGTAATATTCTCATGTAGCATAGACAGTAATGTTGTTAAAGTGGTTAGTTTACAGTATGCTAACAATGATGCCCTTGAATAATTCTAATCAGTATTTGTTCGTTTATATAGTAACCACCCAGGTGTGAGGAAATCTAGTCTAGCAGTGTTGCACTTGCCTTGGCTTTTATTCAAACACAAAGTGTAAATGCAAAGTTTGAGTTATTTTTGTTGTAAACTACTATTGAATTCAACACTTGCAATTTCCATTTGAGAGTAAACTTGTAATAACAACAAAATATAGGTTAGTGTTTAGTCTAAAGACCTAGATGGAGTAACTCATCTGTCGATTTAAGTACAGTATTGTGACTTTGTGGGTTCGTAGAATTAAAAGTCCAGTTCCAGAAATTCCAAAATGCTCTTTATTTCTGTAGAAACACAGTTTGTACACCCTTGGCAGCAGAAACAGAATGACGTAACATACACAAATACAATCGTCAAGGACGTCGACCACAAAGGAGTTCACTTTCAAAATACAGCTGTACACACACAAATCAAGTTAAATTACGACTGACTCAACTGGCAATCCGCGGCTTCTTTTATAGCTACACTCATTGTCCTAGAGATTTCTGGAATGTTCTCTAACAATCAAGACGGCATTAGAAAGAGGAACCCTCCAGTCATCTACACTTATCTGTTTCGGCAAGCATCTTATCTCCGCGCTGCACTATCGGTCCCTATGTGCGCACCTGCCGGAACAATGCTCGCGACACTGCTCCCTCTTCAAGGCTGGTCGCCCCGAATAGCACCATTGTAGCGGGCCACACGATTCAGGTATACCACCAACATTTTTACTTGGGCCACCTTTTGGATGCAGCAGACCACGTCGTTAATCCTCTTTACCACCCGGTACGGTCCTTGCCACGGCTGTTGAAGTTCGGACACAGTCCCTTGGTCCAGGTAGGGCGGTACATCCAGACCAGGTCACCTTGCTGGAACCCTTGTTGGCTTGCCTGTCGTATTGGGTCTTCATGCGGTCACTCGCCATTTGGATGTTCTCATGCATGTCATGGAGATGGTCCACCAGGTTCTCCACATACTCGGTAGCTGGCTGTTTCGCTGCCGGTGGCTCCCAAAAACGAGGTAACAAGGTCACAAGGAAGGCGTAACTCTCGGCCGAACATTAAGCTGGCTGGCATCATCCCAAAGGTGTCGTGTGTTGACAAGCGGTAGGCCAGTAGGAACCGTGGCACCTTGACGTCCCAGTCTAGCTGATGGCTGGCCACGACCTTCTTCAGAAGTTCTTCTAGGGTCTTGATGTACCTCTCGACCTTGACGTCCGACTGCGGGTGTAGAGGTGTTGTGTGGGTCTTGTTCACCCCAAGTCTTTCCACTGCCTCCTTCATTAGGTGAGACCCAAAATTGGTGCCCTGGTCATTGTGGTGCTCTAACGGCACCCCAAAATAGCAGAACAGTTGCTCCACAAGGCAGTCTGTGATCTTCTTTGCCTCCTGGTTCGGGATTGCATACATCTCCGACCACTTGGTGAAATAGTCCACGGCCACCATCAGGTACTTATTGCCTCAGTCGGACACTGGGAATGGTCCAGCTATGTTGACAGCGATTCATTCGAAAGGCGCTCCGACGTACTGCTGCATGCGACCCCAGCTCCTAGTTTGGGGTCCACGACTCGCCAAGCACATGTGACACTGACGGCACCATCTCTCAGCGTCTGCTCGGAGCCTCAGCTAGTAGTAGCACTGTCGGAGTTTGTCAATCGTTCGGATTGCTCCCTGGTGTCCTCCTGAAGTACCAGCGTGCACTTCCGCCAAGACTTCCGGGACCTTCCTCTGGGGAAGTACCAACTGCTCTTTCTGCGTCTTCCCATCGGGTAATTCCTATATCAGAAACAGCATGCCCTCTTTGATCTTCAATGAGTCCCATTGGGCCCAGTAGGTCTTGTATGTGGCGCTCCTTGGTGCGATGTCCTCCCAGGTTGGTCTTGTCCCTGCCACCACTTCTCTCAAGAGTGGCCCAAAGTCTGCGTCTGCCAGCTGCTCCCTCCTCAGGCCAGCGATATCCCAGCCATCCGCAGGCACTGCCCTGACCACTCTGACAGCTGCGGCACACTCCTTCTTTTCCACTCTTGAGCATTGGCCGCACTCTTCTGGACAGAGCCTTTGAGACATGGCGTCTGCGTTGCCATGGCTCTTCCCTCTACGATGTTCATTAGTGAAGTCGTACTCCTGCAGCCTCTGGACCCCACGGGTTGTCTGACCTTCCAGGGTCCTAAAGATCAGTAGCCAGGTAAGGGCGGAGTGGTCAGTCCTCAGGTAGTAGTTCTTCTCTGCCTTGGACAGCGTCTTGCTGTAGTAAGCTATCACCCGCTTGCGGCTGTTCTGGCCTTGGGATACGACGGCTCCAATGCAATGGTCGCTGGCATCGGTGTCCACAATGAAGGCGCTGCCTGGTTGTGGAAATCCCAAAATAGGAGCACTGCAAAGTGTCTTCTTCAGCTGCGGGAAAACGTCTTCGGCTTCCTGCGTTCACACATAAGGCTTGTGTTCTGTCAGGCGGGTGAGGGGCTTGGCGATGTTGGAGAAATCCTTTATGAAACGGCAATATTAACTACAGCCCCAGGAAACTGCGCATTTCTCTTTTATTCTTTGACCGAGGCCAACCTCTCACGGTCTGTGTCTTCTCCGGGTCTGTGGCCGCTCCGTTTGTTGAGACTATGTGGCCCAAGTAGTTGACTTCCTTGCGGAAGAGCTGGCACGTCTTCACATTCAGCTTCAGGTTGGTCGCCTCTAGTCTCTGTAACACCTTGCTCAGCTTTTCCAGATAGTCTGCGAATGTCTTGCCGACGATGATGTCGTCCAGGTATAGCAGGAAGGCGTCATAAGTCAATACTCTCATTCCTGATTCCATGAGGCATTGGAAGGTAGCTGGTGCGTTGCAGAGACCAAAGGGCATAACTGTGAACTGCCAAAGCCCTTGGTCTGTTGAGAATGCGGTCTCCTTGTCTCTCGGGTCTAGAGCCACCTGCCAGTAACCCGACTACAGGTCCAGGGTCGAGAACCACTGCGTACCAGAAAGCGTGTAGTCAATACGGGGTAAGGGGAAGCTATAACTCCTGGTGACAGCGTTCAGCTTCCTGTAATCCACGCAGAAGCGTAGGTCGCCGATCTTTTTTGTCACCAAGACTACAGAGGAACACCAAGGGCTATCAGACTCTTCAATCACTCCCCTGGATCTCATGTCCTCCAGCATGTACCGTACAGCGGCTTGTTTTGCCAGCGGAACGCGTCTAGATGGTTGCCCAATAGACCGGGCATCTCCGGTGTCGAGGCGATGGAGCACCCGGTTCGTGCGGCCGTAGTCGCTGTTACCCTGGCACAAAACGTGCTGGTATCTCCCCAACAGTTGTCGAACCTTCTCGAGCTGTTCTGCGGTCAGGTGGTCGGCCGCCCTCTCCAGTAAGCCTTCCAGCCGGGGCCCCAGGTGTTGCGTCGGCACCGGTTCATGGGTCTGGTCGATTGGCGATATGCTGATCACGGGCTCGCGCGTCCCCAACTCCGTCCCGGCCTGGATGTCGTTATCGGTGTCCAATGGTTTTAGCAGCCTCTCCGAAACCTCCTTACGGCAAGGCAACAAAGACCTGGCTACACAGAGCCCGTGCACAGGCATCTTCTGGTCCAGCATCAAGTTCATTGTCCGCTAGCCTTCCATTCGCGCCGTCACCACCACCTCGCTTCTCGCGGGGACAACCACGCCTTCCCTGAGGATGACCCTGCAGATTCCAAGGCGTTCTTCAGGTTGCCAGAGTATCAGTTCTTCTCCATTGAGCCGCAGGACCTTCCTGCCGACGTCGACCACCACCTCGTGGCTCCTGAGGGCATCCAGTCCCAGTATCACCTCGTCAGCCATCTCCGCGACGAACACCCACAGACGCACGGCACTCCGTCCCATGGTCAACTGCAGCAGGGCCTCCTCCTCCACAGGCAAGGTGTCACCCGATGTCTTCACAAGCTGGTATGGTCCACTAGGCTTTCTCGTCGGCAAACTCCTGGCTACATCAGGTGTGATAATGGTCACAGCTGCCCCGGTGTCCACAAGCGCGCCGCACGACTTCCCTCTCACCCAACCGTCCGCGATGAGGCTGTCATCCATACGCCGGCTGACGGCGCACAGTGTCACTCGAGGGGCTGGTGATGACGCCGACGTGTCCCTTGCCACGACGGCCCTTACTCCTTTTCTGGCTGCTCTCCCTGGTGTGGGCAGCCTCTCTCCAGGTATCCCGGCTGGCCACATCCCCAACACACACCACTAGGTGTTCGCCGGCATCCCTCGTCTGGCTTTCGGTCTCCAGTGTAGCGGATACTGCTTGTTCTCTACGTCGGGGTAGACGTCACCTTGGCCGCCTGCATCCTCAATGCTGCCCTTAGCGCCTCGTGGATGGTCTTGTAGTCGCCGAGCATTAGGCGCTGACGTATCTCGACGTTTCGTACCCCGTCAACGAAAGTGTATGCGGCTTCGCAGGCTGTGAACTCGGGTGGGAGGTCGACTAAGGCTTTGCTGGCCAGCTGCTCGATTGTCAGGGAGAACTCCTGCAGCGTCTCCCCTGGCTGCGGTAGGCTGCGGCTAGGCGGTGGTTTCCGAAGCGGTTCTCCAGAGCCTCCCAGATGTCCTTAGGCGCCGCCGCTGTCTAGACCTATTTCTGGACATCAGCGGCCCGTCTCTGGAGGCTGGCTATTAGCTGTACGGCCTCTTCCTCTGGTGACCACTTGTTATTGGCCACTGTGTCGAATTGACGGCGGAAGACTTCGAACGTTGACGTGCCGTCGTACTTTGGCGGTTTGACGCGCGCAAATGTTGTGTCGCGTCCCGGCGCGTCGGCCTTTAAACCTTAACTCCTTCTGCCGACGATGTCCTTACCATGGCGTTCAGGGACTTGGTGTCGGCCTTTCCCACAAGGTCATTAACGCGGCTCGCCAGGTCTTCGACGCGATCGCCCAACTCCGTGATGTCTTTCTTCACGCCGGCCAACTGCTCCTCAAATTTGGCGGCAAGGGCTTCGTTCGCAGTCTTCATTTCAGATAATTCAGGGCTTCATTTCCATGGCCAAGCTGTCGTTCGCTGCTCTCATTTCCGTGGTTAATTTTGTCATCTTCGCGGACATCGTCGCGGCCAAGTTGTCGTTCACTGTGTTTATTTGTTTCATCTCAGCGGCCAGGTTTTTATTTGTCGTTTCCGTCTTCGTTGTTAATTCGGCCTTCATTTCTTCATCTTCTCTAAAATCTTTTGCACTGCAGCCTATATCGTCATCTGTTCCACTTCTGACACCAATTGTGACAATTGTGGGTTCGTAGAATTAAAAGTCCAGTTGCAGATATTCCAAAATGCTCTTTATTTCCGTAGAAACACAGTTTGTACACCCTTGGCAGCAGAAACAGAACGACATAACATACACAAACACAATCGTCAAGGTCGTCGAGCACAAACAAAAGAGTTCACTTTCAAAATACAGCTGTACACACACGAATCAAGTTCAATTATGACTGACTCAACTGGTGATTCACGGCTTCTTTTATAGCTACACTCATTGTCCTAGAAATTTCTGGAACGTTCTCTAACAATCAAGACAGCACTAGAAAGACAAACCTTCCAGTCATCTATCTTTATCTGTTTCGGGGAGCGTCTATCTCCATGCTGCACTATCTGTCCCTTTGTGCGCGCTGGCCACAATAATGCTTGCGACAGTATCATATCATCTATGGGAGGAAGACATTTTTACCTACTCATGGATCATTTAGGGCACTGTATTAAGCAGTCTAAAGCATTTCTGTAGCCACTGTTGAATCATAAATTTAAAGAAGAAAAGGGATACATTTAGTTTTCATAGTAAAATTTTCATATGATACATTTTATTAGATTTGGAAAAGGTAATGTTAATACCTCATACTAGAGGCAGTTTAGTATTTATGTAATTAACTTAATTTTTATAACTCTCTGTTTCTGATCTATTCATTTCTTTTCATAAAAAGAGCTAATCTTTAACTAATCATGTACTAAATCACAACAATAATATTCATTGGGACATCAAGGTTATTTACCATTGAAATGTCTGAACTTCCGCCCAACTCACTCTCCAAATCATCAGCAATAGCTTCATCAGATATCTCAGTATTTATTTTCAACAAAATGGGCTACTGCCACATCATCACATACTGAATCTATTCCTTGGAAGACTTGGAGCATTACTTCAACTATGTTTGAAATATTATCCACATATGTTATCTGTGAATTATTACAAGTTTTAAGTTTTTCTCCTTTTTCCATGGCACTCTGATTTTCAACCTTTGGTTTCATTCAGGTATTTCCAAAGAATTTTAAGCAAACCTCTGGCATGCTTTTTGTTGCTTGAAGTATTAAACTCATCTGTCACAGCTTTCCAGGCATTTCTTATTCAGCAACTTTACATTGTAAATTTTGCATCCTGTAATATTTATGCAGATTTGCATTAACTTTACCAACAAATATTTTTTTCTTTCTCTGACATTTTTCTCCCTTTCCCTATTGCATATAGCTATATCCATGATCCCTTCAAGTCAACTTTGCACACAAAAATATTCTGAAAATATGGAATTCTTGCTTCCATAGTAGTAGTAAATAAAAGTGTAAATTGTAGTCGAGACTCTGGCATTACTTCTGGAATAATATACAATAAAACCTCATCATTAAGCTCCAGATTATAATTAGAATTATACTATGAGTCGACTGAGAGACTCTGTACTTCACATACCAAGAATTTTCTTGAAGTACAGTGGGTCTCAGTCTACTCATTGTATACATTAAATTATCTCTTTACTTCACAGAATTAATTTCAATTCACCTTTTCAAATCCCAATTATAACTTTATCACATTACACTATCTGTAAAGACGTTAGATACTCTATATCATTGCTGTATAGTTTTACCCTCTTGAATGCTTCCAAATGCCACTATTAGCAGTTTGTTGGACCAACAATAATTAGCAAAAATACTTGAAATTTACAGTTCATTACGAATACTACAAGGTCTAAAAAAAGAAATACACTTTCAGTGGATTCCATCCCACTGTGGAATTACAGGCAATGAAATAGCAGATTCCTTGGCAAAAAAAGGAACACAAATAAAACAAAGCTGCCAACAAAAAACCTCATTCCACACATCAAAACTACACATAAACAATAGAATCAACTTATTCTGGAAAGAAGAATGCAAAGAAAAAAGTACCAACAAGCAATGGAAAATTCTACAAGGAAGTAAAAATCCCATCCCAGACTATCCAAGAAGCAGTACTGTTGCTATCTTCCGACTGATTACTGGCCACGACTGTTTGGCCGCTCATCTACACAGTATTAATATTTTTGAATCCCCGACCTGCACACTGTGTAGGGACCCAAACTCATTGATGGACGGAGATCATCTGCTCCAGTGTAGTGCCCTGACAAAAACAGATGGAGAACTGACAGCACAACTAGTCACACATTATTGGGAGGCCAGAAGGAAAATGGAAATTCTCCAACTCCATGAGCATTAGAAACCAACCAACCATAATTAGCAAAAATATATACTGTATATAGGTATACACATAATTTTTACATTTGAGGTATTGTAAAAGTACTGTGAGAAAATAGTTGTGTGACTAAAGTGAGCGGTCTGCCTGGAAAACCCTTTTGGTCAACAACATTGGGCATATAATGATAGCTTTTCATGAAAGGAATTTACACTTTCAAAAGGCATGATATTAGTGTGTTTTCTTATTCCTTCTTTGAATTTTGTGCATTGTGTAACAAATTGTAGTACAGACGCAAAATAGCAAAGCGTAAATGTTTCTCTAAGCGATAAATTACAAATTTTGAAGAAATATGATGCAAATTCCACCCAAAATCTAAAGGGTTTTGTTCAAACTATGGTCTACAATAGTAAAACAGAGTGGCACTATTATCAGTACAGCAAGTGGTGATTGTAAATGAAAGAAAGAAACGTTTAATTTGACATTGTTGAAAAAATGACACTGAAGAAATTGTTATTGAATGTATTCAATAGCCTTGTGATGCATCAATACCATTAAGGTCAGTCATACAAGGGAAAGCACAAGAAATTCCAGGCAAACTGGACATACGCTTTTCTGCTTTTGATAATTGGCTTGACAGGTTCAAACCAAGACATTGTTTAATGTAACGGCAAATAATTGGTGAATTAGAATGGGTTAGTGACAATGATGTGAATGAAGATGCAGTAATTCACAGTATGAGTACACAGCAATTGTAGATTTTTCCATGAGAAATGATCTCTTGTTGTTCATTTTCAAGTGTACTGCTACCAAATCTTAAGAAATAAAATTATACCTTATTTCCTATTAAATTGTGTCAAAAAAATTTTTTCACACCTAACACACCTGTATGTAATGCTGTCCTGATTATTGCTTGTTTAGGCCTTGGTCCATCGAGGAGAATAATTACAGTGTGTGGTGTTTTAGGGCCCGTCGACAACAAGGTCATTTGGGCCCGGAATAATTACAGGGTTTTATTGTACTTCCACAGCAACAAGCTTTCATGGTATACACTTCTTTAGTACATGTTACTTATTAAGTAATTTGCCCCAACATGATGTCCTTCATACCAAGGTTTGACATGCATTACAAAACCTTTGCTTTGTTCAAAAATATTTTATGGCACTTACTAGTTTGTATTAGGCTCCAATAATTACATTTTAAAAATTTAATAAATTAATTAATATGCTACCCCATATTCCATCTAAGAAAACCGTACGTAAAACTAGAAACCACAAGAACCTACATAATCTATAATTCTCCATAAAAACATGCACTTTTACCTCAAAAGAGTAGTAACTGAAAATGTATGTATTCACACATCTGACTTAAGTCTTCTGCAGGGAGGGGGAAAAAAAGGGAGGAAAAAATCTGCTGATCAAAGGTTGGCATCTGTATCCTCACAGTCTATATTGTTCCATATGAAGGATAGTCTGCAGTGGAGGGACTTTCTTGACAATCTTTGTGTTGCATCCTTAGAGATAATGAACTTAATACCCAGTATGATATCTTTCATTTTTAAGCTATGCTATTTGCAGACATACGGTGCAAACACTTGGGGAACTTTTACCATCTATGACAGAGTTAAGTTTGTTTCAATGACTTTAAACACGGTCAAACATCTGTTTTTGATGAGGAGCGCCCAGGATATCAGGCAGATGTGGTTATGAAGAAAGTCACTGAAAATGTCCATATGACTCCTCTGATTGCTGGACAAAAATTCACTAGTAGCAGGGCATAGGTGTGTTGATGGGAATGGCAATTCATATTTTGCATGATAAAATGCAACTCTCCAATTAATGGAGATGAAAAAAATTGTTGGCTCGATGGGTGGCATGTTTACTGGATGGTGCAGTTATCATCTTCGAAACTATATCTGGAGGTATATAAGTGAAATCTGAAGGACTTTTTGCAATGGTATGCAAAAGTCAATGTGGCTTGGCTTCATCACCATAATCCAGAAACCAAACAACAATCAAACAATAAGTTGATTCTGGTGAATCTGCCCCAAAGAAGGCAATGACAGTTCCACCAGCGGTTAAAGTGACTGCAACAATTCTTTTCGAATGTGAGGGATGTCATACTCATTGACTTATTGGAAAGGAGGGGGAGAAAAACACTACGTAGTCATTTAGCAAAGAAGGCGCTGTTTCATCAAGACAACACATCAGCACTTCATTCAGTGTTGTTGCTGCCAAACAGCTTGAATGGCAGCCACACATTCCCCCTTATTTGTCCAACCTGGCTCCCTGGGATTGGGATTCCTTCTTGCTCCCAAACATGAATAAATGGGTCATAGGAATAAAATTTAGATCTATTGAGGGGTTTATCATAGAGACAGATGCAAAATGAATAAATGGGTCGTAGGAATAAAATTGAGATCAAATGAGGGTTTATCATAGAGAAAGATGCAGTGCTTAACAATTCCCATACTTACTGAAGGGATTAAAGAAATGGCACGAACGGTGGGAGAGGTATATATTTCTAAAAGGGGACTACATTGTGAAATAAATAATTTGTTTAAAAAATTGGTGTCTTCACTCCTAACACAGGTGCCTATTTAATTGTCCTCATATGCTTAGATGACCAGAAAATTTCTTTTGGTTATTTCAGTTATACAGACAATTTTGTTTTCCGTTTATTTCTAGGGGAAGTATTGTAATAAATCTTATAAAATAAACTGTACAGATAAAATTCATTCACACTAGAACTGATATGATGTATACTGCAGGAATACATTGCCTTTCCCCATTGAACTTCTAACCATTTCTACAGCCTTAAAATGCTCCCATTCTGCTTTAGTATATTACTTAAATTAGATTCTATTTACATTGCAATTATTCATTATGAATATCCTTGAGAGACTAATCACCCCTGCCACACTTCATGCTTTATTTCAAATGTTACAACGTACAAACTGATTGCAATTATTCTGGGAGAATATTAGCATTTTGATTCTAAATCAAATTAGTATGTGATTGATGACAATGAACACACACAGTGCATAACTGAAATCCGAACACAATAGCCACTGACTTGATTCACAACTGGTTTAGAAAATGCATTCCTTTGTTAACAGTGGTTATTTTATAATTCCTTTCTTGGAAGTGTTGAAAATAGTGTTGTAATAAATTAAATTTATCGGGAGTCAATTAATGACACTAAACAACACTTTTAAATTTTCCCAGAACATGTTTCCGAGACTATTTGCCTCCATTGTCAACTGGACATCGACTGGTTCTCAGTGAAGATTTGTTCAGCAAGTTCCTCGAAACACCATCAGAGGAGACCTATGAAAAACTATCGCCAGCTACACCACTAAGAACCAGGTGGTGGGTTAGTTCATAACATAAAAATTATATACCTGAAAGGTGCAATACCTAAAATAAGCTGCTACAATTAATACCCAAATATAATTTTGTTACAAAACTGTATACTCACCCCTACTTTTCTCAATAGGTCACCCACTATATTCATTGCTGATATCCGAGCAGGGGGAGTTAATGGTATGTTGGACCCGCCATGAGTCACTGAAATAAACAAAGTAATGTATCAAATGACAACAATATCAATCAGAAAAAGTTAAGCGTTTACCGTCTTTGCAAGCTCATATGACTGAATATAATTTTTACATTATTACTTTTTAGAAGAATCAGAGCATAATTATCTTCAGTGAGAATCTTTATCTTGAACATTTATTTTAGGAGAATAAGTGTTCAAGATGCAGCATCTGTAACTGTTCTACATACACATGTTATGCACAATGGAAGTCATTGAACAGAGGTTTCCCCATTACTGCTACTGCACAGTTTTTCCTGAACTATCATCTGTAAAAGTTATTTAATTTTATGTGGATTTGTCCAGACTTTACTGCACAAAATGTGATTAAAGATACAACTTACTAATAATTTTTATAGACACTATATAAACTATTCTGCAGGTGATGGATGTATAAAAAGAAGTACCATTTGCACAAAATGTGATTAAAGATACAACTTACTAATAATTTTTATAGACACTATATAAACTATTCTGCAGGTGATGGATGTATAAAAAGAAGTACCATAAATGGTACTCAAAATACATGTCAGTGTTTGAGAAATTAAAATATGATTTAAGCATTTTGTTACATTGTATGTCTTTGAAAGCAATAATGACTCCTGCAACTATTCAAGAAATTTGTCTTCTCAATAAGTGCTCTGCTCCCCTTTATCTCTGTTCTCAGGTTTATTTAAACTATACATATGAAATGCACAGAAACTTGAATATAGAGAACGGAAATACAATAACGGATAACCCTGATGAAGTAATATATTCAATAATAAATTCCTAGAACAGGTTAAACAGCTAATATCAGAAAATAAAAGTAGTTGCGCATATAAAGTTTAACACAAAATCTATAACCAACATAACTTATATTGGTGATGTATCACAAGAAGAGGTCTTAAAAACTATAAATAAGATGAAAAATAAAAATTCAGCCGGACTTGATGAAATCTCTTCAAAACTTTTAAAAAAATGTGCACCATATTTGCTAGAACTGCTAACTCATTTAATTAATTCAACCTTAAGAGAGGGCATATTCCAACGTCCCTAAAGAAAACAGTTGTAAAGCCCTTACACAGAAAAGGAGATAAAGAAGTAGCTAGTAATTACCGTCCAATAGCCCTGGTATCGGCACTATCTAAACTGCTAGAGAAAATAATTGTAAATAAAATCATATCCTTTTTGGAAAAATACAAAATACTAAACAGTGCTCAGTATGGTTTCAGAAAAAATATGTCGACAATTAAAGCTATAGCAGAAATAATAGACTATATAATAGATAATATGGATAAATATGTACACACAATTGCCTTTTCTTAGACTTAACTAAAGCTTTTGACTGCGTAGATCACAAATTACTCCTAGATAAGTTGCATCGCTACGGAATCAGAGGAACTGCATTGAATTTAATAAAAACATATTTAAATAATAGAACACATCAAGTAAAAATAACTCATCTAACAAATCAATGCTTGAAAGACCATTATTCAAAAAGTATAGAAGTAAAACAAGGAGTTCCACAGGGTTCTGTTTTAGCACCACTCCTATTCATCATATACATAAATGATATACCTAATCCTCCAAAAAGTAGAATCATAGTGTACGCAGATGATACAACAATTATAAATACAGGAAACACTATAGAGAACTTGGAAAATGTAACAAATCAGAACACTAACCAAATTATCCTGCACGTTAAACAAAACAGCCTTTTTATAAACACAGATAAAACTAACTATATAGATTTCCAAACCATTCAAAATACAAATTGTGCAAATTACAAAATTGTCATGGAGAATAAATAAGTTAAAGAAGTAGACTCGACAAAATTTTTAGGGCTAGTGGTAGACAAACATTTGAAATGGGACAAACATATAGACAAATTGTGTAATAAAATATGTTCAGGATTATTTTTAATGAAAAGAATTTCAAATTTAAAAAAAATATAGAACTTCAACAGACAATTTATTACAGTCAAATCTACCCACACATAACTTATGGAATAATAGTATGGGGTCGCAGTACAAAGTAAAATATAGAAAGAATATTTAGACTACAAAAACGAGCAATTAGATTAATTTTAGGTCTAAAATACAGGGAATCGTGCAAAGAAAGTTGCAAAGCATTAAATATACTCCGCTATACTCCCTGTACATATACGAAACAATAATATACCTAAAAAATAAAAATTCCACCACAGAAACAAATCAACAAATTCATGACCATAACACACGAAGAAAAAATAATTACCATATACAGGCACATGCCTTACAAATATACAATATGAAACCTACAGCAGCAGCAACCGAGCTTTACAATAAATTACCTGAATATATTAAAGATATAAAAGAAATAAACCGATTTAAAAGGGAACTAAAAGAATTCTGCATAACATCCTCTTTCTTACCCATATATTGCAGGTATCATTTTGTACAATAAACTTCCTCCACATATTAAATCAGCACAAGGCAATATATTTAAAAATCTCTTGAAAAAATACCTTAAAGAGAAATGTTTATACAGCCTAAGTGAATTATAATTGTCTTATATTTTTGTTGTAATTATTATACTTATTTCTTACAGAAAAGTCTTCATAAAGTCCAAGGGAATTAGAATTGTACTATATTATTATTACTTTTATACTGCTGTTGTTATTGTATACTTACTAGTACTAGGAATATGTTAGCTAAAATAACTCTGTATGCAATAGTTGTACTAATTATGTAACACAGTAATTGTAAAGTTTAATGTAAATGGAAACTCAAACAAAGCTAAATTCTCATGCACATACTTTAGAATGTGACAATGTCTAACGCTTGTAACCCACAAGTTTACAGACAATCAAGATTAAGATTCTATTTGCTTGAGGAATATCTAAACTGAGAGTAATAATTATTGTTGTAGAATGGTGTATAAACTAAAATGTTACTATGGAACTATCATATGTAAAGTAACTACATAGAAATGTATTATTATTATTATTATTATTATTATTATTATTATTATTATTATTATTATTATTATTATTATTATTATTATTATTATTATTATTATTATTATTATTATTATCATTATTATTAATGTGAAATATTATATAATTATGTAATATTGTATGTTTTTTTTAATATGTAATATAAATTTAACTGATGTATCCAAAAAAACATGTATTATGTTATAAAATGATGAAAATAAATAATTAAATAAATAAATAACAAAGAAAGTACTTAAAAAGGACAGATACTTGTGGTATCAAAGATACTAAAGATACTATCTCTCTGGTTAATTATTTCCAAGAGGTAAAACTGGAGATCAACAAGATAACAAGGAATCCAACTACAAAGCCCTAAATGAAAAGTATAACACAAGGCAACTTTCTATTCAAATGACTGAAGTCTGAAATATGGACTCTGAGCAGCAACTTACCCTTACTTTATTGATTAAATTGTAGAACTACAATTAACAGAAACATACTTTTCCTTATAGCAACAACATTTTAAATTGTAATCTGGATATATCAGAATACTTCCTGAGCAACATTTTGAGCCATTTTCAAACCCAACTAGTGCCTGCTTCACCTTAGCAGCATCTTATGGGCACTGAGCTAAATCACCTATTACTGCAGCTGTAGTGGTAAAGTCTGTCTATCCAACGCAAGTGCAGGGCGGCCGCTTTCTTTGACAACCCCTCATAATCGTTTTACAACATGGACCCTCCTCCTGACGGTCCTTTCTACAATGTTGCAACATTTTAACATCACCGTCTTGCACCTAATGAAACAGAACAACTGGAAGTTGGAAATTTGGCAACTGAGACTCCACGCGGAGTAGACATGCAACTGTCATTTTCAACAAATGGGGGCGGCTATTGGTCCCCAACGTCAGTGTTCCATTTCTGAAGTGTGGAGATAGATTTATGACGGTCATTAGTGGAGGGGAGGGTCCCGTCTTTTGAGGTCCCTTTGACTGGGAACTGCACACGCATTGGGTAAACAGACTTTAGACATGAAGCAGTACTAAAAGCTTGATTTCATTACAGAAAACAATGCCTCTAGTTGCTGTGATAACAGGTATAGAATTTCTCGAAATATTAAATATAATTGGAAATGGTTGCCTTATAATGATATTAAAAAGAAGTTTTAATTTTATCCTTTAAGCCAGGGATGTTTTCAATATTAAGTTTTCTCACAGAAATGTTATTTATTGGCAGTTCATATGCAGAAGGATATGAATGCTCTGATAACAAAGCATTTAAGCTTAAATCAAGTGGCATTTCCCTTCCTGGCACAGAGTTCTGCACATAACAATTCCTAAATGTTGCACAGCCAATATTTCTCTACCACGTTTAATATTTTGTGACATGATATAGGATTTCATAAGTAAATTAGTTAAAGGAATGATAAAATTTTAGTAATGAAAAATACATATTGAAATATATGTGTATATATATATATATATATATATATATATATATTTTTTTTTTTCATTTATAAAAACAGTCATCTTGCAGAGGAAAGCCCTACTCTAATTCAGGTTAGCTTAATATAAAGAGATTACTTTTATCTGAACATTCATACTATAGCTGTGCAGTATGCATCATTGAGTTCTCATCTCAGCAGATACAGTGGACAGCTATGCTTCAGGGAAGAGCTTAAATGGAAGTGAAATATGGGAAGAAAAAGCTATACGGCAAACTACAGTATCATAGCGCTAATAAACTAAATAATTTGATTAAAAATAAGGTGAAAAAAAAGGGAAAAGAAATGTAATTACAGCATTAACAATCACTATGGCAACTACTGATAATTGGAAGGGCAGAAATGAATACAGAGCTCAGAGCTGGAATGGAATCAGCAATGATGTAATGCAAGTGAAGGTAAAAAGAAACAGAAAAAGTCTAAAAAGAAACTTCATGACTGTAGCATCATCTATAAATGCTACAACACAATGAAGTAAATAGAATTGAATATTAAAAACAGAAGCATTAGTAACAGTGAAGTATTCTTCATTTTTGAGTTTGATTTATGAGTCATTATGTTGAGTGTAAAATCAAACTAAAAAATAGAAATGATTTTGAATACTTTGTGTGTGTATATGAGAGAGAGAGAGAGAGAGAGAGAGAGAGAGAGAGAGAGAGAGAGAGAGAGAGAGAGAGAGAGAGAGAGAGAGAGAGAGAGAGAGAGAGAGAGAGAGAGGTGGGGGCTAGAGAGAACTAAAGGAGAGGTGATAACATTTAAGTATAATGGAACAAAGGCATAGGGGGATAAATCAAACTGGAGAAACATTAAAAAAAATTGCAATAAAGCAGATTAATTTCTATCAGTATCAAATGTAGGCATATTTGTACATAGAATAGGAAAAGAGGAAAGAATAAGGCTTGGAGCCATCGCTTATTGTAAGCTGGGAGACTGACAGTATAGATTATTTGCAATTTCGGAGAATCATAAGCATATACTGTTTTGAAATTAATTAGATATACTATGAGCTGGACTTAGAAACTTTTCCACAAATTTGAACATGCACTTCTTGCTAATTGGCTGCTAATATCTAAATTGACAATTGTAATATTTGGTGGTTCATTTCTTAAATGTGCTCAATGGAGAGATAGAGATAGATAAGAGATGTCTTTTGAAGAAGTATTATTGACCTTCTGCATGTCAGCCTAAAAGGCTTATTGTACAATTCCATTGGAAAAGGTGCTGTTTGAATTGCTTTACAAAATCTGTTCCCTAAACAAGTTCTAGTATTTTGGTTCTAATACCAGTATCCTGTAGTCAATCGCTAATGTGTCTCATGAAACATCCCTGAATTTACACTTCAGTGCATAATGGAAATTTACAGAATAGAATGAAACTTAATGCTAAAAAACTAATGATTAGCAATTTGCATTTAAGGGACCAAGTAAAACCAACACTTTAAAGCTGGTTCACAATAACCAAGGATGGAAGCCAGAACAACAACAACAATGTATCAATGCATTATAATTAATAAGTGTTCACAATTACAGATTTTTAATAGTTTTTTTTAAATGTTAAATAACATTAATACTGAGAATGTTTGGAAAATCAAATCAGAATTAGTTTTCCTAAACGTAAATGACATAGTTTTTCAAAATATTCTCATTTAAGGGAGCACTTGGTGAAATCTGGGCAAAAACAATGAAGAATCAGAGTTTTCTTTTTTAACTTAAAAGTTATATGTGTAATTTGTACTTTCAAAAAATCTCCTACTGCTTATTCCATGACAAAATGCCATTTAAAAGGCTATAAAATAATGGTTTAAATGCTTTCATCACTCAAATGCAGCAAAATTGCATACAGAAAACAGAAAAATCAGCAGTGGCTTTTCATTTTTTGAATACTACATGACATCAACTTGGAAACATCTCTAATAAAATATGTTAATCACCCCATAGACCTTTCCGTATGGGAAAAAATCTTCATCAACAAAAATCGTCATAGAGTCATGAATTTTGAAACTCCACCACCGGACATCTTTGACAAGTACATCACGCTATCTATTGACAAAACGGAGAAAGAAGAAACCACTATAACTTGCACTAGTCGAGTATCACCTGATGATAGGAGCAAAAGCTCTTGAAACATGTCCTGTGAATAAATAGTGTGAGTGAAGCAATGTGTCAATATCTTCTCGATTCACTTTTGTACTAATTTGTGCTTCACTGTCCCTACGCTTCTTCCAAGTTTATACTTTAAGTGATGAAAAATTACTTTTTAAAGTTTTAAATGTTAAATAACCCGTATTTACTACTTTAGAATTTCCCTAGTCCATATGAAGGCCCTTCAGCTGTGTAGCTTCATCTTCTTTAAGTTTTGTTATTCTTAAGTAGTTTTTTTTTTTTTCTAATTGATTGTACTTTATATATTTAGTGCACTCTGCTGTAATCTTAACCTATTACTAATTCTTTTGCTGACAGGACTTTACTAGCCATGACCCTCTCATAAAGAGTAGCCTCAACTGATATTGAATTCATTAATAGCTGAAATAATAGCAATTTGTAATTTCTTTTTAGAAACAGATTTCTTTGGCACATTTACACCATATAAAACTATGAAAACTCCATTTGAATTTTGAGTTTTTCCTTTTGTACAACTCTAATAAATTAATACTTGCTAATCTCTGATAAACTGGCATAATTGCCCTTACTACGTTGGGGAAAGATATTGTAACGCGAGCGCTGGAACACCCTGTGAAGCAGCTGAGAGCGGGAGACAGGGAAGGTTCGGTTAGCCACGCCCTCGCCTCGTTTGTCCTATAGTGGTGACAGGCTGTGGTCAGGGGAAAAACATGACTGTGTCGCCTGTTTCTCCTACACCTGATTCTCGATCTTTCGTTTACTGGAATCTTCGCCTGGGAACCAGAAAAGCGGAGAAGTGGGCGATATTCCTATATAAAGAGGGTTACAGACGGACAGAGTAGAGTTGGTTTTGTCAGTTAGTGAGTGAGGAGACAGTCAGTTCTTGGTGTAAGAGTTAGTCAGTGACGTGTTAATGAACGAAAGGATTGTGCAACGGAAGTCTGTACGTAACCGTGTATGAGTATCGGAGTTGATGTAATCGCAAGTACAAGGAAATTGTAACGGACGAACTGGTGAATTGTAATTGTGTGCAGCACGTAATACTGTGTAATTGGCAAGAGTTTAACTGTAAGTCGGTGGAAATAAAGAACATTGTTGAGTGGTGTAACTGGACTTTTCATTTCACGAACCCACAAAGTCACACTGGTGTCAGGAAGCGGGAAGATAACATCACCGAACATTACAACCATGGACACGGCATTGGAAAAAATTTTGGAGAAGATGATGGAAATGAAGGCCGAAATAACAGAGAAGATGGAAGAAATAAAGAGCGAATTGACCACGGAAATGAGGGCAGCGAACGACAGTCTGGCCACGGAAATGAAGGTGGCGAACGAGGTCCTCGCCGCCAAGTTTGAGGAACGATTGGCCGGCGTGAGGAATGATGTCACGAATCTGGGCAAGCGGATGGGTCAAGTAGACGACCGCCTTACTGATTTAGAGGAAAAGGCCGACAACATCGCAAAACCCCTCACCCGCCTGACGGAGGAAAACCGGCCTTATGTGTGGACGGAGGACGCCGAAGACGCTTTCCAGCACCCGAAGGGGACCCTGTGCAGTGCTCCAATTTTGGGTTTCCCACAACCGGGTGGCGCCTTCATTGTGGACACCGACGCTAGCGACCATTACATTGGAGGTGTCCTACCGCAGATCCAGGACGGCCATGAGCGCACAAGAGTGGAAGAGAAGGAGCGTGCCGCAGCAGTCCGAGTAGTTGTGGCAGTGCCTGCTGAAGGCTGGGATAGCGCAGGCCTGAGGAGGGAGCAGCTGGCGGACGCAGACTTGGGGCCACTCTTGAGGGAAGTGGAGGCAGGGACGAGGCCAACCTGGGAGGACATCGCACCGAGGAGCGCCACCTACAAGTCGTACTGGGCCCAATGGGACTCGTTGAAGACCAGAGTGGGCGTGCTGTTCCGGGTATGGGAGTCACCCGATGGGAAGGCGCAGAGAGGACAGTTGGTACTTCCCCGGAGCAAGGTCCCGGAAGTCTTAGAGGAAGTGCACGCCGGTACTTCAGGATGACACCTGGGAGCGAACCGAATGATTCACAAACTACGGCGGCGCTACTTCTGGCTGAGACTCTGAGCAGATGCTGGTGGTACACCTGGACCGCCTCGCACGCTACGATGGGGCTGTTCGGGGCGAACAGCTTTGAGGAGGGAGCAGTGTAACGCGAGCGCTGGAACACCCTGTGAAGCAGCTGAGAGCGGGAGACAGGGAAGGTTCGGTTAGCCACGCCCTCGCCTCGTTTGTCCTATAGTGGTGACAGGCTGTGGTCAGGGGAAAAACATGACTGTGTCGCCTGTTTCTCCTACACCTGATTCTCGATCTTTCGTTTACTGGAATCTTCGCCTGGGAACCAGAAAAGCGGAGAAGTGGGCGATATTCCTATATAAAGAGGGTTACAGACGGACAGAGTAGAGTTGGTTTTGTCAGTTAGTGAGTGAGGAGACAGTCAGTTCTTGGTGTAAGAGTTAGTCAGTGACGTGTTAATGAACGAAAGGATTGTGCAACGGAAGTCTGTACGTAACCGTGTATGAGTATCGGAGTTGATGTAATCGCGAGTACAAGGAAATTGTAACGGACGAACTGGTGAATTGTAATTGTGTGCAGCACGTAATACTGTGTAATTGGCAAGAGTTTAACTGTAAGTCGGTGGAAATAAAGAACATTGTTGAGTGGTGTAACTGGACTTTTCATTTCACGAACCCACAAAGTCACAATATGTTCCCTTATCCCCTTTATGTTTTAGGGGATTCTGACTTCTCAACAGCACGATTATAGAAGCACCTAAGATTCAACTGCATGACATTTAGGGTGTTGTGATTTATCACCACCAATTTACATACAGTGATAGAGAGTTACAAATATTGCAGATTTCATCTCATCTTCATTTGGAAGATTGATTGTAATTGAATTTTTATAATAATTTTAAAGTTTTACAATGGTTTCAGCTTTCAAGCTTCCTGATGTCTTTCCTCTGAAAACTTTACCTTTTAATTTTGGTTCTATCAGTGTACATCTAAGGCCGTTCCCATATGTTTAGTGATATGATTCAGACATTCAACTTTAATAATCTAAATATCTGTAAGTATTTATTCATTCTGTAGATCATGATACATGATATAGAACACTACTAAATATATATGGACCACATAGTGATAAGGATTGAAGAAGTAAATGGAGTCATCAGAAACATTGGTAGTGTAGCACAAAGCAACAAATCTTTTGTCAGATATCTTCAACAGCTACTCCTTTCATAGATCCAGAAGTGCTTGGGTAATTTGCCTTTGTTGTACCACTTTTTTGTGATTCTTAACCCATGCTTTCAACTAACTCTTTACCTTTCACTACACATGTGCCACAATACTTGAATTTAATTTCAATGTCTATCACCAAACCTGTGAGAACATCAATCACAATTCCAGTTCCATACACAGAAATATACTCTCTCTTATAGCAAGTACCATCATATGACACAAATATCAATAGTGTCATGCTCAGATAGATCTGGATTTACATCTAAGTGAGTATGATGAACAGGCTTGTATGTCCTATTTGGCACTTCACACTGCAGCAGTTAACTGTCTTTACTTCTGAAAGACGGGAAGCACAAGTGGGAATAGTTACTACATTACATATATTATTGCTTATTTGATATATTCAAGTAATGATCACGGTGAGTAAATACTGTAACTAACCTCCAAAAAATTTAAACATGAGCTACAACAAAGGATATGACGTCAGATAAAAGTCAGATATAAACAGCTGACTGCAGAGAGTGTCAACACATGCTCATTGGCAGAGTCATACACTGCACTGTTTATGTGCATCCCCACTTTAAGGTTATAGAGACTGTACCTTTACTTTCCCCCCTAAGATTTGCCAATTTGTTATCTAGGCATTTTTTTAAATTGCTGCAAGCGATTTCTTTGTTTGCCTTTTCTTAATAGTGCTACCTATTTTACAATAATTTTCCACCATTAAGTAGAGCTTCTTGGGTTACCAACTGTGCGATATATATAAAGTTTCTCGAATTGAAGGCCATAGAGTAAACATGGCTGAAAGCTCGAGCGACTTTAAAATACTGCACACCTGGTAACCCAAGAAACTCTACTTAATAAACATTGCCATGAAAGCTTCAAATCTTACAACTTTTCACCAGTTAATAAAAATAAATTAATGTAAATTTGGTTCACCTAACAATATAATCTTTACCACAGTTCAGTAGATTATAAAAGTGATAAGGGAATTAGCTGCTGATATGTTAAGAAACATCTAAATAAAGGATCAGATTTTCACTTACAGCAAGACACTTATTTGGTATTCCCTGCCTTATCTTATTCTAAACTGTACTTATCTATCTGTGAATTACTATAAAGAAAACTTGTCTTCTTCAGAATGTCTATCTTGCCCAATATTCACAGAAAAATATAAATATGTGGTCTACTCATAATGAGGCAAAAAAGAAATCATACATGGTTTTTCCAGGATGAATGCACAAAATCCCAGCAGATGTTTCTGCTTACATTCATCAGCACTGCTTACCATTGATTTAAACTTCAAAATGTATGCAATTATGCTGCATTTGGGTGATGAAAGCATTTAAACAGCTATTTCCACATCATTTAAATCATTATTTTATAGCCTTTTAAATGGCATTTTGTCATGGCATAAGCAGTAGGAGATTTTGAAAGTACAAATTACAGATATAACTTTTAAGTTAAAAAAGAAAACTCTTGATTCTTGATTGTTTTTGCCCAGATTTCACCAAGTTCTCCCTTAAATGAGAATATTTTGAAAAACTATGTCATTTACGTTTAGGAAAACTAATTCTGATTTGATTTTCCAAACATTCTCAGTATTAATGTTATTTAACATTTAAAAAAAAACTGTTAAAAATCTGTAATTGTGAGCACTTATTAATTATAATGCATTGATACATTGTTGTTGTTGTTCTGGCTTCCATCCTTGGTTGTTATGAACCAGCTTTAAATTGTTGGTTTTACTTGGTCCCTTAAATGCAAATTGCTAATCATTAGTTTTTTAGCATTAAGTTTCATTCTATTCTGTAAATTTCCATTATGCACTGAAGTGTAAATTCAGGGATGTTTCATGAGAGACATTAGCGACTGACTACAGGATACTGGTATTAGAACCAAAATACTAGAACTTGTTTAGAGAACAGATTTTGTAAAGCAATTCAAACAGCACCTTTTCCAATGGAATTGTACAATAAGCCTTTTAGGCTGACATGCAGAAGGTCAATAATACTTCATCAAAAGACATCTCTTATCTATCTCTATCTTTCCGTTGAGCACATTTAAGAAATGAACCACCAAATGTTACAATTGTCAATTTAGATATTAGCAGCCAATTAGCAAGAAGTGCATGTTCAAATTTGTGGAAAAGTTTCTAAGTCCAGCTCATAGTATATCTAATTAATTTCAAAACAGTATATGCTTATGATTCTCCGAAATTGCAAATAATCTATACTGTCAGTCTCCCAGCTTACAATAAGCAATGGCTCCAAGCCTTATTCTTTCCTCTTTTCCTATTCTATGTACAAATATGTCTACATTTGATATGGATAGAAATTGATCTGCTTTATTGCAAATTTTTTTAATGTTTCTCCAGTTTGATTTAGCCACCTATGCCTTTGTTCCATTATACTTTAATGTTATCACCTCTCCTTTAGTTCTGTCTAGCCCCCGCCTCTCTCTCTCTCTCTCTCTCTCTCTCTCTCTCTCTCTCTCTCTCTCTCTCTCTCTCTCTCTCATATGCACACACAAACTATTCAAAATAATTTCTATTTACTTCATAGTCTTGTTGTAGCATTTATAGATGATGCTACAGTCATGAAGTTTCTTTTTAGATTCTTTCTGTTTCTTTTTACCCACACTTGCATTACATCATTGCTGATTCCATTCCAGCTCTGTATTCATTTCTGCCCTTCCAATTATCAGTAGTTGCCATAATGACTGTTAATGCTGTAATGGCATTTCTTTCCCCCCTTTTTTTTCACTTTATTTTTGATCAAATTGTTTAGTTTATTAGCGCTATGATACTGTAGTTTGCCGTATAGCTTTTTCTCCCATATTTCACTTCCATTTAAGCTCTTCCCTGAAGCATAGCTGTCCACTGTATCTGCTGAGATGAGAACTCAATTATGCATATTGAAATACAACCAATCGTCATAAGAGAATAAAACTGTGTTTCTTTCCAAGTACCCTAACTGATGCACCCAAAACACCTTGCTACAGATCCTATATCCAGGAGCAGTTTTCTCTGCAGTCTATTGACAGTAAATGCATTATTATTATTATTATTATTATTATTATTATTATTATTATTATTATTATTATTATTATTATTATTATTATTATTATTATTATTATTATAACAATTTGCAATAAAAGCTTGATGAAATGCAACAGTTTTAACATTTATTTAAAATGTTAACTACAGATTAACAAACAAGATGTTAGGAGCATTTTTAATATTTGTGAATCAAATATAAACTAGAATTCCTAAAATATTATTTCAATTTATTAACAAACTGCACAATGACAACCTCTGTACTCTGGTTGTTAGCAGGGGTAACTCAGGGGATAGTGCCTCCATGCCATGGTACTGCCTTAAAATAGGGCGGAAATACATTTTAAATTATTTGTGTACTCCTAATATGGTCATACTTACAATTGTTCAAGACATATTAAAATGTCTTGCCTATCAAAAAAACCACAAACTAAAGGAAGTACTGTAAGTTCTCTGTGTGAACACTATTTTGCTATTCTATTCAATGGATTAGTGCCATATGGAATCTGGTATGAAATTTCTACACAATGGCTCATCACGTTAGTGGTGAGTGGTGCGGAAAAGGAATAGGAGAAATATGCACCAGTTATTTACTGGCACATCCATTGTTGGCAGCCCAAGCCAGCCAGTAGTACCAATGGCGCTCACACTAAGACTAATATGCTACATTGAGAAATGACAGATAAGCCATTTATCAATAAATGTAAAATGTGCAATGTAAAAGTTAGCGGAAAACTGTGTTTTTGTACAACATTGTTATTTCTCCTTGTTCATACTTAAAATTAATCATTGTTTTCTAATGTTGCCTGCATTGTACAGCAGACAGAAGTAAAGTTTGCTTCTGCTGGGAATACTAAAATCTCTTGAGCATATGTTTACTGTGATTTGATATTTTATTTAATACTAACAAATAAATGTTTTAACTAAGTACTTCATTTTCTACATTAATCGTTGGTAGACAAGACAAAACAAAAATGCATGTTTAAGACCTGCTCCTGATCTACACACAAATACGGAACAAATATCCACAAGAATTAAATGGACATTTACATGAAAAGTAAATGATGCTGCCCACTTTTCTCTACCATGTAAGGTTTTCGGACAAATCACAAATAATTTGAAATTGTGTTTTTGATGTAAAAAATTGTGCATTACAAAATGAATACAAAAAGAAAAATGTCTGAGTAATAAATATAAACAAATACTAGCACATCTGAAAAAGGTGTGACGTTACTTTTTCTTTAGCTGGAAGGTTGGTTGCGCTGATTTACGTTTTTGTTGTGATTAAGGAAATTCCCTTTTAAACCATCAACAGTAGTCTGACAACTTTGCAGTGTTCCACTGACCCAGCTATCTCCTATCAATTTCCTTCATTTCTTGATGAAATCATTTACCTAGTACATCTGAGGGATCCCAAATTATCAGGAAAATGGTTTAAATGAAAGTATACAAATTGAAGCTTTAAACTTACATTCTGTCCAGAAGCTCTTAGCTTTTGTGTTTCTCATAATTTATTTGTATCACAGATATGAAACTTATTGACTTCTTTTTTGAAGGTACACCACAATTGGTTTTCTATCATTCATGGTGTCCAAAATTGTACTATCTTCATTAGCTACCTTATCGAGGACCATTAAATATACTCACTTATCTTAGCTTCACACATCACAGAAAATTTACAGCTCAATTATTTGAGACACAAACCATTCTAGTCTGGTGCTTTCATGAGCTGTTTATAATACCTAATTTTATATGCAAAAGAGGCAATTACATTTTTTTTAATCAACTAAACTAACATGAATGTCTTTTTGTCTACTGGCGTTAAACTAAGAGAATTCTTAAGAGAATTTTCTTGATGGCCAGTGTTTAACCCTGTTTCTACCGTTCCATTCTTATAAAAAGCATGTGGATATTTCAAAGATCTTCCTTGCTGCCCTAGTAAGATACTGGATACCTTAGGTCTCCTAACAATAGCCACTGATGTTCCTTGTAAATTAACCCTTTCACCAATATAGACGTGTATAGACGTCCTGTGCATACATGCATTTAATGCTTATTTAATGCCAATTATTTTAATCTTCCTATTTTACAATAAATTTAAATTAGTTCTGTAAGGGATGAAAACTTACCCTTAAAAGTTTTTTTTTTCAATGGTACACCTCAAAACAAGGATAAACACACAAGGGCACCATCTTCACATTCACACCAAATAATATTGGTTTCCTTGCAAACTTCTTTTTTGCGACACACTAGGCATTTTCAAAATCATCGCGACTTTTTTGGTTGTGGGTGGTATCCTTTTAGGAAAGTGTTTTCTCTCAAGTATGAGGGGAGCTGTAGTGGTGGACTTCTTAGCCCCAGTATGAAGAGGCCTCTGAATATTATAGAACTCAATTAGGTTATGAGCTATTGATATGCGTAAGTCCACATAGGTCATTGTCTTGCACGAATTTAGAGCTCTGCAAACTACTAAACAATTGTGTACAATTACATCCAGCTGGTGTAAAAATACTTTTTTTTTTTTTTAACATTTAGCTGTTTTTCGTAAAGAGGGATAGCTTGTAATAACTGATTCACTCCACTCGTATTTCACCCTTTATTTCCCAAATAATGGAGTAGCTAACATGCCATCTGTAGACCAGTACACGTCTAATGTAGACTTGCAAATAATATGTACACTGTCCACTTCTGAATTCTCCGCTTAGGCCCTAAATTGCTTTCAGAGGTCCTTCATCATACTTGCATATACATTTGTTCCTGTAACAATGAGAGACACGTCAGAAAAAAAAAGTGTAAATGTCAGTTGGTTGCACGTCAGAAGTTAGCTGTACATCAGAAAATATGTATATTGTCTATATGTCTATTTGTGTTCGAGTTATTTTGACCACTTCACAATGTTGATTCTTCACTAACACCTGAAGGAAGCAGGTCATTTTCTTCCTCACTGCTACCTATATCCTCAACACCTCTCTCATAATCACCTTCAATATCCAAATTATGTCAAACAGCAAAAGGACTTCCAGATTTTGCAAAGTGATATCAGAAGCCTGTACATGTCCCATGCAAGCTAATTTATTTGCTACATTACTAGGATAAGCAATGGTTAACACTGAAATTTAACAATTTCAAATGTGCCATTCATTTAGCTCTCGATAGCTATAAGAAATCACTCTGAACACACAAAGTATAAATAACTAAAATACTGAGCAAAAACAGCTGCATAAGGCTACCAAAAACTTTGGTTATGAAATACACATGCAAAACAAAATGACTTAAATATTAGATGCTTTCTACAGAAAGAAAAGCTTTTGTTACAGTGACACAAATTAGTTAAATTTCAACGATTTATTAATATTGCCTCTACTTAATTGATACTGTAGATGTATACTGACTTTAACGGGTTTTAAAGCAGTTTTTGTTTCATTTAAATAACTTAATAAATATGGAAGATACGAATGTGTATTTATGAAGCATTTTTACAGCATTTAACAATTTAAATGTCTTGTTCTGTTTATTGGGTATACGTTTCTGGCCTGTGAAATGAAATGAAATGTGTAGTGTTTAACGCCCGCTTTTACTACATACGGCACCGCAGGCGGTGACACTGATGATACATGAGATGAAGATGGAGCACCGGTGGAATGAGATGGCGGGGGAAACCGGAGGTCCCGGAGAAAACCCACCCCAGCGCCGTGTTGTCCACCACAAATCTCACTTTGCGGTCGCCTGGTATCGAACCCGGGCCGCCTTGGTGAGAGCCAAGCGGTCTAACCACTGAGCCACGGCACAGCCCTCTGGCCTGTGAAGGGTTTAAATGGCCATTGCTGAAGCGGTTTATTCTAAAATTGGTTTCAAGATCTTCATATGATTTTTAACACAGAATATGCAAGTAGCATTAAGGAAAATTCGTTTCTATTGTGTAATAAAACCGCTTTTAGACTTCTTTTCAAAGTGTCAATAAATAAACGCCGGTCATTACTATCATATGTTTGTCTTCCCAGTTGCTGAATTAAACCTGGTACATCACAACAATAAACAAACAATAAACAAGTTGGTCTTCTACCTTAAAGAACTTGAATTCTTTATCTCTATTCCTATACCAGGAAAATGTTGTGTCTGGAGCCAGCATATTCTTCTCTTTCAACCTTCATTCAAGTAATTTGTTATTGTCTTTGGTAAGACACATTTCTCTTACTAAGTTGCTCAAATTTTCTTGACTAAAATGCTGTTACTTGTCTTCCACAGTATGTGCAGGGAAATCCTCATCTGTATCAGAATTTTCTGTTCACCAAGAGACTTAACTCTCAGGACCTCTAATTGAGATGGTGGAACAGGAAAAGGGACATCTGCTCCATGTGGCACACATCTTATAGCTGAAGCAAGGCCATCTGGATATTCCATTTTTGTTTCATTTGTCTTGTTACATCCTGATACTTCCTTCACACATGCAGAAGTAGCAATGGTCATATTGATTTTTTTATGTCATATCAAAGGCATTCCAAACGGAGTCCATGCTTTATTGTGATATCTTAGCTCAGCCTTAAAATATGCAAAATACACTTTCTTAAAAAACTGTGAAATAATAGAAGTTATTTAAATTGTTCATATATGTACAAAAACTAAAATTGAGTCATACCTTTTAAAACTTGTAACATCACTCACGTCCTTTTACAAAATCAGGAACGTTTTTGAGACTGTTGCAGTCTCATCATCAGCTGATTAGTGACTCAACACAGTTGGTTGTTTGGAGTTCTTGTAATTGGCTCCCTCTCTCGGAAGATTCTTTACATAAGTTCAGTAGACCACTCACTGATGGCACATCAAAATTTAGAATATGTGGAATGTTTTTAATAATAAATTTTTTTCCCATGTTATAAGTTCAAGTTTTGTTGTCAATGGTTTTAGTAGTTTGATCTACTCTCTGATGTGGTGGTTATCATTCCAGAAATGAAAAGCAACTGACGATTTTTCTGTTTGTTTATATTTTATGTTCCTACGATGTGTTCTGTTAATCTAGTTTTTAAATTTCTCTTTGTCAAACCAATATAAAATTTGTCAATCTTCACACTCTATCCTATTTAACAATTTCTTGAGTGAGAATGTTTTGTGGTGCTAGTTTGATGCCATAATCTTTAAATATTCGTTCAAACTTCGGAAATGCCCAAGGGTGGAAAGTGAATTTTTTGTATTTCCAGTTTTTATTTATGTTTTGAAGAGTAGTGATCTGTTTCAATTTCTTTTGCTTGTAGTCTCGATTGATCATTTTTTTTTTTTTTGGTTGAGTTTGGATTGAAACCATTTTCTGTGCTGTATTTAAAATATATGTAAATTCGTCATTATATTGTTCTGTATCTAAAGATATGCTGTTCAGTCTATGGATCAAACTTCTAAGAGCAGCTAATTTATGTGACAGAGGATTAAAACTTGCGTTTTATGTAATTATCTGTGTGAGTAGGTTTTCTGTAGATTCCAAATTTTACACTGTCATTTTGTCTTATGATCATTAAAACTAAGAAAGACAATTGATTATTTTCTTCAAATTCCATTGTGAAATTTATATGATGCCCTTGTATATTCAGTAGTTTTAAGGAGTCAATTAAAAACTTTTGAGGGACTACAGCAAAAATATCAACATATCTGGCCCAGAATTTAAACATATATAAGAAGTTTGAAAGTAATGTGTCCGTAATTCAAACACAAACATCACTCAAAATATCCTTACTTGGACATGTTTCGGAGAACGGTTTGTCCCCATCGTGAGCAGTTATCTGATTGAGTCGGATATTTTGTTTGGAATTACCGACTCATTACTTTTAAATGTTAAATACATCACTGTTTCTAACCTTTTAACCTCAAATAATATATGAGAAGGTTTTAGTGATGTGTGTCTCAAAATTTAATAGATAAAATGAAACAAATTACAATAAAAAATTATGTTATGGTGTCATTTGAAGTTAAGTCATTATTCACAAGCATTCCGCCAGATAAAATTCCAAACTTACTAAAAAAGTGGCTACAGTCCATCAAGATCAACGATATGGAGGTAGATCAAATCATACAATTAACACTGCTATGTATTGAACAATATTACTTCAAATTCAACAACAAATATTACAAACAAACAAACAAACAAACAAACAAACAAAAGGCCTAGCAATGGGGAATCCACTTTCACCTTTCTTAGCCGATCTGTATATGAGCAATTTGGAGACACACACATCACTAAAACCTTCTCATATATGTTTAAATTCTGGGCCAGATATGTTGATATTTTTGCTGTAGTCCCTCAAAAGTTTTTAACTGACTCCTTAAAACTGCTGAATATACAAGATCATCATATAAAATTCACAATGGAAGTTGAAGAAAACGATCAATTACCCTTCCTTTCTTGGAAGTGTTGAAAACAGTGTTGTAATAATAAATTAAATTTAAATGGAGTCGATTAATGACACTAAACAACTCTTACTTTTAAATTTTTCCGGAACATGTTTCAGAGACATTGCCTCCATCCTCAACCGGCCATCAACTGGTTCTCATTGGTGTAGATGATGATATTTTGACATAGGTATCCTCTAGTAGCGGTTCAAGGAACTTGCTGAACAGATCTTTCTGGGGTATGTCGAAATTGAATACTTTGTTCCTATTTTTTGAAATGAAGATTTGTTCCCATGTGGATAGTTCTTGTTTTCCTGATGTATGTTTTAGTAGTTTTGGTTCTAGATTTATGTTGCGTTTTTTTTTTCCCAAAAATGCGTGGCAACTGCTGTATTTTATATTGGGGTTTGCTTAAACCTACTATACCAGAAAATACATGCAGCACTATATGGCTAGGTATCTATAAAAGATCAGAAACACGCTGAAGTAGTAATCATTCGATTTTGCTAATAATGGGCGTAATGTTGAATTTGTGTTTCGTTAATTAAAGCATTACCAAAGCAAAGTAACAAGCTGTAAAGCAAACAGTGAATAAAACAATTTTTTAGGTTATGCAATTTGCACTGATGTCCAAACTGTTATCAAACACTGTTCACACATGTAATGTAGCTAGTTACATGTACAGTACCATAATGGTTTTGTCCTACAGTGTGCCTAAATGAATATCATTTGCTAATTATATTGTGGTTTATACAGTGTGTGCGCTGTCTCAATGCATGTTTAAGTATTACTTATGATTCTTGCCGTACCTACCATAGATGGTGCAAATGCAGTACATAAATATATTTGCTACAAATTGCACACATAACGAAATGTTGAAACCTGCCCCTCCTGTACCCTGAGGTATTTAAATGAAGCTGTTTATTTGTTCAATTACGTTTTTCCATTAAGGGCACAATGCTGTGACTGAAATGTGACTGATTATGAAGTGCCAAGAAGAAATATAAGTTTTCTATAACCTGTTTTCTTAAAAGAACACAATAGTTAAAGCTTCATAACTAGCCAAATATATTATATTTAAAAAGAAAAACATTTCAGGTACCAAGTTATTGGTGCCAGAATGCACATTTTTTAACCTTGCTTTTATTCACGGATGACTTGTAATTTGTGGACCTTTCCTCTTTGCATATACCTCTGTGAAATGATAAATTTTATAAGAAGAGATGATTTATCCATGAGGATAAACTACTTAACAAATATATCGAGATTTAACTGTATTGGAACACCAAAGTGAAGCGAAAAATTAATACTTAACAAATGATTTTAGCCAAATTACAGTTGTGCAATACTATTATCAGAATTAACAGTGGTGTGGCCTTATTTTTAACATTTTTTGACTGGAAATCTCTTGGTGTTCATAAATTAGCAAAGCATTCCATATATTCTCCATATATCTAATCTATATAATCTATAACTCTAACGTAACACAAACTATAAATGAACTATAATAATAATAACAATAATAATAATAATAATAATAATAATAATAATAATAATAATAATAATAATAATAATAATAATAATAATAATAATAATATACAGAAGTACGTTAAATCTTATTACGAATGAACCATTAAAGAAAACATCACAAAAACAGCTAATAAAAAGTTAAAACAAGACGCCTGATGCTAGTACAAGTGTTTGGTTTTCCTGCTAATTACACATTCTAAACACAAGATTGCGTTACAAACGTAAAATCCTCGTGGAAAATACTGCCAACCGTTCACATCCCACCATAATTCACAGGGTAACAAACTTACAGGTAAATCGAGTTCGAAATACGAGGCACTGCACCTAACCAATAGTTATCGATAACTTTGGCTAGTAACCAGAGATTGTAATACAGGCTCTTAGAAAGAAAGCGCTAATGAAAGCTTTTGAGATAGGGTAGATGTTTAGCCTTCTTTGAAACCAGGCATTAGTGGGACTTTCACAGAAATATTCCATTGTTCTCAAAATTTTGAAAATAGTAATATTCCTCCTAAGGGCATTTGAAGCAGAAACCATGTGTTTCCGAGTGAATAGATACATGATAGTTAATAACAAGATATAATATATAGAGATAAATTAGCATAAATAATATCAAAACGTAAAGTAAGCATGAAATAATAAACAGACACATAAATAACGTGTATAAATGCGAGAATTGGAATACCTGCTCAAGAAATATATTTTAATGGAGAATCAGATACAAAATGTAGGGGTTTAGAAGCAGGAAGTCCTCACAATGAAACAATACAATGCCAGCGACTGACCGACGACATTAGGAATTCGCCACAGCTTGAACAGACACGTAGACAAGAAACAGTACCGTTACAATGCCACTAGGTCATACACTTTTGGGGGAGGTAGAAACCTTCGAAAGTTGCAAGTCTGAGTAGCCAATAGGTGGGCTTCAATATGATAAAAATCCGCATCCAATAAAATGTACTCTAGTCACGTGAGAGGTCCGAAAGAGGAACAGCCTAGAAAAGGGGTGTGAATAGATAAGGTTCCTGAGAGACAGGGGGGAGAAATTGGAAGCTACGGAAGGACACTGGGCGATGTGAAATTGAATGGTGTAAACATTGACTTAGGAAGACACTTGATGATGTGAATATATATATTATTTTAGATGATAGGTGCCGGTATTAGGAGTAGGGGGAAATCATAAATCGAGACATAATCACTCAGATTGTGTGTCAAGTCAGAAGTGGTGAAAAAGGGATTCAGTGATCATAGCTGATCACTGATAGCTGATAAATAAAGGGAGAACAGTGTTACTGACTGCAATATACCTTCATCACCGTTTCCGCTGGGACCCTGAGACAGAGATATCTACGAAGGCTAGCCGAGAGAGAAGAGCCACCAGCCATAACCATGAAAAAGCTGCGCTTTCCAAAATACCACACCACATTGTTGCAGTTCAACGAGCATTTCGCCGTCACTTTAATACACCACCGCCGCGTCATAAGCAATGAATGGCACATCGAAAATTCGTACAAGATGGTTGCATCTGTAAAAGGAAAAGCACGGGACGTCCTCGCATATCAGACGGGAATATCGAGCATATTCGTACACTATACAAGAGCACAAATTCATATCACGAGCAAGCATGGAACTTAACATTCCTCAACCCATGGTATGGTGAGTTCTACAACATCGTCTGCACCTGAAGCCATACAAACTGCAGTTATTGCAAGCATTGCATACTGATGCATCAGTATGCAGAAGTTACAAGTCATACAGAAGTTACGAATTGAGCATTCGCATGTTAGATATGGAAGAAGACACTTTTCTCAACGATTAATTTTTTCGATGAATGCACTTTTAATCTTTGTGGTAAATTTAATCGCCATATCGTTCAAATTTTGCCAAATAAAATCCTAGAGCAGTTATTCAACATGAAAGAGGTTCACCAAAGGTCTTCCGTGCGATAACTGTAACCAAGGGGTATGTTCCTTTCTTCTTCATGGAAAAAACTGACAGGACTAGCCTATCTAGACATGCTTGAAAACTAGTCATTTGCCCAACTTAAAAAAGATTTAGATGACTTCATCTCCATGCAAGATGGTGCTGTGCCTCATTTCTCTTACCACGTCCGATGTTACTTGAATTATCATTTCCAGAACGTTGGACTAGAAGAGGAACAGAAGATCAACTTTATCCCCGTGGCCTCTCAGGTGACCATATCTCCTCCGTGTGATTTTTACGTAACTCTTTAGATAAGAGAGTCCTCTGCCGTGGCGTAGTGGGCTATAGCATCATGCTTTGGTTTCCTGCCACGGAAAGTGGCACGGGATGGATCCCATTCCTGGGGATGAACATTTTAAGTCCCGGGTGTAGGACCGGTGCCCACTTGGCATCATGAGGAAATTGCGGAGCTTACAACAGGTAAGCAGACCTGGTCAAGAAAGCCAACTGTCCGGCTGGGGGTGCCAAGATGCTGACCATATCTCCTGCCTATATCGGTTGGATTATCGCCCACCTCTACCTTGTGTATGTGGGCGTGAGGCCAGCAGTCGGGTTGGCAGGCCTTGGCCTTCTATGGGCTGTTGTGCCATGGGTTATTATGTTATGTAAAATACCGTGTTTTTATCCCTCCTATGCCTGATGCTCTTGAAGATCTACGACATCAAATTGTTGAAGCTATGCACTACATAACTAGAGACCACCTGATTATGGTGTGGCAAGAAATGAGCCACCTTTTCGACATTTGCCGTGTAACACACGGTGCTCAATTTGAATGTATAATATAAAATTGTAAACTTTTTCTCTCTCCAAGAACGTTGGAATCATTTTTCTATCTTTTGTAGTTTAGAAGAAATGTTTGAAATATGTTCTTTCTTTTTGAGTAGTCCTGTATTTTATTCCACAAAATCTAAGAGAACTTCTAGATTCCACCAACTCTCTTTCTATCCACAGCTAACATATTTATATCATTGTATTGATGTAATCTTGTGTGTAGTCATGCTAATAATGCCCGATTTCACCAACAGTTGTTAAAATCGACGTCAACAAATGTCACGTAACAATTGTCACAGCTCCAACAAAGCTGTTAAATTTCTTGCACTGCACCAACCTGTTTTCTGAAAATGTTAGCAAACACGTGTTAATGCCAAGAGACCTGTGAGTGTGTGTGAGTGCGTGCGAGTGTGCGAGAGTGCGTGCGAGTGCACGTGAGTGTGTGCGGGCGAGAGCGCGCGCGAGTGCGAGTGTGCGTGTGCGGGCGAGAGCGCGCGCGAGTGCGAGTGTGCGCGCGAGTATGCGAGTGAGCGAGCGTGCGTAGTAATTTACATCCTCCAATGTGAAGTCATATCGGACGATGAATGGAATGGGTAAAATGATGCTCAAATGAGCCCAGGGTCATAGAGCTTAGAGTTATCTAACATTCGTCATTTCAGCTACAGAAGGCTATGGATGAGTCGTATTATTTTCTGAACATACCGCCGATGCACTTTTGTTTTCATTTTCATCTGCACACAGCTGAAAAAATGGCGAGTGAACAAAATCGTAAGAGAAGCCATGGGACAAATTTCTCATGGATGGGGAAAAAATTAATTGAATTGGTGACGAAGTATAAAGATATTATGGAAACTAAGAGGGCGAATGCGGTGAATTTAAAAGAGAAAGATGTCACCTGGGAAAAGATTGGAAACAAATTTAATTCAAATGCAAGTGTCACTACTAGAAGCACGAAATAACTCCATAATGTAAATTTAAAACAAGGTGCGGGGAAGGAGAGAAGTGACGAGTGTCTTGTACATTTCAAGACACAAAGTGGACGTTGTATTATCCGCATAATTCAGTGAATTATAAAATCGCAAAGTTATTAATACTTGAAAAAAAGGGTGAGATCAGCATATTCCTTTCGATGTATGTTCCAACGTCAGTACTTCATAAATTTAAAACGAGATGCGAAGGACAGAAGTGACGGATGACTTGAACGTTTCCAGACGAGAGGTATTATCCACATAATTCAGTGAATTATAAAATCAGAAAGTTATTAATACTTGAGGCAAAGTGTAAGATCGGCATATTCCTTTTGACGCATGTTCTAACCTCTTTTGTACTTCCACAGTAACCTTCATAGCAACTTGTTTCGACAGTCTATACCTCTGTAGAAACTTTTCCCCTGATAGCTCCTCAAAATAATTTCTCATCATAGGCTGTACTCTACTACGAATGCCATTTAGACGGTCTTAAATATAGCAAATCCACATCAACAGCCGAGTTCATGCTCGCCATCTTGACTATTTACAATCGTTAAGGATTGTAACAATAGTTTCAATTTATATTTACAAAAGGTTTGAAAAATTTATAGATTTATAAAAAAGAATTGTGTAAAATTATATGTAATTTTGTGATTGGCCGTAGTATAAATTGTATTATGTAATGTGGTGACGTAGTAGTAAACTGGCCAATCATGAAAGATATGGGTAGCGATAGCAACGAAAAATCAATAATCTTCAAAAATATATGTTCTGTAATCTTGATGAAAAAGCGATACAGGGAAGATCAAAAGTTTTGATAGTGATGAGTAGACGTGTAGGAGTGAGCAATTTTATGTAATTAACGGAAATTATTTATTAAGGAAGTAAGGATTTATCGATATGCTGGAGGTAACCTACAATGATTGACTAAGAAAGAAAGTTTGAGTAAAATGTAATCCAGATTTATACATTTAAATTATATATTACGAAATTGGACTCATCCAACATTTTATTTATTTCACTCGAAACCACACCTGAAAACGAGAGATCTCATGACTCTTATTTAAGCAGACACAATAATTTAGAAACAATTCAAACTACAGCGAAGTAACCCTGTTACATCTGGCTTCCAGACCTGGGTCTTTGAAACAGTCAACGTGCATCCTATCTTCAACATAGAAATCCCGTTACATGTGGCGCCCATTGCAGGACTCGAATAAAAAGTGAAAGCAGAATAAAATTCCGTTACATATGGCTTAACAATGTGTGCTTCGAAGACATAATCTCTACCTCCAAACATATTAAGCAACCGCTAATTATGGTGCGACAACTGTGGCCTTGAATCGGAGCGAGAATAGAAGATTACATCTCGGGAGAATTAATCTATACCTTGTTTCACGTAAGCTTGCTCAGTATCTCTTAACGGTCACGTGACCTAATCACCTCTCATTGGTTGCTGTTGTGGTAATGACTGTCGTGCGATAAAAATTAGTTCGTTTATTAACATGGTGATATATCATTATATGTTGGAAGAGAATTGTCAAATTTATATTTTCGTAACTGTTTTAATTAAATATATTACGCAACAGAGTTGATTTATCTGAAATGCATGTTAATTCTTAAACGAATTAAAGAGGAGGTTCCTTTGCTCTCAAGCACATGGCACGCTAGCACGTGATTTAGCGGTAGTGGTGACATTTGTTTATATGACTTTTATCACTGACCTTGTTTTGAACTGGATTAGTCATGCATCGCCATTCGAGAGTGCGGGAGCTAAATTATTTTATTGATCGTTTATTGCGCATGTACTTATATGTATAATGGCAGAGTCTACCGCCAGTTTTTCGCTGAAGTATCGCAAGGATAATTATTTACAAACAGGCGACAAAAGAATTGTGTTGCATGTGTTTAATGCACTCACAGAGAAGAATTCGTCTTTGTCAGTGAGAGAAGTCGAACAGCTGTGCTCTGAAGTTACAGGTGTGAGTGTTAGATCTGTAGGAACATCGCGACATGAAATTGAGGAAACAGGAAAACTTACCACTCCAGGCAAAAGAAGGAATAAACAAAAGTGCGTGCTCGGAAAAAATACGTGAAAAGTGTTGTGCGTCGTCATGTGTGTAGTTTTTCTTTAGAAACGAACTCCCTAACATAAGTAACATTTCGTCTGCTGTAAATGAGGATACAGATTTACCAAATTTCAGCAGATTGCTTATACAGCTGGGATTTGTGAATGAAAAAAGAGGCAAGAAAAATGTGCTAAAAGACAGGCGATATTGCTGTGTGGCGAAGACGCTATTTAAGGACAACCACACTGCACCGAGATACAAATCGCTAAATATACACGAAGAACATACGAAAAGTAAAGTATGGTGTGACACGACTTTTAAGACTGAAAGACAAGCATTTTTGAAAGGTATGTGTGCTGGTTTAAAAAATCCCAGTGGAAAAGGCCAAAGGCCTTTCATTATAAACTCTTTCAGTTTCATTGCTCAGTTCATTATAAACTTGTATTTTTGCATGCCTTCATATCCTTATTTGTATGATTTTTGTTGATTTTATTTATCTTCCCGGCAATTATTACGACATTTACCGCAGGTTTAAATGTGAGGGGAAGGCACCGCCTATGGCCTATGACGCGAAAGCATTAGCCAATTAGGGCGTGGGGGAGGGCTGTTGAACGCGGAGTGATACATTTCAGCTGGGCAAGGTTATATGAAACAGAGAGTAGTGTGGAGGACAGGTAATAGTTAACAAGAAAGAAGAGAGAAGAAAATGGTTTCAAGTAAGAACATTTAAAAGACTATAATAACAAAAAGTAGATATTTGCATGTGTAGCAGTAGTTATAAAACTTATGTTGTTGAGGAGTAGAAAAATAGTTAGCAAGATGGAAATTAGCAAAGAAGTAGCTGACAAGAGTAAACATGAGAGAGCAGCGGTAAGAGAAGAAGTTAGGAAGGAAATGGGAAAAGATAATGAAAATGAGTCAGTGATGGAGATATTGAAGCAGTTAGCAAAAGATATGGGTGATTTAAAACAGAAAATGGATAATGTTGAGGGTAATTTACAGAGAGCAGATTAAAATTCAAATGATTTGAGACATGGTATGCGAAACGTGGAGGCTAGAATGGAGAATTTTGAGGTTAGTTTAAGGCAGGAGATGATCAAGATTTAAGTAATTTTGAAGGGAGGATAACACAAAGTTTAAGTGATTTTAGGGTATAGTTGAAACAGGAATTGAAAGGTGAAATAACATAGCAAATTGAGAAAAAGAATGTAGGGAAGGTATGAGATCATTACAACAGAAACTAGAATCAAATGAAAGTGAAGTTGTTAGGCTAAGAGAGATGTTTCAGGAAATTAAGATAGTACAAGAAAATGTAGTGAAAGATATAAAATGTGAAATACATAAGGAAGTAGATGTCCTTAAACAAAACAGAATGAGTTTGCAGAAACACAGAGAATAGAAATGGGAGAATTAGAAAATAGGATGAAGCAAGAGATAAATGAGGTATTGTCAGAGAGTTCTAGGAAAAACCATGAGAAAACAGTAAATGTGCACAGTAATATTACCAAGGAGGTGAATAGCATTAAAAATGATGTAAAAGGAATTGGTACTGAGATGCAATCACAATGCGATGAATTAAAGTATGATGAAGTTAACAAATTAAATGGAGTAATTTCACAAATAAAACTTGTGCAAGAGAATTTTGAAAAAGAAAAAGAAAATATTTGGAAACTAACTCAAGTTGTGGTTGCATTACAGGCAAATAAGATTAGTGAAAACCAAAGTGCAATCAAATCTAAAAATGTAACATATGTTGATTAACATGTAATTCAGGTAATATTCCACATAATGTTGAGAGTTATCTGGAGAGTGATGACACTGAATCATAGATTCCAGATTTTGATGTAATTAGTAACAAACCAACACACAATATGCTTTCACACACAAATGTACACAGTCAAGGTCACACAAATTGTACAAATTACTTATTACACTGGTCGACAATATTTAACTTTTTTTCTTTCACAAGAATTAAAATAACAGATTCTAAAAGTATTTTTCGTGCTGAATTCAAATATAATTACAGTTTTTCCCCATCGGGCAGGAGTTTTGTGTGATATTCATTTGAATTTTTTTATAATATTCCAAAAAATCCGTAACTAGCTATCTAACTCAAAATTATAACTACTGATTCTGACTTACCTAGAAAGTGGTAGATAGTGATTTTCGGGTATATTTTGCATCTGGAACGTCTCTCATTTTAATCCAACAGTAGTCAGCCAGCATATTGGAACTCCACTTGCCTTGGTACCTCTTGTATATTGTAGAAATTTGCTGATGAAAACGCTCACCGTGTTCATCGCTGACAGCTCCAAGGTTTTCGGGGAAGAAGTCCAAGTGAGAGTCCAAGAAGTGAATTTTTAAAGACATGTTGCATCCCATAGCTTTATAAGAATGCAGAAGATCAGCCACTATGTCACGATAGTTTTCTGCTTATGGTTTCCAAGAAAATTGCAACACAAACTTTTGAAAGACTGCCAGGCTGCTTTCTCCAGTAAATTTAACAGTCCCTCGAAATGTTCATCAGCCATTAATGATCGGATTTGTGGTCCTATAAAAACTCCTTTCAATTTAGCATCACTGAATTTGGAGAATTTCGATTTCAAGTACAAGAATCCATCAGAAAGTTTATCCATAGCTTTGACGAAATTTTTCATAACTCCTAACTTAATATGCAATGGAGGTAAAAATATTTTTTCAGGCTTCACTAAAGGGACACAGGCCACATCTTTCTGGCCAGGGATAAGAGATTCACATTTTGACCATGACTTTCTAAAGTAGTGAGACTTCTTATCTCTGCTGTCCTACTCACACAAAAAACAGCAACATTTGGTATACCCAAGTTGCAAACCAAGCAATAAAGCAATGACCTTTAAATCACCACAGATATTCCATTCATATTTTCCATATTGTATTTTCTCTAAAACTAGTTTCATATTTTCATATGTCTCTTTCATATCAGCGGCATGCGCTACCGGTATAGATGGAAGTTTATTGCCAATATGTAGCAGCACAGCCTTCAAACTTACTTTAGAGGAGTCTATGAACAATCGCCACTCATCTGGCCGGTGTTGAAGCCCAAGAGTTTCCATAACTGAACACATATTATTACAAAACACAATACCATTTTCTTCAGAGAAGTATACTTTGAAAACACTATGGCGGCTACGGTATCTACTAATTCTTACATCTTTTTAGAGTAGATTCCACCCTTTGAGTCTGGAAGCTAAAACTTCCACTTGCTGTTTAGACAGATTTAAATCGCGAATAAGGTCACTAAGGTCTTGCTGATTGGGAAAGTATGGTTCTGATGAACGGCTACTGGCTTCATATGTAAGGTCATTTTTATTTTCATCAATCATTTGGAGTTTCAGTCAGGTCAGAACCAGAGTTATCACTTAAGGTCGTATCTGCATATACTGGTACGGGGAACTCTTCAATGTGTAAGACAGGTCTCATTGCAGATTGCAAATTTGGATACTTAACTGTATATTTTGTTTTAGATGTGATTCCTTTAATATTTGTCAAACAAAAATAACAGTCAGTTAAATGAATCTTTGGTTCCCTCCAAATCATGGGAATTGCAAATGGCATATGATGTGTACCATTTTTCCACCCAGTCAACACACAAAACATAGCATGTATTTGGGGCCCAGCTCTTATCAAAATCACCAACTTGACAGTCAAAGTAAAGTTTATAACACTTCTTTACAAGTGGGGTCAAATTTCGCCTCAGAGACTTGAAGGTCAGCTCACCACAAATATAGCAGAAATTATCTGCATGATTTACACAATTTCTTGGCATGATGAAAAAATAAAGCACAGAAATATAACATGCACAACATACACAATACGCTTCTAAACAGAAAGGAAGGAAATATTTCACAACAACAATCTCACAGTCAGCTCAATACTGACACATCACAATGCCAAACAGGTCTGAACATGTCTAAACAACAACAATGAACAACAATGAACCTGCACAGTCATGCTTTATTGCGCTTCAGCATGACATTGCAAATAATTTCAATAATACAGCATGAGTAAAATGGCTACATATGAGGTAACGGTTCCTAAGACAGGTCAAAGAAAACGCTAAAATCATATTTTGAAAAGTAGCTTTTACAGAAAAAGTATGCCTGATGGGAAAATTCTGACTACATATCTGAATTCAGGATGGAAAATGCCACTAGATTCACTATTCAGATCTCTTGTAGAAAAAACCTTGCCGACCAGTGTTACATGACATAAGTCCACCCACTTTCGATGAAGAATCAGGAGATAATCCTAAAGTATTCCTTAGGGAATTGGAGGAATATTTTAAAATCAAAAGGATTCCAAATGAATTTAGAATGATGATAGGTGTTGCTTGAAGAAAAATTCACTTGAATGGCTGAGATTAACATTAGCTTCACATGAAACCTACAGCACATTCAGAAATTTGTTTATAAACAAACTTTGGGGACCAGAAAGATAAAGAAGAATAAAAGTCGAATTAGCAACTGGTAGGTTTGAATTCAGAAAAGAGATTTCTATGACAGAATATTTCTTGAAACTTGCAAACAAAAGTAAACTTGTCAACCCTGATCTCAGAAACAGAAATTGTTAATATGTTAATACGTCACTACCCCCACACATCAGGAATCACTTAATTGTGGCTAAACCTATTGATTTTTCAGACATGATAGAGTCGTCTGAATTTGAGGCACATAAGCACAACACCGATGTAACTCCAAGTCAACATAACCACAATAACACATGTTGAACGAGGACAGGCAAATAGGCAAGAATCACAACCTACACATGGTATTAATAATAACTCAAGTCAAAATTGGGGTGGGGCACCCTCAAGAAATATCAGTTATGAAAGAAGGAATTACAATCCAAGACGAATGTATGAATCTCTGGTTCCAGGTACTGAGAGAACACAAGAATTATACTCAAAGAAATTTTAACAACAACCAATTGCTAGGAAATGGAAGAAACAATCAAGTTAATCAGTTAAGGTTTTACCGGGGGAAGTCAAGGAACAAGTCATCCTAGTAGCGGAAGTGGAACTAGCATATTTAACACATCTTTAAGGGATTTTAGGGGTCCAAGATTTGAGAGAGTCATAATAATGAAATAGAAGGCACACAAAACATGGAACGTTTGACAAATGCAAGCAGTGGTACTAACCCAAAAAATAGTGAGAACACAAACCACACTCAGGTGGAAAACCAAATACCAAATCATTTTGTGCTCTGGAAAGTGGTTCGGTGAAAATGACACAGGGCAAAGTTAAAATAGAAAGTAAGCTATCATTCAAAACTTCTAGAAAGAATGATAGCTACAAGACTGACATTTTACCTGGAAGCACAAAACATAATAGTCCCAGAACAAGCCTGGTTTAGGAAAGATAACTCAGCAATACATCAGGTCGTAAGACTTACACAAGACATTAAACAACAATTTAATAAAAATAAGACTTCTCTAGCACTATTTGTTGATTTCAAAGGTGCATTTGACACAGTATGGCGAGCAATGCTACTACACAAGATCATATCATATGGCATATCAGGTCACATGCTAAACTGGTTTCAAGCCTTCTTATCTCAAAGATGGTTTGCTGTGCAGTGCAAAACAGCCATATCAAATGGAAACAAACCCAAGTTGGATTACCCTAAGGATCTGTTACAAGTGCTATTCTCTTTAATATATTTATAAACGACCTAGCAGATGCACTGAAGAAACTAGGTAACATACAAGTAATATCTATTTCATATAACCTTGCCCGGCTGAAATGTATCACTCCGCGTTCAACAGCCCTCCCCCTCGCCCTAATTGGCTAATGCTTTCACGTCATAGGCCATAGGCGGTGCCTTCCCGTCACATTTCGTAATAATTGCCGGGAAGATAAATAAAATCATACAAAAATCATACAAATTAGGATATGAAGGCATGCAAAAATACAAGTTTATAATGAACTGAGCAAATTGAAACACAATGACTGAGCAATGAAACTGAAAGAGTTTATAATGAAAGGCCTTTGGCCTTTTCCACTGAGATTTTTAAACCAGAACACATACCTTTCAAAAATGCTTGTCTTTCAGTCTTAAAAGTCGTGTCACACCATACTTTACTTTTCGTATGTTCTTCGTGTATATTTAGCGATTTGTATCTCGGTGTAGTGTGGTTGTCCTTAAAATAGCGTCTTCGCCACACAGCAATATCGCCTGTCTTTTAGCACATTTTTCTTGCCTCTTTTTTCATTCACAAATCCCAGCTGTATAAGCAATCTCCTGAAATTTGGTAAATCTGTATCCTCATTTACAGCAGACGAAATGTTAGTTATGTTAGGGAGTTCGTTTCTAAAGAAAAACTACACACATGACGACGCACAACACTTTTCACGTATTTTCTCCGAGCACGCACTTTTGTTTATTCCTGCTTTTGCCTGGAGTGGTAAGTTTTCCTGTTTCCTCAATTTCATGTCGCGATGTTCCTACGGATCTAACACTCACACCTGTAACTCAGAGCACAGCTGTTCGACTTCTCTCACTGACAAAGACGAATTCTTCTCTGTGAGTGCATTAAACACATGCAACACAATTCTTTTTTCGCCTGTTTGTAAATAATTATCCTTGCGATACTTCAGCGAAAAACTGGCGGTAGACTCTGCCATTATGCATATAATAAGCACATGCGCAGTAAACGATCAATAAAATAATTTAGCTCCCGCACTCTCGAATGGCGATGCATGACTAATCCAGTTCAAAACAGGTCAGTGATAAAAGTCATATAAACAAATGTCACCACTACCGCTAAATGACGTGCTATCGTGCCATGTGCTTGAGAGCAAAGGAACCTGCTCTTTACTTCGTTTAAGAATTAACATGCATTTCAGATAAATCAACTGTTGCGTAATATATTTAATTAAAACAGTTAAGAAAATATAAATTTGACAATTCTCTTCCAACATATAATGATATATCACCATGTTAAATAATGAACTCATTTTTACCGCACGAGTCATTACCACAACAGCAACCAATGAGAGGTGATTAGGTCACGTGACCGTTAAGAGATACTGGGCAAGCTTACGTGAAACAAGGTATAGGAATGTATGCCGACGACCTAGTAATATGGACCTCGGAAAAGAATATTAGTTCTGGGAAACATTATAAAAACCTACAAAAAACAATGCAGAATGCAATTATAATACTGGAACAATGGACTAACCATAAGAATATGGAGATAAACACAGAAAATACCCAATATCAACTGTTCACAATGCAACACAAAACAGAAAATATATGTCTGCAAATCAATAACAAAAATTTACAAGAAGCATCCACAACAACACATCTAGGAACAGAATTAGCCGGAAAGTATCAATGAAAGAACATGTAAACAATGTAACAAATAAGATCAACAAAAAGAACAACATTTTAAAATGCCTAGCAGGAAAAAAATGGGGTGGAAATATGGACCTCCTTAATAACACATATAAAACATACATAAAACCCTACTTACTAATAGGAGGAGAACTGCTGGCAACAGTAAGCAAGAAACTCAAAAGGAAAATAGAAACCTGACAAAACAATTCACTAAGAATAATAACAGGAGCTGTGAAAACAACACCAATTGCCATACTACAGAGCTTCACAAAAAATATGGCCATAGAATTGGGACATAAACTACAGGCAATTACTCTAGCACAAAAGCTGCTAGTTAACAAAAACAGACACAAGTGGTATCACACAGCGGATAATATAAGCAATCTAAAAACCCAAACAAGCTTCAGAACATACATCAATAACTCAAAACACAAGAACATAATAACAACAAATATAACAATAGAGGAAACAAGCCCAACAGAATATATTGACATACATTATAAGAATGACCTGTTATATACAATAATTAAGCAAAACAATTTACTAGATGAAATGAGAGCAATAGCAATAGCATATCCAGAAAAAGAATGCCTCCGAATATATACAGATAGATCCTTTATTAACAAACAAGATGCTGGCGCAGGAGTATACTGCAAACATTTTGCACAGTATCTAACACTAGACAAAACTTCAAACCATTATGATGGAGAACTAACAGCCATAAAAGCAGCAGTGCAGAATGTCCTGTACAGACCGTACATAAAGCAAAACATAGTTATCTTAACAGATTCAAAATCAGCCATAGATGGGATTGTAAACTATAAAAACAAAACAAGAAACATCAAAGAAATAAGAAGTTTAATTAAAGCTGTCGAATCAAGAAACCATGTCACCCTGCAATGGATTCCAGCCCACGTTGGACTTTTAGGTAATGAACATGCTGACCAACTAGCAAAAATAGGTGCAATTCAAAATATAAAACCCGTAAGACAAACTGAAATTAATAAACAATTAAACAACATTAAGCTACATTTTAAAAGACAGCAGAGACTTGATGAAGATAAACTAAAAGACAAGGATTATAAGAACATTGGAGACAAAACTGACATACAAAAACTACCAAGAAAAACTGCAGTGGCCCTATTTAGAATGGAAACTGGCAATGATTGTCTTGCAGAACACCTTTATAAAATACACTGCATACCTACACCCAAATGTACTATCTGTAAAGAGGATGTCATTATGAACAAACACCATTTGGACAAATGTAATGGTCTCAAAAGTGGAAACCTACAGGCTTTATAGGGGGAAAATGACGCAAATCAACTAATCCCCAGTGCCATTAGTCAACAACAACGAAAGTAAGCTCACTCTCTCGCAGAAGAAAAATAAAGAATCAGTAAATCCACCTCACATGAACATGCATATATGGGATGGTGAATATAAGGCTTTAATTGATATGGGAGCTAGTTCTTCCGTAATAAGTGAAGAATTATTTAAAGATTTATCTAAATACAAAATTGAATATTTAAATGTGTGTAATGTTTACTGTAGCACAGCAATCGGACGAAGAAAGACAGGGTGAAATATCAAGCATTAATTCAGGCGCGCGTATGTGAATGGAATTTCAATTTCATTGTGTTGGTAATACCACATTTGGCTCAAGATATCATTATTGGTAATGATGTGTTGTATAGTTGGCTAAGTGTCATAGATTTGAACAACATGAGATAAAGGTTAAGGGAGAAAATGAGTTAATAATAATAATTAGAAGAAACCGTAGTAAAAGAAGAGGAAGGTAGTATAAATAATGATAGATTTTTCATGAAAAACATATTATATGAAGAGGACATTATGAAACACGACGAAAACGATAGTAGTCAAGAGAGTTTAATTGTTGATAAATAATGATGTAGTTGACTTTGAGAATCACTGTTGCCAATTATATGCCTTAAATATTAACAATCACCTTAAACGAGAGGAAGAAGAAATTGAGTTCCAAAGAACATTACAAAAAAATTTTGAGTTTCATTTATGAGTCACTATGTTTACACTCAACTTCACATACTCATAATAAGTGAAGTTGAGTGTAAACATAGTGACTCATAAATCAAACTCAAAAATGAATACTTCACTGTTAATAATGCTTCTACTTTTAATATTGTCACCCGAACGTTGGAACTCCCTATAGAACCGGCCAGCGGCAGCAGCAGGAGACAGAGGCGTTTGGACATGCCCACTCGTTTGTCTTATAGCGGTAACGAGGGGTGGCTGGAAAAACATTACTGTGCCGTCTCTTTCCACTCCCCTTGATTTCTCCAACTTACGGGATATTTCATCTAATCTGGAACATTCTAGATTGGCCAGCTGGTCTTATATAAATAAGCAACGCGTCGGGCTGGAGAGAGTGAGTGCTTGACGAGCTAGTGAACGGACGAGAAGACTGTGTGCCTGCATTGGAACGGTCACGGACGTACTGGTGAATTGTAATTGTGTGCATTATGTAATTCTGTGTAATTGGCAAGTGTTCAACTGTAAGTCGGTGGAAATAAAGAACATTGTTGAGTTTGTGTAATTGGACTTTTCATTTCACGAACCCACAAAGTCACAATATTTATTACAGGAAAAGTTAGAAAATAACCTATAATATAAACAAAGCACAGAAAGAATTAAAATCATGCATATTAAAGAATAGGAAAGTTTTCAGTACTAAACCATGATTATGTAATAAATACAACCACACCTTTACAGTAAATGATACTGCGCCTTACACTCATAAAAGTTGGCCCGTGCCCATTGCAAAAAGACAACAAGCATCAGAGGTGATAAATAAGATGAAGAAAAACAATATCATAATTTGTAATTCTTTGGCATATTTTCTATATGGAAATCCTTGTGAGAGTGATGCATTTAGGCCTATATTTCAGAGTTCTGTGTCAATCAAACCACCACGGCTGGCACAAATACTGCAGCATTATAAAAAAGATAATAAATCATACAAATACCACAAGATTTACCCCTACAGAATTGATGACTGGACAACCTTCTGAACCTTTGGTTATACGAGTGCTTACAACTCTAGAAACAGGAGTATCTTCTATAAATGATGAAGAAAAATGTGCAGAGACATATAAGAGAATAAAAGAAAATGCAGAGAAAAGATTACAGAAGGTACAAAGTAGGTCAGCAAAGTGGGTGATCAAGTTTTGGTTAAGATGTTCAACATTTCGAATGCTAAACGAAAAATGTATTGGCGAATGAACTTTACATATAAAGGTCCATATTTTACAAGGAATAAATTTGGAGACCATACATACGAAGCAAAAGATGGGAATGACAGAATAGAAAGATATCACAAAACCCTATTAAAACCCTTTAAAAACCTTGACACTCTCCAGAACAATTAAATTAAAAAAAAGAAAAATGTTTATAAATTAATTAATCAAACGTTTCGTTCATTGCTATATGTGTTTAATAATTAATATTTTGTTCATTATTGTATTATGTTCATGTGTTCATTTTATTGTTCATTGTTGGAATATATTATTGTAGGGGCATTCTTCAGAATATATGGAAACACATTGGTGGATAAATTTAAAATTAGTTTATTTTTCATATATTCCGAAGAGGGGCATTCATAACAGTAGTTTCGATTTATATTTAGAAAAGGTTTGAAAAATTTATAAACCTATAAAAAAAATTGTGTAAAAATATATGTAATTTTGTGATTGGCCATAGTAATAATTGTATTATGTAATGTGGTGACGTAGTAGTAAATCGGCCAATCATAAAAGTAAGATATGGGTAGCGATAGTAACGAAAAATCAATAATCTTCAAAAAGATAGGTTCTGTAATCTTGATGGTGAAAAGACGATACAGGGAATATCAAAAGTTTTGATAGCGATGAGTGGACGTGCAGGAGTGAGCAATTTTATGTAATTAACGGAAACTATTTATTAAGGAAGTAAGGATTTATTGATGTGCTGGAGGTAACCTGCAACGATTATGAAAGAAAGTTCAAGTAAAATGTAATCCAGAAAATATTAAATTATATATTACGAAATTGGACTCATCCAACATTTTATTTATTTCACTCGAAACCACACCTGAAAACGAGAGATCTCATGACTCTTATTTAAGCAGACAATAATTTAGAAACAATTCAAACTACAGCGAAGTAACCCTGTTACATCTGGCTTCCCGACCTGGGTCTTTGAAACAGTCAATGTGCATCCTATCTTCAACACAGAAATCCTGTTACAGGACTTAACATAAATAACGTTTGTTATTTTAACACGAGATTTAACACGAGTGTTGAGCTAACACTTGTTGGTGAAATGCAATTTTTGTTATAACTATTGCTAAACTCATGTTAAGACTTAACATCTGTTGGTGAAATCGGACGTAAGAGAATAAATTATTTAACATGTGATAAGCTTCAATTTCAGACCCCAAGATACTATTTAATTCACACAACAGGTTTTGAAGCTGAAGATCAAAGGTAGAACATGTTGCCTGTGCTGCAATTTAAAGACAGTTTTGATGGAAAAGGCACCACAGGAAATAGTGGATGTTTGTTACTTGTTATGTACGAAAAATTCCTGACTCATATAACATGCATAAATCAAAGCTATAATTTCTTTACTTGTATGTGCAATCTCGTTGTGAAATGAACTTTTACACTCCAAAAAGGTAGAGCCAGACTGAAGAATTCAATGTCATAGCCGGGATTTGAAACATGGATCTTTCAGTGTCCAACCAGCTGTTCGTAACATCTGTGCTACAATGGCCAACATGATAGCATGACATAAATTCTCCAACTGAACTCGTGTTTTTCCCAGTAAACCACTACGAGTTCTCATAAACACATGAGGTAACTACCTCTACCTTTGCATACTTCGGCATACGCATGGATTAATTTCCAGTAAGGGTAAATATTGGGGTTAACAGATTGAAATAAAACAAAACATTACCGCTGTTGGTGAAATAAGTCCTGTATCAGATTTCTACATTTCAAGTTGTAACAGTATTTCTGTGTTCGTGGGAATTGTAAATATATATAAAAATGTATGTAGTTGTGTGATTGGCCGAAGTAGTAGTGGTGTGACGTGGTGTGATGACGTGTCAGTGAATCGGCCAATCACAAAATAAGGTGGGAATTGCTATGGGGACAAGAAAAATCAATAATCTAGAAAAAGTGTTAGAATCTTGTGTCTTGCTGGAGAACGAGGAAAGATGTTACGATGATTGTAATTGTAAAGGAAAATTAATAAGATTCAAAAAGTGTTATTCAATATTTATAATAGATAAGAGTGAATCATAGTTCATATTAAATAATTAAATAATATATTACAAAATTGGACTCATCTAAATTTTATTTTCACCAAAAATCCGCATCCACACCTGAGAAAAGATCTCACGACTCTCAGTATATAAAAACTCGACTTGGATCTTATAAAAAGTTGGCTTGCTTCTTATTAGTTGAAGATGAACAAAAATATAATCCCGTTACAAATGGCGCCGCAACGTGTGGGGCTCGAATAGGATAAAGAAGAGGAGATTAAAGCATCGTGCAGTTCCGTGAGAATTTAAAAGGAAAGAAGAGAGAAGAAAGAAGAAAACGAGAACTGGTTTGAGTGAAAAAAAAAAAAAAAATAGTAGTAGTAGTAGATTTATGTTGTTAAGAAATCAGAAAATAGTTAAAAAGATGGCGAGTAGAAAAGAAATAATAGTGGAAGGAGAAGTTACTGATAGTGTAGGAATGAATAGGGAGGATGCAAGATTAAGCATAGATAATGAGTCAATGTTGGAAAGAATAACAAGAATGTTAAGTAATTTAGATTCTAAAATAGAACAAAATGCAAATGATTTAAAATCAGAAATAGGAGATGTTAAATCTGAAATGAGTAATTTAGATTCTAAAATAGAACAAAATGCAAAGAATTTAGATTTTAGAATGAGAGATGTAAAATCAGAAATAGGAGATGTTAAATCTGAAATGAGTAATTTAGATTCTAAAATAGAACAAAATGCAAAGAATTTAGATTTTAGAATGAGAGATGTAAAATCAGAAATAGGAGATGTTAAATCTGAAATGAGTAATTTAGATTCTAGAATGAAAGATGTAAAATCAGAAATGAGTAATTTAGATTCTAAAATAGAACAAAATGTAAATGATTTAACTAAGAAAATGAATGATTTAGATGTAGGAGTAAGACAGGAACTAGCACAAAATGTGAGTAACTTAGAAATTAATTTATTACAGAAGCTAAAACAGGAATTAAAATCTGAAATTTCACAGGAGATTAGAGAAGGGAGAAAAGAGTGTAGGGATAATATGGAAAGGTTCATGCAGATCATAGAGATTAATAAGGATGAGAATAGAAAGGAAGTCAATGAGTTGAGAGAGATAATTCAGGAAACTAGGTTAGGTCAGGACATTGTGAAACAAGAAATAAGAATGGAATTAAACAAAGAGTTAGAAACATTTAGGATACAACAGGCAGAAATAACACAAAAACAAAGAGAAGAATTAGAAGATAAAGTAGAACAAAGAATCAATGTAATTTGTTCTGAAATGCAATTACAACATGATGAAAGTAAGACACACCAAGAGGAAATAAAGTTACAAGTTGATGAGATAAGTAAAGCAAAAGAAGAAGTAATTTTGCAAATTAAAGAGGTAAAAGAACATTTTGAAAAAGAAAAGGATAACTTAGGAAAATTGACACAAGTTGTAATTGCATTACAGGCTAGAAAAGTAAATAACGGGAAAGAAATGTCTAGAATTACAAATATAAACGATTGTGACTTACCAGGTGAATTAAGCAATCATCAGAAGTCTAGTGATGTAGTAAGTGAATGTAGTGATTTTGTGAGTCCAGATAATGATATTAATTATCACAGAAACACACAGAACATGTCCTCACACACACAACTCCACAGTCTAGGTCAAAATGAATGTGTACATTATTCACTAAATGATATTAGTCCACCAAGTTTTGATGAGGAATCAGGTGATAATCCAAAAGTATTTCTTAGGGAATTGGAAGAATATTTCCGTATTAAGAGAATTCCCAATGAATTTCGGATGGTAATAGTAAAACGCTGTTTGAAGAAAAATGCTCTTGAGTGGTTAAGGTTAACTTTGGCTTCACATGAAACATACAGTACTTTCAGAAATCTGTTTATAAATAGATTTTGGGGACCTGAGAGACAAAGAAGAATAAAAGTTGAGTTAGCAACGGGTAGGTTTGAGTTTAAAAAAGGGATTTCTATGACTGAATATTTCTTAAAATTAGCAAACAAAAGTAAGTTGATCAATCCCGAAATTTCTGAGACAGAAATTGTCAACATGCTAATACGTCATTATCCACCACATATCAGAAATCATTTAATTGTGGCTAAGCCTATCGATTTCTCTGATATGATTGAATTATTATCCGAATTTGAAGCACATAACCTCATTAATGATACTACATCCTGTGATGGTAACTATAATAACGTCCATATTGAGCGAGGAAGAAATCGACAGGAATCACAACCTACAAATAATAGGAATAATAGGACGAGTTTAAATTGGGGCGGGGCACCCGTGAGAAATCAAAGATTTGAAGGAAGAGGTTATGATCCTAGACGAACTTATGAATCTGTAATTCCCGGAACAGGAAGTGGAGTTCAAAATAATGTGCAAAGGAATTATCATAACAATCAGTCGACGAGAATTGGAAGAAATGATCACATAAACCATGTAAGATTTTATCGAGGAAATGATCAGCGAGTAAGTAACTTTAATAGGGGTAGAGGTACTAGTTTATTTAGTGCAAATCAAAGAGATTTTAGGGGTGTGAGATTTGAAAGAAGTAATCAAAATGAAAGAGTCGAAAATACACAAAGCACAGAGAATGATGTGAATATAAACGATAGCACCAACCTAACCAACAATGAAAGTAATAATCAGAGGGAGACGGAAAACTAAAAACCAAATCATTTTGTGCTCTGGAAAGTGGTTCGGTGAGGATGACACAGGGCGAATTGAAAATTGAAGATAACGGAAATAAGCTCACTCTCTTGCAGAAAAATAAGGAATTAGTTAACCCACCTCAGATAATTATTTACCTATGGGATAAAGAATATACAGCCTTAATTGATACTGGAGCCAGTTCTACTGTGATAAGTGAGGAATTGTTTAAAAATCTGTTAGCTAACTATAAAGTGGAATATTTAAATGTGTGTAACGTTTACTGCAGTACTGCAATTGGGAAGAAAAAGGATAGGATTAAATATCAAGTATTAATTAAGGGCCGAATAGGTGAATGGAATTTCAATTTCATTGCGTTGGTAATTCCACATTTGGCAAGAGATGTAATTGTGGGTAATGATTTATTATATGAATGGCAAAGTGTATTGAATTTCGAAATGCATGAAATGAAGGTTAAGACAGAAAATGATTTATTAGTAATAAAATTATTGGAAGAAGATGAAAGAAAAGAAGAGAACAGGGATAATATAAATAATGAAAGGTTTTTTGTGGAAGATATACTTTTGCAAGAAAATGGTAATATTGAATACGATGAAAATGAAAATTGTGGGAAGAATTTAATTATTGATGGATTGCAAAATAATGTAACTGACCTTGAAAAGCATTGTTGCCAATTATATACAATACAAGATAAGAACGGCGGAAGCCAAGTGGAGGAAGAAATAGAATTCCAGAGAATATTACAAGTAAAGTTAGAAAACACATACAATTTAGACCAAGCGAGAAAAGAACAGTTGAAATTGTGTATATTAAAGAATAGAAAAGCCTTTAGTTCAAAACCTGGACTGTGTAACAAATACACACACACATTTAAAGTGAATGATACTGCTCCCTATACACATAAAAGCCGACCTTTACCCATAGCTATAAGACAAGCATTTCTAGAAGCAAGTGTGGATACAAGAGATTTGTAATCAACGGAGTACTTATTGTTAAAATAGTTAAATAATATAACATGTATATTATTGTTAAATGTCAATATATTGTTGTATTTTAATTAATGTTCATTTATTGTTGTGTTTTATGTATGTTATATTTATGTTACAGTTCATTGTTGTAAACGAAATTGTTAATTGGGGCTGTTCTTCGAAATATATGGAAACAGATTGTTAATTCCTTTATTTGGTTATTTTCCATATATTTCGAAGAGGGGCATTTGTAACAGTATTTCTGTGTTCGTGGGAATTGTAAATATATATAAAAATGTATGTAGTTGTGTGATTGGCCGAAGTAGTAGTGGTGTGACGTGGTGTGACGTGGTGTGATGACGTGTCAGTGAATCGGCCAATCACAAAATAAGGTGGGAATTGCTATGGGGACAAGAAAAATCAATAATCTAGAAAAAGTGTTAGAATCTTGTGTCTTGCTGGAGAACGAGGAAAGATGTTACGATGATTGTAATTGTAAAGGAAAATTAATAAGATTCAAAAAGTGTTATTCAATATTTATAATAGATAAGAGTGAATCATAGTTCATATTAAATAATTAAATAATATATTACAAAATTGGACTCATCTAAATTTTATTTTCACCAAAAATCCGCATCCACACCTGAGAAAAGATCTCACGACTCTCAGTATATAAAAACTCGACTTGGATCTTATAAAAAGTTGGCTTGCTTCTTATTAGTTGAAGATGAACAAAAATATAATCCCGTTACAAAGTTTGTTGATATCTCAAAGCTTGATAACCCTGGCACATTTAACTAGTTCCTTATCTTGAACATTCACATATTTTTCACAGTAAAATAGAGTGCAAATTTCTCATTCAAAAGTTTCTAATTGTAATTTTCCACATACGCTACCATATTCTGCTCTAAGCAAATTTCATTACAAGCATGTTGTCACATTTTAACTTCACAGCAGCTTATCAATATTGCACAATACTGAGTTACAATAAGAATACAGTGTAAGATACAGAAACAGAAGAGAAAACTAAAATCGCCGAGTTTGAGTGACAAACTTAAAATTACTTGGGAGGTAGAGAAAGAAAAGAAACAAAGAAGGAAAGAAAGAGAAAGAGGAAAAGAAGGAAAGAGAAAGAAAGTTGTGGCACAGGGATGGTATTCTGGCTGATTGTATTTGGCTGATAACACTGGGCAAGAATGAAAATGTTTTGGGCTTAAAAATAGTGAATTTACATGTATTTCCATCTGCTGAATTCAAAATCTTCATAAAAATGATAGATTAGCTCTTGTTTTGAAGATAAAGTGACATTTCATTTTTTAGAGTGAAGGTTTTAAATTTGGGGGAATTTTTTGGGGGAGTTGGCACACCTGTCAAATTACAGAACACAATCAGAGAGAAATTTTGGAAATTGACGCAAAAGTTAAGGAAGGCATTTTTGTCAGACTACAAATAAGAGAACTTGTAAAGGATCCTGCATTTGACCAAATTTTGGAGGGGAAAGAAAAGGAAGCTTGGGAAGCCTTCAAGGATGTTGTTCATGGATTTTTAGGCAACAAAAGAGATGACAACTACAAGCATTTGGTGACAGTGCTCCTGCAAAAATACCGTAACCTTGGATGCAACATGTCCCTTAAGATCCATTTTCTCCACTCTCACCTAGACTTTCTCCCTCCTAGTTGTGGAGCTGTTAGTGATAAACATGGGGAGAGATTCCATCAGGACATTTCTGTTATGGAACAAAGATATCAGGGCCATTGGAATGAAGTAATGCTTGCGGATTACTGTTGGTCTTTGTATAGGGATTATGCGGAACTCCATCACAAGAGGCAAGCTAAAAGACGACGAAGTCAATAGGCCACCACATGATTCTCATCAGACAGTATTTTTCCAGCAATTTAGAACTATTAGCATGTAATTACCAGTTATAAAAATCAAATGCACTTTCATTGTTGTTAGCATGTATGTATTTAATGTTTTCTTTTCTCTCAATCGGTTAATATGTAATACTTCCACCTTGTGTATATCATAGAAACTAGAGCTAATAAAAATTTTTTATTGTCATATTTGTTTTTCTCAACCCAAAATTAGTAGGAATTGCCTCATGAAGTGCATTCAGTGTCATCAGAAAAATTTAAAATGCTATGTATATAGAATAAAAAGAAGTATTTCAGAAAGTGGAGTGCCACTGTTACTAAAATTAGGCAAGTGAGTCAACCTTGTATATACTTTTCTCCACTTACAAGTTTTTGATGAAGACTAGTTTCTGGGGACCTCTCCTCCATCGTCAGTTCTGTGGTTGACTGATGATCCTCTTGATGAATTTTGAAATTCCCGCGGTAGATGACGTCATCAAACTTACCAGGACATTAGATGAGAGCACGACACCAAGCCAGATGCAGACACCGGATGCATCATCAGTCAACCACAGAACTGACGATAGAGGAGAGGTCCCCAGAAACTAGTCTTCATCAAAAAAGTTGTAAGTGGAGAAAAGTATATACAAGGTTAACTCACTTTCCTAATTTTAGTTAAAATGCTATTTGTTTATCAGAAGGTCTATTTAGAGAGGGCACTGATGTTTCTCAAACTATCAACCTGCTTACTGTATGCCCAAGACAAGACGATAAGTCTCAGGAATGTGTAACGTAAAAATTTTTTGCTTCCTGCACGGTATACGCTTGGTTTCCGAGTAAGACAAGGATGCTAGGTTCGTTTAAAATACAGTGCTGTCACATAACTCACCCATAGCTATAAGTTCAGTTGTCATGCAAGATCCGAGTCGGAGAAATCCTCACCTTCGCTGCTGTCACGAGCGCTCTCTGCATCTTCAGCACTAGACTCCAGACTTCCTACTGAATATAATAAAATTGTCTATTGCATCTTACACCAGCCCATCCTTTTGCCTGAACTCATCCTCGAGTTTCTTAATGTGTGTAACATAGCCCTCCCAATCAGCTGTTGTAACAGTTCACTGCACTTTCACACGCCTGCTGTAGATTTCTTAAATATAGGTCACCGCTTACATTATGCTTTCTTACATATTGTTCTATTGCTGCCCATGCCCATTCTATAGTGTTCAACTTGCACATACATACAAGGAGGTAACCTAAGAACCGTATGCCCATGCATTTCTATTATTCTGTTGATATGGAATATTTTTTCCTTTGGTTGTGTATTTGAATTAAATCAACCAAGTAGGTCTTTCGCATTGCAGCAGAACACGAAATATTATTGTTTTTCAACCATTGTACCATTCCTTTCTTGGAAGTGTTGAAAACAGTGTTGTTATGATAAATTAACTTTAAAGAGAGTCGATTAAAGAAAAAAGGAAAACAAGAACTATCCACATGGGAACAAATCTTCATTTCAAAAAATAGGAACAAAGTATTCAATTTCGACATCCCCCAGAAAGATTTGTTCAGCAAGTTCCTTGAACCGCCACCAGAGGAGACCTGTGACAAAATATCGTCAGCTACACCAACGAGAACCAGTCGAGAGCCGGCCGATGATAGAGGCAAAGCCTCTGAAACATGTTCCGGAAAAATTTAAAAGTAAGTGTTGTCTAGTGTCTTTAATCGACTCTCTTTAAAGTTAAATTAAAATAATACATTGTACCATTTCTTGCTTTACAGTATATTTTGACAAAGGCTTATTTTCTTGTATGAGGGTCCTTCAATAAATAACCAAACTAATTTAATTGTATTAAAATAAACCGCCTTGGAGCGCCATGGCTGCTAGTGGTGGAAAGGTGAATCCTTCCTCTAGCAGTGCTGTGAGTGCCAGTCATGCAGTTGGGAGTTAGAGCCTGATACATGAAGTCGTGTTTACTGCACCCACCATGGAACTGAAATTGCAGCAACGCGCATCAATAAAGTGTTCTGTTAGACAAAACTCCTACAGAAACCTTTGAAATGGTGAAGCAAGCATACAAGGACCAAGATTTAGGCAAAACACAAGTTTTTGAGTGGTATAAACGTTTCAAAGGGGGTCATGAAGACTTTCAAGATTCTCCGCACCCTGGAAGACCCGTAACAGCAAAACGGAAGTCAACATTAACACAATTGACGCAATTGTGCGAGAAGATTGTCGCATAACAATTTTGAAAGTTGCAGACATAATGCATTTGTCTGTTGGAACTGTAGACATAATTCGCAATGATCTTGGCTATCGAAAAGTTGCAGCGAAATGGGTACTGCATGTGCTGAAGGACGAACAGAAGGTTCACCGCATCATGACGTGTCAAGAATGGCTCAGAATGTTACAATGGGAGCCAGACTTTCTGAATAGGGTCATCACTTGTGACGCGAGTTGGTTCAACCATTACGACCCGTTAACAAAACAGGAGAGTTTGCAGTGGAAACATTCATCGAGCCCTAGACCTAATAAAGCAAAAGTTCAGAAAAATGCAGCAAAGGTCATGCATCTTGTATTCTTTGACAAATACGGCATTCTATATGATCATGTTTTAACTTAAAGTACAGTAACTGCTGCTTACTATTGTGTCGTACTGAAGGGGCCACTGAACAAAAAAAAAAAAAAAAAAAAAAAAAAAAAAAAATGCTGAAAAGTGACCAGATCTCGCATCAGGATAATGCCCCTGCTCATTGAGCTCATGCAACTCAAGATGTCTTAACAGAAATGGGCATTGAGATCATGCCTCATCCACCTTATTCTCCGGATCTCACACCATGTGATTTTCACCTCTTCCCTAAAGTGAAACAGGAGCTTCGTGGTCACCATTTTCAAAGTGATAAGGAGTTGAACAATGTTGTCATGGTTATCCTGAACAGACTGTTCAAAACTGGGTTCAATGAGTGTTTCGAACAGTGGGTAAATCGTAGGAATAATTGCATTTCATCAGAGGGAGAATACTTCGAAAATGTGTAGGTAAATGTTAGTGAAATAAAGGCATTATGTGTTAATTAAAAATTAGTTCAGTTATTTATTGAAGGACCAACTGCGCATTTTCTCAAGCGCTCATAGGCTTTTAAGATCTGTTGGCTTTCGCTTTGCTCCTCAGTGCGAATGGTGATTGGTAGCCCTGGGATTATGTCTTCAGATGGTTCCTTCAAAAGTAGTGTTACTGGAGCTATTCCCATGTTTGGATTAATGGTGTTATTCATGACACGTTCTATCAGGGGTAATTGGGGAACCCACGAGTTATGTTTCTTTTTGTAGGCGAGGATGCGTAAAAAGATGGACAAGTCTCATATGGTCCTTTCACATGGGTTACTTTGTGGATGGTACGCTGTTGAATTGTACATTTTTATACCTGCAGTTCTAATTTTATCCATAAATAATTTGCCCTTATGTATGGACGCATTATCTGCCAAAATGGCGTCCATTTTGCCGTATTTGGGTATAAAGTCTTCTGTGATCTTTGCTGCACAGACTACACTTGTTAATTTCTTCATTGGGTATATTTTCACAAATTTTGTAAGTATGTCCACCATTATGAAAATATATTTCATCCCTGCTGTTCCTGTTAGGTAATGGTCCATGTGAGTAGATTGTTACCAATGCTAGTAGCTTGTCGCGGAGTATGGAAATTGGTGGTGTGTCGTATTTCACGTTAAGTGGTTTTGCTTTCTGGCAGATGATACATGCAGATATGCATTGACAAACTTTATGTTGTAGTCGGGGAATGTAAAAATATTGTTCGATTGTCAGGCATGTCTTCTCAGTTCCCCCATGAATGATGGCTGTATGAAACGAGTCAATAATTAAGTTTTCTAATACGCGTGGTGTGTACGTCCGCCATGTTAAGTGGTGTCTACCTTGCAGCAATTTATACATGATTCCGTCGCATTTTCCAAATGATCCTTTCATGTCCTTCTGAATATCTGGAGCTGCTGTGAAAATTTCTGCTAATTTGGGGTCCTCCTGTTGAAGTTGTCGTATGTTTTTTACTTGTTTGATTAACATTTTGTATGCTCCCTTGGCTAACACTATTACATGTTTCCATAGGTACTGTTGAAGACGTGTTTTGGCACATGTTCATCAGTCCCTGTCTTGTCAGTACACTTGAAACATCATTACTCTGAGGTTGGTGATTACATATTTTTAAGTCATTAAGAGCCTCTTTGAGTAATGCCATTTCTCGTGTATGGTGTTCAATTATTTTATTAGTTGAGCGTTGAGCTGCATCTGCCTGTGTCAGGGTTTCTTTAATTGCTATCAATTCATTATGAGTGGAATTTTCTACTTCTTTTTTCCTATTTTGTATTATGACAAAGGTGTTTCACATCTCCTCCCTCAACTGGGCATGCACATTATCATTATGCTGTGAAATCTGGTTAAGTTGCTCCCTGATGGTTTCCATGTCCTTTTGTGTATCGTGCACCTCTGTGGGCATGTTTAAAAATTCTGCCTCTATAGTGGCCTGCTCTAACCTAATTTCTGCTAATTGCTTATTCTGTTCTTCTGTTTTACTGTCTAGTTGTCTTTTCAACGTGTTTGTGTATTCTGCTATCTTCTTTTCTAAATTATTTTCTAACGTGCTGTTTCTTGCTGCTATTTGCTGACTATGTTCTGGCATCTTAGTTTCTATTTGATGGCTTTGTTGTGACATTCTAATTTCTATTTGTTGGCTTTGTTCTGACATCTTAGTTTCTATTTGCTGGCTTTGTTCTGGCATCTTAGTTTCTATTTGCTGGCTTTGTTGTGACATTCTAATTTCTATTTGTTGGCTTTGTTCTGACATCTTAGTTTCTATTTGCTGGCTTTGTTGTGACAATGTTGTCTCCAGGCAGTAAACTCGTTCTCTGTGTCTGTTGCTCCGAGTGTTGTCTCCGGGCAGTAATCTCGTTCTCGGCGTCTGTTGCTCCGGGTGTTGTCTCCGGGCGGTCATCTCGTGCTTGGTGTGATGGTCTCGAAGGAGATGTTGGTGGTCGTGGAAGCTCGCCGGGTGGTTAAGACACGTTGGGCGCCATTTGAGGCGGTAATCGGTGGATATAAAGGATCCTACACCAAAAGACCGATTATGCTCCGGACTAGCAAATCTCGTTTTTCAGTACGGGCGAGCGACTCCGTTTCAGGGTCCAGCGATCAAATGAAAATACACTCTGCTTCCTTGATCGCAGCTTTGTTCCCAAACATTTTGCTCGTTACGTTACCTTCCCCTGAAACGATCCACGATGAAGTGTCGCGCCTTGACTCGATTCTCAGCATCCTTTCTGACCGCAGACTATCTATCCACGCCCCTTTCCTATTTCCATGACTATTCCGCCCGTATCACGTGACGCATAGCCATTTTTATCGGAGGTTTGTTTTTCTCATTTTTACTCTTACTGGTCTCTCACTCCCGCCTATATCTAGGCAAGTTCAGTTTTTTTGTCACTCTGGGTTTTGACCTTCGGGGTCATGGGAAGAAATATTCAGACTTCTTCTCAGATTCCTTAGGGGAGATTTTCTTTTCTTCCACGTCCTTTTCTTGCTCGTTTAGTTTATGTTGACACATTCTTTAGTTAATGTAGTTATTCTTTCCCCAACTGCTTCTAGCCTCAAGTTTCTGTCTCAGCCGGGAACGGATACCCAATAAACATAACAAGACTTTAAATTCTTACATGCTGTAAAAATGCTTCATCTGTATTTATTAAGTTATTTTAGCAAAACAAAAATTGGTTTAAAACCCATTAAAGGCAGTATACATCTACAATATCATTAAAGTAGAGCCTATATTAATAAATAATTGAAATTTCATTATTTTGTATTACTGTAGAGAAAGCCAATCTTGGCATTGAACGCTCTAACTGTAATTTTATTGTGCATACAAACTATATTTATATATTAGCTGCGTAAGCAAAGTGTTGGGTTCAAGATTTATAGGTTTCAGTTTATGCTACCATGCAATAATAATTGTATAAGTTGCATTACACACACACACACACACACACACACACACACACATGCTGGAAAGAAACAAACCACTCCGTCAGCATCTGTATGTAAACACCTCTTATTACAGCATTTCATAACCGAAGTTCATGGTAGCCTTACGTAGCTGTTTTCCTTCGCTCAGTAATTTTGATGGTGTCAGAGTTCCAAGCAATTTGTTTAGCTAAAACACATTTTAAATTTTTAGTTAATTGATGGAAATGAATTATTTCTCCACACTAGCCATATATAGGCTAAGGGTTATGATAGTCAACATGAAAAATTCAATGCCATGGCCAGGATTTGAACCACGGATCTCTAGTTTACTCAGTGCTAATCATGGCTTCAACTAGTTATGTAGCAAATAAATTAGCTTGTGTAGGAGGTGTACGGGATTCTGAAATTACTTCAGAGAATGTGGAGGACTTTTTGCTGTTTGACAGTGATTTGGATATTGATGGAGATTTTTCAGACTTTAACGGGGGTGCTGAGGATATAGGTAGCAGTGACGAAGAAAATGACCCATTTCCTACAGGTGTTCATGAAGAATCAACACTATGGAGGTGTCAAAATAACACAAATAGACATACCTTCACAAGCATTACCTATGTTGTAGAACAGTGACTCAGCTAGCTTCTGACAGCCAACCCAACCAATTGACATTTTCACAAAATTTTTTATTACTGACTTACTAATCTCTCATTTTTTCGGAAACAAATGTATATGCGAGCAGGGTGAAGGAACACCTGATCTCTAAAGGCAATTTAGGACCTAAGCATAGTATTCAGAAGTGGACAGAAGTAACAATGAATGAGATTTACAGACAACTTGGTCTAATTATGCTCATGGGTGTTTTTCGTAAATCTACGCTAGACATGTACTGGTCTACAGATGACATGCAAGCTACCCCATATTTTGGGAAATGCATGTCAAATAACAGGTTTACTTCCATTTTGCGCTTCCTTCATTTCACCTGCACAGAAAATGTAAATGATAAGCTACACAAAATCAGACCAGGTTTTGATCACATTATTTCAAAATTCAAAGAAAATTACGTCCCTAGTGAAAAGATCACTGTTGATGAAAGCCTGATGATTTGGAAGGGTCACTTAGGTTGGAAACAATACATCAAAACAAAGAGGGCCAGATTTGGCATAAAGAGTTATGATGTATGTGAAAGAAAAACTGGATATCTTTACAATATTTGCATATACACTGGCCAAGGGACTGATAACACCGGAGACAAAGATGTGGAGTTATCTGGTTCCATAGTAATGTGCCTGATGGAACCCGTACTTGATCAGGTTAGGACTGTATATTTATATATTTGGTACAGTTCCCCTAAATTATTCATTGCCTTACATAAAAGAAAAACAAATGCAATTGGAACAGTACGCTCATATCATATTGGTTTGCCAAAAGATGTGAATACGAAGGATCTAAGCGAGGAGAAGTGCAGGTGCATCAGCTCCCACCCTTGACCTATGTTGCTTGGCAGTACAGGAAGATAGTTACAGCATTATCCAATTGCAGCTCTAGGATTTTGATGATTGATACTGGAAAAATTTATGCTTTTTACAAAATGTCAATTTTCAAGCCCAATATTATCCAGGAATACAATATGCATATGGGTGGTGTGGAACTAGTAGATCAGGTATTACACGCATATCCCTCTTTGCAAAAAACAATTAAATGGTATAAAAAGTATTTTTACACCAGCTGGATATAACCATATACAATTGTTTAGTAATTTGGAGAGCTCTAATCCCACGCAAGACAATGACCTACCTGGACTTCCGCATATCAATAGCCTGGAGCCTAATTGAGCACTATAAAATTCAGAGACGTCTCCATACTGGGGGTAAGAAATCCATCACCCCAGACTTGAAGGAAAACATTTTCCTAAAAGGATACCACCCACAGCAAAAATGTCACATCCCTTTAGAAAATGTCTGGTGTGCTGCAAGAAAGGTGTCTGAAAGGAAACCAGTATGATTTGCCGTGAATGTGGAGATGTGACCATATGTGTTTATCCCTGTTTTGAGATGTACCATTCAAGAAGAAACTTTTAAAGGTAGGCTTTTACTTCTTATAGAATTTAATTAAATTTATTTTAAAACAAATTTTAAAATAATTAGCATGAAATTAGCATTAAATGCATGTATGCACGTGACGCCTATACATGTCCGTATGGGTTTGCAGCATTTTAACTTGGACGTCATATGACGTTCATATCAGTAAAAGGGTTAAATTTTACGCTCTAGTTATGCTCAGTAGTGTATTTTTATTTAGATTCTGATTCTACATGCAAAGCTAATATGTTGAAACAATTTTAAATGAAACTCTTATTTTCATAACACATTTAACAAAACTTAAAAAATATCCATCTGTAATATAGACACAAATTTTATCATCCTATTTATGAATTTTGTTTTGAAAGGGAATATATTGCTTTTGAACTACTTGAGGGACTAGTTTTAGAAATAAGCTTTCACTTACACTTAACAAGCTGATCCATTCAGAGAAGAAAAACTGATAAAAGGATTTCATAATGATTACATTTTGCAAGAAAGACAACATGATTTTCATTTATTGGTGTAAAAATCAAATGGCTAGACAGACATTTCTTATATATAAGGAAGGAATTTCTGGAAGAAATTTAAGTCATACTTAGTCATGAGACTAGTTAAAAAATTTGCCCAAATAGGATTTGTTGCTAATAAAAGGTTGATGAAATCACAGCAACCTAGCTAAGATATATTGGTATTAAGTTTAACTTTGTCAAGGAATTTACAGTTCACTCCATAAGCAAAAGAAATCTGACTCAGATATAATCTTTAAATATATATGTTGCTCATAATATTCTCTTTCGCTTTTGTTAAGTGTTTCATTAAAGAAAAAATTATTTACTATCAAGCAATTTTCTTTAGCCACTCTAATTTATTTTCATGCATATTCTGCAAATTATTTGTAAAATATAATTTTATCTGTACCTCTATTGACCATAAGAGGTTTAATATATATTATTGGAGCTACTTAGAAGCATAAAGGACAAATATATATTTCAAAAGAAGTTTGTTAAATGCATGCAGATATTTTAAATACTCTGCATGTCTAACAAGAGAACGGACACAACATTTTTAAAGTGTAAAGCTTCAAATGCTGGAAAGTTCTGACCAACCACAGAAAACTTAAATAGCTAAAACTACAACAAAATAATTTAATATGTACTCCACATTTTAATGAACTGCAATTGTGTATATGGTAATTGCTTCTCTATTTGGTTACACAGTTGATTTTAATAGAATGAAAAGGTCCACAGAGATTCGCAGCAAATTCAAGATATATATTTTATGCCCATGTAAGTATGTCAAATATGGTATCTCCAATACCTAAGAATTATTTTAGCTATTTTTGAGAAAATAAAACCTAATTAGTTTTCATATGAAGGAGAATTTGAGGGCAGGTTTTAAAATCTCTCGTGCATCCTTGAAAGTCACTGGACTTCAATTCTGATTATGCAACCCCTCCCCATACATGCATGCACTTATGCTTATTTGATTTTGTGTGTGCATAGCATCTGAATCTGATGAACTAAAAAATATAAAACGTTATATAAATAAAAAATATTACCAAAAAACTGGTTACCAAAAAACTTGTTACCAACAAATTGAAAACACTATTTTGTCCCCATTCCAGTAAAGTGTTCATCTCTACAGGTAAGTATGATTTTAAAGGGGCTAACAAAAATTTCTAGTATAGCAATCCTCCTGCTTGAAATTTTAGATAACTGTGGCAAGTTGTATTTCTTCTTCAGACCCTTCCCTGTCAGTACTGTTGGCTATAATGAATATGACAATACTGTAGGCAATGTATTTCACAATTCACTCATCTGAGCTGATCACCCCAAAATGTCTATGAAAGAGATTCATTGTTTTTAACTCCCTTTGAGTAGTCTCCAATCTTTTACTCTACCTGCACAGTTCTCTTTGGGATATATAAATTTTTTTACTCTCTAAAATTCACTGGCAATAGTAAAAAGGTTTCATTAAACAAATGAGTATGGAAAAGGAGAGTAACAGCAGCACAATTTAAGAAATTTTAGTGTCCTGTTGTGTTTGCAACTCTCTCATGCTAGCTATTAGTTCATCAATATCTCTCCATCCTTAGGTAGAATAGCTTATGCCAATTTAAATATTCTCTAATAAACGGAGGCTTTCACAGCCGGTGTCTTGTTCAACAAAAGATTTTGGATAAAAAGTTGTGGTCCACTGTACTTCCTCACCTCTCTCACAGAAGTTTCGATCGCTGCAGTTACAACCAAAAAGTCAGAGAGAGGTGAGGAAATTCAGTGGACCACCGTGTTTTGGCCCAAAGCTTTTTAGTGAACATTAAATATTCTCCCTAACATCAACCAACAAACTCCTCTATCGATATGTGAGAAAAAACAACAAAAGTTCTTTATTTTCACCAAAATCATTAGCCCAATGCTATCGTACAGTCAGCTTTTCTTTTACACAAATCTGACACTTTGAAACAACTTGACAATGTTCCTTTAAGTCTCTGTAGTACACACCTTTAGTGCTGCCACAATCTTTGTGATCTACACACAGGTCACAAAGCAAGGCCTGGAATAATCAGCAGTGAGTCAAGTAGTACAGTGAGTAGTAGCAAGAGCAGTGTGGTATGTTCCAAATGTTCCAACCTCTATGGTAAGGAGTTGGCAAGCTGGGGAGTGGTGCAGGAGGCAGTTCATGGGAGATTAAGAGCAGCTACAGGAGAGCAATTGCCGAGTTGTGGAACCTGCAGCAAATCAGTTTATGTGTTAATATCAGAGTTGTGTTCAAAATGGGTGTGTATGTTAGAGTGGACCTGTGTATAGGTCAGAAAGATTATAGGAGCACAAAGGGTGTGTGCTGCAGAGACTTAAAGGAACACTAGACATTATGAAGTGTTGTATTTGTATAAAAGAAAGGCAATGAGTTAATGATTTAGTGAAAAATAATGTAGTTTTAAGGTGAACTCTGACATTCTTTTGTCATAATACTAACCATTACAAAGCCTGCTACTATATAATCAAAGAGAATATTTTAATATTTCTGTTAAACCAACATACACATGGTAGGGGAAAGGAACATTTCTCAGTACTTTCTGCTACTTCCTCCCCAACCTGTTTTGCTGTTTCACAAACTAAGTTGATCTGCTACAGCTCCACTCTTAGAACCAAACTTGTTGTCAACACATGACATCATTAGTCTCCAATAAGTGGGAAACCAAAGCACACATAACATAATACTTCAATTATGAGTGATTCTCTATGGGTTTTCAAGAAATATGTTCAATCTAGTATGAAACTTTTGATTATTATGAAATGTTATAATATGAATAACAAAACTAAGGAGGGTTGTTGTTTACCTTAATTCTGCCTTGTGTTGTTTACCTTCCTCCTGCATTTATACGACAATGATTAAACACATATGGCTGTTTCTACAATTGCTGTTAGTTAGGGACGTGAAACAATTGTGATATAGTAAAGTATTCAAAAAGTTATTAAAATATTTAGATATGAATTGTTTTGAATGTTTTTAACAAACTAAAGCAAGATAATCCAACTTCCACTGTGAATAACTATGTGAAATTAGCTGCAGATTATACCAGAGTTACACCAGTATTGCACGTAAGAAACATGAGCAAACTGCAGTACTGCAACAAGAAGCACCAAGGAAGAATATAAACAGACATTAAACTAGAATTAGACAAAAATAGATGACTACTAAAATGCTATCACAGATTAACATGTGTTTTATTTTTATTTCTCTATATTTAATTTTAATTCTGCATTTATCATCATCATCAATCATCTAAATTGATTGCTTTGTCAGCATGCACCACTACCTTGGTGATATTACATGCATAATACAACCTACTTACATTGTATATATACACTATTTTATGAACATTTGTCATTTTTATCATTTTATACAGTGTTATACAATTAAATTTGTTTAATTGTCTTTAAATCTTTCCGTATACTACTAATCTTACATACTTCTTAAAATCTCTTAAATACTTTTGTATCAAGCTTTTCTCTGTCACTGGCCATGTTCCTCCATTTTTGCTGATTTCTTCCTACAAGGTGTTTCTTACTTGATGCTGGATTTCAGCCATAAATAAAGTGGTTCACAGTCTGCATTGCTTTCCGGTATGGACACGTTGAGTCATTTATGATGCCTAATCTGCGGATATGTGATTAGTTTTTGCCATGTCCTGTTACTATTGCAGAAAACTGGTGTTATGCCAAATTTAAGTTTTGATGTTTCTCTAATGGATGGAAAGAACTTCTACAGATGTTCCTTTACCTGAGCTGTTCCACTCATTCTGCCATTTAGTGGTTTCTCCTTGTATCTGGGCAATAACCGAGGATTCAGGTATTTTTGTATACTGAATTGTTCCTCTGTTTCCTGTTGCAGCTTCCTTTGCCAATTTGACTGCCATTTCATTGCCGTGATTTCCTACATGGGCTTTTATCCAGTCAAAGTGTACTACCCAGTTTTGTTCCCGGAACTTTCCTAATGCATGTTGTATTTCTGATAATATATATCTGCGCTTAAAATTGTTTTTGAGGAGATCGAGTGTGACGACTATCCGTGTAAACTGCAACTAGTCTTTCCTGAAGGCTGATTTGGTCCAATGAAGATATGGCTTCTAGGGCTTTAACAATTCCAAGTTAAAAATTTAGGTAAAAAAGCAAAAACTATATTACTCAACTTCTATAATCATGTCTGGAAATCTTCTGTTCCATCCAATTGGAAAAAAGCTATTTTTATTCCAATACTCAAACCCGGCAAATCAGCAGCTGATATAAACAACTATAGACCTATATCATTAACCAGTGTTTTAGCAAAAATTATGGAAAGAATGATTTCAGCTAGATTAAATTGGTATCTTGAACAACATAATCTTCTATCACCCAGCCAAGCCGGATTCCGGAACAGTGAACAAGTAATTAAACTCAGTCAAGAAATTAAAGAGGGATTTAATAGAAAAGAAGATAGCTTAGCGGTATTTGTTGATCTGAAATCTGCATATGATACTGTATGGAGATGTAATCTTATCAAGAAACTACAACAGATGGGAATTAAAGATAATATGCTTCACTGGATATCAGAATTTGTCTCAGAAAGATATTGTGCAACTTCTTATGGTTCATCATTATCAAGATTAAAAAAAAATCTATCTAGGTTTACCTCAAGGAGCAGTACTTAGCACTACTCTATTCAATATCTATATAAATGATCTGCCCAAACAACTTCAACAAACAGGCATCAACACTGCATTGTATGCAGATGACTTAGTAATTTGGAAATCAGGCAAACCTGAAATTCTAAAGACAAATATCAAAATTCTTTGAATACCCTTAAACAATGGTGTTCTAAAAACCTCATGGAAGTAAAAACTGTGAAAAGTAACTATCAGCTATTCTCTCTAAGAAAGAAACAATCCAGTATTACCTTAAGTTATGATAATATCAAATTAACCAGAACAGAAAATGCTCAATATCTTGGAATATTGTTTGACAAAAAATTAACTTGGAAAAAACATATTGAAAAAATTAGAGATAAAGCAATTAACCGTTTTAAGATATTAAAAAGATTTGCAGGAACTAAATGGGGTTGTTCAAGATCTACATTAAATACTACATATAATACATATATAAGGCCAGTTCTTAATTACTGTGGAGAAGTACTGATAACATCATCACCTTCAACTTCCATGATACTGGAGCGCACACAAAATCAAGCTCTTAGGTTAATTACTGGAGCTATAAAAACTACTCCTATAATAAACTTACAAGCATTTACATGTAACAGACCCATAATGACAGATTTAGAAATGCAAGCCTTTTTAACATATGAAAAGCTCTTAAGAATTCCAGAGGATAATAAATGGGTAAAACAACACACATCCACCTTCAGTTTCAAAACTCAATTAGGCTTCATACAGAAAGTTCAACAACTAAGAAATAAGCTAAATTACCCATCCAAAATAGAACCTTTCATGTCTCTTAATAACCCACTGAACATCATTGAATTAGAATACTACCTAGATTTACTTGCAGATTTTAAAAAGAAGGAATACTCATCTACAGAAGCTAAAGCATATGCCCTTAAAACCATAAATGTAAGATATCCAGTTGAAAAATGGACACACATCTATACAGATGGCTCTCTTTACAATCAAGAAGATGGAGCAGGAGCAGGAGCTACCTGTAAATTCTTTTCTTTCTATAAGCATGTTGGAATTTACTTAAGTTTTGATGGAGAAATTGATGCAATTTATACTTCCTTACAAAATCTATTTGCCTGGACAAATAAGTTTTCCAACATAGTTTTCTTAACAGATTCTAAAGCAGCTATTCAGGCTATTATTTCAAATGACAGCCCAAAAACCGAAAAGATAAATGAAATTCATAATATGATTAAACATCTTCAAAATTTAAATATACGTATAGTTTTCCAATGGATACCATCTCACTGTGGAATTTCTGGCAATGAGCAAGCAGATATGTTGGCCAAGAAGGGTTCCAAAATATCTCAAACAACGAAACAAAATATCCCCTATGAAACAGTTGAAAGATTAATCAAAAACATCTTCACAAAACTATATAACAACTATCTAGTTTCCTCTGAAAAACTTAATTGGAAAGATCTCCAAAACAAACTAAAGACAATTCCAGAACTACCTCGAAAATCTTCAGTAGCAATGTTCAGATTAATCACAGGCCACGATTGTTTGAATGGACATTTATTCAAGGTTGGATTAACAACTTGTCCACAGTGCTGTTTATGTGGTAAAGACGATTTAATGAACATCGATCATCTAACTGTATGTGAAACTCTCCAAAATCAAGAAGATCTAGTCTCCAAATATTGGGAAGCAAGAAGAAAAATGATTTTATTATCAAATTCTGAGCACTAAATACACACACACACACAATTCCAAGTTGTTCATCTTGGCTGTTTGAACAGTGGCTGGACAATTTGGCCTTCAGTGTATGCAGTATTTGTCCATTCTTTGACTGCAGCAGCCCTTACCACACCCTGGAATTTACTGCCGTCCGTGAAAATTTTTATTTTGTAGTTAGTTGATTCTGCAACCTCGTCTACAGCAATTCTTTCCGCAGGATATGGCCATTCCTCCTTATTCAGTGGCGTTCCCATTTCGGTAGGGTCTCCAGTGAGATTGTGTGTTCCTCTGTATATCTTTACTGTTTCATAAATACTGATAGTGGTTTGACGCCAGCTATGACACAAAGTGCTTCATATGGCGTGTTTTCTATGCTTTTGCTATTGTGACATTTATTATTCTTTATACTCTTCTTAGTTTATTTAAATTCTTCTTTTTTCTTAGTGCAATCTCCCATATTGGGAATCCATAGGTTAACGTAGGTAGGATATAGCTTTTAATGCTGTATGGCCTGGTCCTCACTGCAATCTTGCTGCTCTTCTTAACATATTCATAGGTTTCATGCATTTGTTTGTTATCTCAATGTGTTTATCAAAATGTAGTTTGCAACTGAAGTGTGTTTCTAAGTACTTTCATGGACTTGCTTCACTTGTTCGTAGGTTACATATACATTGATATTCTTGTTAGTAGATGTTCATTTCCTTGAGATTAACAATGTTATAGACTTGGATTGATTGAATGTGATTTTGTTGTTTTTAGCCCAGTTTTCCATTTTTATTATGTCAGTATTGGCATAGTTTTCTGCCACAATGTCACTATCTCCTGTTGAGAGAAGTATTAAGTCATCTGCAAATGCAATGATATGCAAATGATTTGAGAAATTATGACCCAGCGAGTTATACAATATTGTGACTTTGTGGGTTTGTAGAATTTAAAGTCCAAGTTACAGATATTCCAAATGTTCTTTATTTCCGTAGAAATACACGATTCAATTCTCATGTAACAACATTACGTCACATACACACAGTCTACCAAGGTCGATGACAATAACAAACAGCGTTCTGATTACATCAGCTCTCGTTACAACACTCTACAGCTGTTTACTGCTTACGACTCACTCTCGGCGAGTTGTCGCCCTCTTTAATACCTCATTGATAAATTTGAGACTGTTCCAGAACAATAAAGAAACCGAATACTCTATCACCTTCCAGAAGCGTAACTTAATCTATGCCGGCAAGTCCTTTATCTCAACTATCTTTATTTGCCGGCTTTTTGTGTACATTAGCCATGCTATCATAGATAACGACTTCGCGACAATACATTCCAAAACCTGGGCCGACTACAGGATCCCTGTGGACATCCTTTTGCTACCTCTTTTATAGCTCTAAGTGTATTCACTGAGAATACTACAGATCTGTCGCTGAAGTAATTCTGTGCTAAGATGTATAGGTTTTTTGGACATCTGAGCTATACCACCACCACCACCACCACCACCACCACCACCACCACCACCACCACCGTTATTTATACAACACATCATTCTAATGCATGAATAACATGAGACTAACTCCACACAGATTTGCTTGTTTGCTTGTTGTAACTGATACAAAGATGTCGCTAATGCAAAGGGAAATAAAATGTTTTGTTTTCATCATGTTCAGTTTTAAAACTGGATCAATTTATGCATACAGACTGCAAGCTTAAGTGACAAACAGTTGTCACACGATCAGAGCAACAAAGACTTGCCATTCCCAAAATAAAAAGTAAAATAAACCTACATTATTCATTTTCCTGTCTTTGGAATGCAGACACGAAAAAATTACCTGCATGTCCAAAGACGTACCAATGACACAAGAGCATTTGAAAATATCAAATTTAAATTCAACTATGAATTATGAATATGTGATTAATCACTGGCTGCCAGTAAACGAGTTGTTAATGTGATTTGAATATTGGCAGTACTGATGTGTCTACAAGATGACATCAATGTATTCTACAGAGGTACATGTTTTTGTAGTGGTAAATATTTTTAATGAATGTGGTAATCACACAGTGAAAGTGATGGAATTTCATTGCTAGGATCCCTATGTAATACAAAACTACTGCACCAGATAATGTGGCCACACAGTGGCTGAGTGGTTAGACCACTCAGCTCTCACCAAGGCAGCCCAGGTTCGATCCTAGGTGACTGCAAAGTGAGATTTGTGATGGACAACATGGCGCTGGGATGGGTTTTCTCCAGGATCTCCAGTTTCCCCCATCATCTCATTCCATCAGTGTTCCATCTTCATCTTATGTATCATCAGTGTCACCGCCTGAGCAAGCATATAGTAAAAGTGGACTACACTTTTCGTTTCATTCCATCAAGATACTATGCACGATTTAATTAATAAATTTCATAACACGTTTTGTGCACGATGCCAAGAGGAGTGTTAAACCAAGTGTCTTAACAGAAGAAAATCTGGCAGATATATTGGATAGAATGAAATCAATAAACACTAGAAATAAATAGAAATCCATAATTAATTGGCCCAAAGTAATATTTCTTACAGTTCTGCATACAGCGAAATCAGAAAAGAACTCAGACTGTATCCATATAGTGTCAGTTGTCCATGAATTAAAATTCACTGATTATGGGAAGAAAACAACACAATATTGTGAAGAGTTTTACAGGTTTACTGTGTGCCATGAAATTAACATATTAGACAACACGTATTTACCAATAAAGCTTTGCTCACTTATCAAGACGCATAAATTCAGAAAACAGAGGCATATGTTGTGTTGAAAATCCTAATACCATACAACAATCTGTTTTATATTTGGAAAAAATATGAGTATGACGTGCATTCTCTCGTTTGCAAATTAATGGGCTGATTTTTTTCAACAGCTAATTAATTAAAATATAACACAGCTGAATGAAAATGAGATGAACAGTGCATTTTGTCAACAAGACAATGCCACCTCTCGTACATTATATCAACCTATGGAGTTAGTGAAGTTTTTGGGGAAAAACTTATTTCTTAAGGTCTCTGGCCTTCATGATCTACAATCTGAACCCTTTCAATTATTTTCTTTGGGGAGTCGCAAAAGCTTACATCTAAAAGAACAATACCAAAACAATAACACATAAAACAAATGAAATGAAAGCAACATGTAAAAACAACAAAAATAAGACAAAACTGATTTATAATTTAATGTTTATTTACAACTTTTGTGTATTTAAAACAGTAACAAAAGGGTAAAATTAAGCATAAAAAAAACTAAGGTATTACCATCATTATTGTATCATAGGTGTTAGTGAGTCCTTTAAAGTTTCCAAAATAACATATTCAAAATGGTAGCACTTTTAAGCTAGATACCATCACAATAGTCAAAGTCTTTGTTAAGCACTGCACCAAATATCAGCCTGGTGAGCCTGTCATGCAGCTCAGAGAGAATAGCTTACGATTGGTCTTCTGAACCTTACTTTTGGTTGGCGAGTCACTGCCACCTGTTTGGGTCTCCATTTCCACTTTGAGCTTGTTTGAGTCTATGGGACTTCGCACTCGCTCCAAGCTTTTGTCATTGTCTGGCAGCTCTCGCTTCCTAATCTTCATCTCTTGCCTTAGATCTGAAATGTACAGATTCACTTTTACAAGCTATGTTCAGCCCCTCTGTGCTATACAAATGTCATTTAGAAATGTGCATCATCATTTACATTGCAGGCTACAAATGTAAACATTAATGGAACACTTTCACTAATCACTAGATGCAGAATGTAATTAACACAATTTAAAAACATTTATGAAACAATTTTATTTCATAAAACATTCACATTTCTCAAGTTTTCTAAAAGAAAGAAATTTTCTTTTAAAATGCTTTGCATATTTCTATGCCTTGCCCCTCTTGTATCTCCAAAATACTATAAAACTGATCTTTATAGGTGTTAGGAGTAGACAAAAACAGAAGTGATAAACAGTAAACAAAGCTAATAACAATGAAGCAAATTACTCAAATATAATTTATAATAAATCAATAAGTTATTGCAGTAGAAACTGCAACTACAAACAAATACGTAGGCAGGGATGTGAAACTTTTTCAAAAAGCATGTTCTGTATATAATTACTTAGTAGTCAATAGTGCTAGAACTAATTTATTGAAAATTAAATATCTTAAAGAGCACACATTTTTCAAAGTTGTTTTCTAGTACTTTCTGAAATTTGATCACGTTTTTCAATGACAGTATAAAGCTACTATCATTTGAAGTGATATAAGTATGCAAGTTTCTGCTTCACTCTGTGTTAATATAAATTTAAATTTAAAGGGAGGTGATTAATGACACTAAACAACACTAAATGACACTAAAAGTAAGTGTTGTTTAGTGTCATTAATCGACTCCCTTTAAATTAACTAAACAACACTTTTACATTTTTCCGGAACATGTTTCAGAGACTTTGCCTCCATTCTCAACCGGCCATCAACTGGTTCTCATTGGTGTAGTTGACGATAATTTGTCATAGGTCTCCTCTGGTGTCAGTTCAAGGAACTTGCTGAACAAATCTTTCTGGGGAATGTCGAAATTGAATACTTTGTTCCTATTTTTTGAAATGAAGATTTGTTCCCATGTGGATAGTTCTTGTTTTCCTGATGTATGTTTTAGTAGTTTTGGTTCTGGATTTATGTTGTGGTTTTTTTCCCAAAAATGCGTGGCAACTGCTGATTTTTCTAATTGTTTATATTTTATGTTTCTTAAGTTTTCCTTTGCTCTTGCTTCTAAATTTCTTTTGGTTTTTCCAATATAAATTTGACTACACGCACTGCATTCAATTTGATATATACCAGATTTTTTGTTAGATGGAATTGCATCTTTGATGTTTGAGCAAATTAGGTTTTTTTAAGGAGAAATGGTTGACTGGTGCTAGTTGAATGTTTTGTTTTTTGAAGACTTTTTTGAATTTATCAAAGGCCCATGGATGGTAAGTGAATTTTTTGAAAATCATATTAGTTTCTGTAGCTGAGAGGGTTGTGGTTTCTTTTATTAGCTTCTTCTTTTTTGCTAAGTTCACTTTTTTGGCTACTACTGATTTAGGAAAGTCATTTTTTGTGCAATTTCAATGATTTTGTTGTATTCTGTTTTGTATTCTTCTGCTGTGAGAGGGATGTTGACCAATCTGTGTGCTAAACTATTGAAGATTGCCTGTTTGTGGGATCTTCGGTTGTAGCCATTAGCTTTAATGTAGTTGTCTGTCTGTGTTGGTTTTCAGTAAATGCCAAAGTTTAGTCTGTTTTTATTTCTCATTATTTTTAGATCCAAAAAACAAAATCTGGTACATATCAAATTGAATGCAGTGCCTGTAGTCAAATTTATATTGGAAAACCCAAACAAAATTTAGAAACAAGAGCAAAGGAACACTTTATAAACATAAAATATAAACAATTAGAAAAATCAGCAGTTGCCACGCATTTTTGGGAAAAAAACCACAACATAAATCCAGAACCAAAACTACTAAAACATACATCGCCCGCCTTGGTAGCGTGGTGGTAGCATGTCTCTCACGTTCAAAAGGTTCCGAGTTCGAATCTCGGTCAGGGTGAGTTACCTGGATAAGGTTTTTTTCCGGAGGTTTCCCTTATCCTGTAAGACGAATGTCAGGTAACTCTAAGCTCCATGGATCCCCGGACTCATTTGAGCATCATTTCATCCATTCCATTCATCGTCCTATATGACTTAACGGAGGACGTAAATTACACAAAAAAGACATACATCAGGAAAACAAGAACTATCCACATGGGAACAATTCTTCATTTCAAAAAATAGGAACAAAGTATTCAATTTCGACATCCCCCAGAAAGATTTGTTCAGCAAGTTCCTTGAACCGCCACCAGAGGAGACCTATGACAAAATATCGTCAACTACACCAATGAGAACATGTCAATGGCTGGTTCAGGATGGAACCAAAGTCTCTGAAACATGTTCTGGAAAAATTTAAAAGTAAGTGTTTAGTGTCATTAATCAACTCCCTTTAAATTTAATTTATTATAACACTGTTTTCAACACTTCCAAGAAAGGAATCTGTGTTAAGCATTTAGGCTACAATTTTATAAGCAGCAGAAAAGGCACAGAACTGTGCAAATAAGGATCTGCCACTTCCTATATGAATGAATCAATTTATTACCTACATTTGGTTACACTTACATTTACAGATATAACCATTTTCCTTTAACTAGAGTACTTTAAATTTATCTTAAGGTCCCTTACTGCCAAAAACAGTAGTTACATTGTGTATGGTGATCCTTCCCCCTCTCCAATTTCCATTTACGCACATTTCTTTCCTGTATTTTCTCTAATACAGGGTGTTTAGTAGATGACTATAGATACTCGGTTTCAAAATTGCTTAATTCCAGAATAAAAGATGACCTCACCAATTAACAGATCCGGAATATACCAAATAAGTTGAAAGAATTGTGAAAAATGCTACATAGGTCAAACTAAAAGAAACCTAAAAACCAGAGTCAAAGAGCACTTTAGAAACATCAAAATAAAGCAAGAAGATAAGTTATCAGTAGCATTTCATTTTTGGAACAAAAACCATGACATTGATCAAAATCCAAAATTACTAAAACGAGTGATAAACCATAATAAACTGACAATATGGGAGAACATATTCATATGGAGTAATGAACTTTGAAATCCCACCAGTAGATAATTTGACAAAGAAGTTCACAGTTCCACTGCCAGAGAGAAGAGAGCAGACAACAGACAGTTGGATAGAGGCTGAAAACGGAGGCGATGGCATCCAAAACGAATCCCTCGATAATATAATAATGTAAGTGATGAAGTGTCAAAAAGCCAACTACAAATAGTTTTTTTCAATTAATTTTTACGTAACTGTTACTAAATTCATCCAATCACACACAACATTTATTTTATATTGTTATATCTGTAACTCTCGCTTCTAAGTTTCCAAAGTACTAAGGTATTACATAATCAGAGCAGGAAATAATTGCGCATGTTGACATGAAGCAAGAGGCAAAAATGAAGGAATGAATGAAGATGCAGTTCTCTGTCTGTCCGTCTGTCTCTGTCTCTCTCTACATTCATCCATTAAATCAATACAATGATATTGGATACGTCAATACAAATGGGCTTTACTTCTACTATTCAGCACATAGGAGGGAAAAAAGGCTCCATTGTATAAATGACAAATTAGGTGTAACAAGGAGTAAAAACAATCTGATACCTTACATTCACATTAACTTTCTCTGCCCATTCACGTTACAACTCTTAAAAAAGGGCTTATCTTATTCCTCTATTTACTCCATATTAATTCAGATAAACATTTTAGAAATGAAGGGTGTTGTTTCAAAATGTATTAAGTGCACTCATTTTCAAAATACAGTTTGACAGGATTTCCCCCTATATTTCAGTGCTCTTTAATGCTATGAGCTCAGATTGGTACATTTTGTATTATATAAGTTATTATTTCAATGTTGAAATAGGTGCATCAGATCAAATCGTATTAGGTGCATGGGAATGATTGGTTCAGAACGTATTATGTGCAACTTCCATCTAGTTAAGTTGTACAACCTGCATTCAATTCGCACTTCTCTGCTGATATTTCCCACTAATTGTTATGTTGACATATCTGGAAGCCTTGAAGTGGTATGTCAGTTCATTGTGATCAATATGGAGGGAGGTGAACCTATTGGAGAACGATCCAAAGGAAGCAGAAAGTGAATCAAGAATGTAAAAACAAAATGTCAGCGTAAAGTGGAGGCTAGGTGAGTTTCGTTTCTATTATTTTATGACTTAGTCAATATTATAGCATTGTTGTTTCTATTATAACCTTAGTGTGCTTGCTTTGGTGGAGAACTAAAGAGAAATATTGGTCTAATTATCAAGGAATTGCACATTAAAATGCCTATGCTTACTGTTGCGTAAATTTGATAAGCATAATATGCTATATTTTATAGGTACACAAACCGTGGTCCCGATCTGCAACACTTTGAACTTCCATGTTGTCACAAGGAAGGGAGATATAAATGCCAAAGCATTCCTATGTACTTTTCTTGAAAGCAAAGAATCTGGTATATGCAGTGCTTAATAAGCTACAGCAAGATCGCCGATTAACCTACCTACTAAAACTCAAATCTCCTAAGCCACAGAGAATGTCAAAGCATTATGAAGGCAATCATAGTCGTACTTCCATTGTTCTATCTTACGAGGGAAGTTCTAGAATTAATGTAGTCTATGATTTCTGTTGTGCTCGAGTATCAGGTTGATTGGTGTGTAGGTATGCTAGCTGTTACTTGATACTTCCTCAAACGACTAAGCAACAAACAATGCAGCACTTTGCACTAGTCATAGTACAGTCTACTGCAAAACCTACAACATACTTACGGTATTCCTTGCACTCTTCAACTTCAGATGTTTATGATGCTGCTTATTTAACATGTTATAACAACTGGAGAAGTTTTGCTTACTTTGGTCATCTCCTTTCAGGTGAAAACAGGTGACAAAACACAACCAGTATGTTCAAAGTTTCTTCAGCATTTATTTGGGATAAGTCAAACAAGATTTAATAGCATAGACAAGGCTGTAAAGGATGGCTGGGGCATTAAAGAGAGGAGGGTATAGAAAACGGCTCTGTTTACTGCAAAAAAAGAAGTGTATGTGAGTTTATAGCAAAATTAAAGGCAAGAGAGTCCCATTACAACAGAAGCAAAAGTAAAAGGTTATATCTATCAGCTGATTTAAGCATAAATAAATTCAAGATGTACAACACAAGTGCTCCTGCCCAACTTAAGGTAAAAACGTGGTTTTACCAGAATATTTTCTGCACAAAATTTAACATTGGCTTTGGGTCACCTGCCACTGACGCATGTAGTTACTGTGCTCGCATGGCATTTCAAATTAAAAATGCAACAGATATTCAAAGAAAGAATCACTTACTGGCTGATCTGGCAGCACACAAACTTCGCTCCAAAACCTTCTACAAATTAATGAGGAAATGTTCTGCTGATACAAGAAGTTTCTGCTTCAATTTGCAACACGTACAACCCCTTCCAAAGTTATCAATTGGTGAAGCATACTACTCCCGCCAAATATCGTTTTGTGTGTTATGTGCCACTGACATCAGCAATAAGAATGCTACATTCTTTATATGGAATGAGACTGAAGGTGGCAGAGGAGCAAACAAGGTGGCATCGGATGTACTTTCTTTCGCTGGAGGAAGCTCATTTTGAGGACTCGATCACCACTATTAGGCTTTTTGCAGATGGCTGCGGAGGCCAAAATAAAAACCTGCACATAATTCATGCTCTGGTTTATTGGCTCAAAAAAAAAAAAAAAAACTCCTACATATCTCAGAAACATTACAGCAATATTTCCTGTTAGAGGGCATTCTTATTTACCCACAGATCGCTTGTTTTGGAGTTGTAGAGAAGGCCCTCAGAAAATGCTCCAACATTCTCACTCCTGAAGAATATAGAGAAGTTTATAAATCTACAGGGAAAGTAAGATCACTAGGGAAAGATTGGGCTGTCAGAGATTACAAAATGCTTGCAAAACAACTCAGAAAATTGGATGGAATAAAGGATAAGAGGATAATTTTGAGGAAATGTATTGTATATGGGAAGCCCCTCGTCAGAGTAAAGATGGAGCCAACGTATAGGTGTGATGATCCACCCAAAAATTTCACAACAATACTGAAACGAGCAACAAACATGGAACAACTGTTTGAACCTCCTATAGTTGATAAATTGAGAGCTTTAACAGACGCAAAGAAAACATGTGGAAATCTTGTGAAAGCAAAATTTGGTGATAACTGGAGAGAAATATCGAGTTTGCAGATGTATAAGTTAGCTTTGAATTTAGATGCACTACCTGAATCTTGTGATCCTGAAGACTGACTGCATGAAGAGACAGAACTTGCAAGATTATGCTATATTGAGGTAATTGTACCGTAAAATTCAAATTTTTTATTCTTAATGCCTTTAAACAGCATATATGTAATCTGAAAGTGCAATTTCCCATTATGACCTAATATGTTTACCCATGATAAATGTCATCAGTGTCATTGACACTAATTTTGTTCTACTTACTCAAAAGTGCACATATGATGCTGACAATTATTTAAAAATATTAATTAAATGTAAACTATATAGCAAAAATAATTTGAAAAGCCCTGTTTGATTTCAACTCTATAAGTTTATTGACTACACAGTTCAGAACGTATTATATTCAGTAGATCGGTTCAAAACGTATTAGGTGACAATTTCAAATTTGCAAATAAGGCTACTTAATGAACAACCAATTTTGGATTTTGAGAATTGCCCCTGTATCTAAACTCTGAGATCTGAATTGTGCAGAAAGCTTTCCTTGTTCGGAAGTAAAACGTTTTTCTTCATTTCTGAAAAATTTACCTTTGTGCACTTAATACCTTTTGAAACAATGTTCCTCAAATGCTTTTACTAAATATATCCTTGCAGATACAACAGGGAATAGAGGAATACAATAGTCTTCATCTTATAGTCAAATCTTTAAGGAATTGATTACTATGTGATGGCTTTGAAATTAATTTCTCTTTGCATAACAGTAGTTTTTGTTTGAAATGAGTGGTTTTCTGATCTGACTATTAGTGGGCCATGTAATGACAATATAAAAAGAATGATGAACGGTTGCTAGGGGAAGAAAATCAATAATCTTCAGAGATATATGTTCAGTAATCTTGTTTCATGAGGATAAAAAAAAATGTTGCAGTGAATATAAAAGTTTTGTAACGGAAAATGAATAATCTTCAGAAAGAGACATTCTGTAATCTTGATAGTGATGAATGGACATGCAGGAGTGAGGAATTTTATGTAATTAATGGAAACTATTAAGGAAGTAAGGATTTATCGATATGCTGGAGGTAACCTGCAATGATTGACTAGGAAAGAAATTTAGAGTAAAATGTAATCCAGTTTTTACAATTAAAATATATATATTACGAAATTGAACTTATCCAAAATTTTATTTATTTCACTCGAAACCACACCTCAAAACGAGATATCTCATGACTCTTATTTAATCAAACACAATCATCAAGAAACAACTCAAAATACAACGAAGTAACCCTGATCTGGCTTACCGACTTGGGTCTTCGAAACAGTCAACGTGCATCCCACCTCCAACATAGAAATCTTGAAGTATAAACTTGGAAGAAGCGTAGGGACAGTGAAGCACAAATTAATACAAAAGTGAATCGAGAAGATATTGACACATTGCTTCACTCACACTGTTTATTCACAGGACATGTTTCAAGAGCTCTTGCTCCTATCATTAGCTGATACCCGAGCATCAGCTGATGATAGGAGCGAGAGCTCTTGAAACATGTCCTGTGAATAAACAGTGTGAGTGAAGCAATGTGTCAATATCTTCTCGATTCACTTTTGTATTAATTTGTGCTTCACTGTCCCTACGCTTCTTCCAAGTTTATACTTTGAGTGATTAGGCCTACAAGTCTGAGAAGAGTCGAGTATCAGCTGATGATAGGAGCGAGAGCTCTTGAAACATGTCCTGTGAATAAACAGTGTGAGTGAAGCAATGTGTCAATATCTTCTCGATTCACTTTTGTATAGAAATCTTGCTTCACCTTGCAGATACAACAGGGATTAGAGGAATATAATAGTCTTCATCTTATAGTCAAATCTTTAAGGAATTGATTACTATGTGATGGCTTTGAAATTAAGTTCTCTTTGCATGAACTATGTAAGTATAAAACGGAATAATGCCTTTGCATTTGGGAGTATGCACATGCACACACGCACAATATATGCGTGCACGAGAATTTTACATAAGTGCTTTCACAAGATCTATGTTTTCTGTGCAGTAAGATTTAGTCTATCTCTTACAGTTTACTTATGCAAAAGTTATTCAGTATAAAGAGGATTTCAAATGCTACTTCTGGAAAATTCAAGACATACATTTCGTTTTTCATGAAAATAGTTTGAACATATGAATTTTAATGAAATGCATTATTGAGAAAATCAAAATGTTCACCCATCTCAATAGTGTAGATGGTAGCATGCCTACCTCACATTCAAGAGATCCTGAGTTTGAATCTGTCAGTTTGAGTTACCTGGATAAGGATTTTTTCCAGGTTTTTCCATTATCCTGAGACAAATGTGGACCCTAGGCTCATTTGAGCATAATTTCACCCATTTCATTCATTGTCCGATATGACTTAGCATTGGAAGATGTAAATAGAAAAAAATAAACAAAAGAATAAACATTTTCAAACAAAAAAGAATTCATGTAAAGGACAGTTTCTCATACATATACACAAGTGTGAATCACTTTCTAAAAATTTCAGCAGCAGCAGTAGCAGCATTTATTCATCCTTTTGATCATAGTACATGATATAGCACACGTCAAGTACTTATAAGTAAACATTATACAATAAACGTATACACAACACAAGTTTAGAAATGAAAATTCAGAAACTGTATGTACAATATTATAATAATTTACCTGTAGTTGACATATTTAAAACATTCACCTATACTATAAAAACAATATTCTAACAGGAACCTTTTCACACAGCATTTAAATTTAGGAAGTGCAGATATGCTCTTTAGGTGTTCAGGTAGGCCGTTATAAAGGCAGAGTCCAGTATATATAAAGCTTTTACCAAACAAACAGGTGTTATGGGGATTATACTTATTTGCTCTTTTCTTCGAGTATCATGATTTTGTATTTGTATATTAGTGGAGTATAAATGAATATTTAATTTAACAAAGGTTACTATTTCTTGGATATACAAGCAAGGTAGAGGCAATATTTTTAATTCTTGAAGAAGTGCTCTGCAACTAGTTCTTTTGCTTACCTTTAGTATGGTATGTATAGCTCTCTTTTGTAATCTAAATATGGTAATCACATTTTCACAGTTTCCCCATAGGAAAACACAATTTGCTAAGCTTTTTAGAAATTTCGTTAATGTGAATATTCCACTTGTTTTTATCTAGATATAGACCAAGGAGATTTATGCTTCCAGAGTAACCAATATATTTTTCACTTAGTATTATATTAGGGCCACTACTTTGGATACCATGTATATTTTGAAAAGAAATAGCCACTGTCTTTTCTGCATTTATTACTATAATCTGTTTGCTTCAAGCCACTTGATTAGTTGCTTTGTTACCAGTTTTATATTATCTAAAGATTTTTTGTTGTTGTAATTTACGTCCTCCAACGTTAAGTCATATCGGACGGTGAATGAATTGGGGGAAATGATGCTCAAATGAGTCCAGGGTCCATGGAGCTTAGGGTTACCCAACATTCGTCTTGAAGGATAAGTGAAAACCCCGGAAAAAACCTTATCCAGGTAACTCACCCTTACCGAGATTCGAACTCGGGACCTCTTGAACGTGAGGCAGACATGCTACCATCTATGCTACCAAGGCGGGCATCTATCTAAAGAATAGAAATTTGACCCGGTTAGAAAAATACTAGTATCATCAGCAAAAGAAGTTAAATTACAGTTCTTGATAAAACACTCTAGATCACTTATGTATATCAGAAAAAGTACTGGTCCGAGAATTGATCCTTGCAGAACAGCATATGTTATATATCTTTTGAGGGACTGTGAGGTATGAAAATCATTTGTTTTTTCATCTACTTTTGTAATTTCTACAACCTGTTGACGGTGTGTTAAGTAGGATTTGAACCATTCATAGGCTACACCTCTTATTCCTACTGAACTTAACTTTTTAACAGAATATGGAACAGCATATGTTATATATCTTTTGAGGGACTGTGAGGTATGAAAATCATTTGTTTTTTCATCTACTTTTGTAATTTCTACAACCTGTTGACGGTGTGTTAAGTAGGATTTGAACCATTCATAGGCTACACCTCTTATTCCTACTGAACTTAACTTTTTAACAGAATATGGTGATCTACTGTATCGAATGCTTTTGAAAGATCCAAAAATAATCCAACATTTTTCTCCTTCTTATCTACAGATTCATATAAACGTTTCACAAAATTTGTTACTGCTGTTACCGTGGATTTTCTTTTCAAAAAGCCATGCTGATTTTTCGAGATTATGTTGTTTTGTCAAAAAAGCAATCAGTCTTTTGTACATTACCTTTTCAAATATTTTGGAGAATATGGAGAGAAGTGGGAGAGAAAGTAAAAATAGCACATTTACGAGAGTTTGGCTCTTCAATTAAACAGAACAAGTATTTAGAGATTCTAAAAGGAAAAGAAATAATGCACTTTGAATCATTTCTTTAGGTAGTTACTTGTAAAATGTTGTAGCACTAAATGCTGTTCTACACAGAAATAAGTTGTCAAATGCAGCCTACAAGATAATTACAGCACAAAACTGTGTTTTGTTCAAATGGTTATCCTGACTGCAACAGGCATAGCTAAGCAGCATTCCAAATCTTTGTTTAATACAAGGATATCAGAGATTCACATGTTAAAGAGTAGAATTTGAACCACAGATCTTTGGCTTTTGTCTAATCCGAAATTGCCAATTTTAGCTTACACACAACATGTGTGGAGTTAAAGTAAAGTTCATTAAAACTGACCTAATAAACCAGGTGTTTATAGTTTTCACACCTCTTCTTTCTGCATAAATGCATGTTTATTTCTGAACAATCTGTATGAGGGTCTGTCACATAAACTTTGTTTTTCAGGTTATCCACAAAAATAAAAATGACACACTGTTAGATCGAGGGAGCGACAGGGCCATACACAAGCACTAATCAACTTAATTTTATTCATGGACTCCTCTGCTGTATGGGCAGTAGCAAAATCTTGTTGAAACCACCCCATATGATTTCTCTTCTTCTTTAAGTTCATGATAAAATGGGGTAAAAAAGTGACGCATTTGCAGTCTGCTCGTAGAATACTGGACAGATTATGCATCTTGTGCTAACAGAACACCAAACTCCAACTTTCCAATCATAAGGAGACATTTCTAGAACGTGATGTGGATTTTCAGAGGCCCAGTACCGACTGATTGGTGGCACAACCACTGCGGTGGAATCATGCCTCGTTGGAAAAGAACAGAAGCTGTGGATCAACTAAACTGTCATTCAGTGATGAATGAAACTATTCACAATAATGCATTTGTTATACTGGTGCTTTGACCTTGTTTTAAATCATGGACTCTTGTACACTAATACAGTTTTAGTTTTAATAATTTAGTTGCTCTACGTGCAGAAGACTCTGAAATTCCAAACTGTTGTGCTAATTTTGTGATGGTGAACGTTCAAAACATGCGTCAATGTTGTCTAACTTTTCCTCTGTTAACAATGTAGGTTTATGCTTGCATCTTTTGCTTGTCACAGAACCAGTGGTTTCATATATTTTCACAACCTAATTATAAATATGGATGGAGGCACTTCACCAGGGAATGTTTGAATATACTCTGCAACACAGATTGGCAATTCCCATTTACACTATCACACACGACAATGCATTGCTCTAGAGTCAAGCACCTGTTCATGTTGGTGGCTGGTACAATACTGCCAAATGGAGTGCACACAGCTAGCCCCCAGCAAACAACGGCAGCTGGTAGTGGGGAAATGCAGCAAGATCGCGGGAGAAGCAAAATGCAGTGTGATCTGTTAGGTTTTAAATGAAGAACCCTGCTTCCTCTGCAAGATAATTTTTATATACATAACATTGCATTGTTTGATTTCTTTAGGTAGTCTACTGTGCATGTCTTTCCCACATATACATGGAACATGTTCAAGATCTTCTCGGCCAAGTGAAAAGATGATTAGAAGTAGACGTTTCGGGAGCTTACATCGCTCCCATCATCAGGATATTTTAAGAAATGTTATAACCACAAAATAGATATAACATTTCTTAAAATATCCTGATGATGGGAGAGATGTTCGCTCCCAAAACACAATTTATCGTTTTTCCACCTAGCTTGTTTCCCGAGAAGATCTTGAACATATTTGTCACCAGGAAAGCCTCAGGTCTTATTTTATGCATGGTACAGTTAGAATATTGAGGTTCTTAAATATAGGTCTATAGCTAGTTCTTCCATCAACATTTGCAGTAACTCTAATGGCCTTCTGTAATCTAAATTTTTTTTAAATAGTTTTTGCATTAATATTTGCCCATAATGAAAGCTCATACCTTACATGTGAATAGACAAGAGCATAGTATGCATCTTTTAAGACCTCCCTATATGTAATTCTCTAAGTCTGCCTCATTACATATAGACCTCTTAATTTTTTGAGTTGTGTTCTATAGAACTCCAAGAAAATTTGTTTTGCTTCTCACAGGAATATTTTTTCCATCAACACCCATTTTCATAACAAAGAGCTATTTGTAGTCGGATTATTCACTCTTTGTCACTTACATTTTTATATTATCGAGGTACTAGTTTCGCAAGCCATCACTTCCATCCCCAACCTCTCTCCAACTAGCATCTGTTGATGCATGCTCTCTTCTCTCTGGCGGTGGAATTATGAACTTCTTTGTCAAATTATCTACTGGTGAGATTTCAAAGTTCAGTTCTCAGGCCTTATTTTTCTATATGAATATGTTCTCCTATGTTGTCAATTTATTAATAATTTAATAAATTATCATGTAATTCATGTAATCACACATAGCACAAGTTCTTTTGAAAAAAGTTTTGTATATACTGGTCTCCCAATTATCTGAAGCAAATACCTGCACTGCATCGATTTAGAATTTGTCTCAAAAAACTTCTTTTACTCCATTGTTTTTATAGCATAAAGGAATATTATGACTACTTTGACAATTTTTTTTAATGTTAATGATGTTAACGTTTTCATAGTATAGATGAATTTTTTTAATATGTTAACTAAAAGTAAATTATTATTATTATTATTATTATTATTATTATTATTATTATTATTATTATTATTATTGTACATACAGTTTCTGAATTTTCATTCTAAACTTGTGTTGTATGTATGTTTATTGTATAATTTTTAGTTATAAGTACTTGACGTGTCCTATATCATGTACTATGATCAAAAGGATCTACCACTACCACCACTACTACTAGTACCACTACCACTACCACCACTACTACTAGTACCACTACCACTACCACCACTACTACTACTACTAGTACCACCACTACTACTACTACTAGTACCACCACTACTACTACTAGTACCACCACCACTACTACTAGTACCACCACCACTACTACTACTAGTACCACCACTACTACTTACTACTACTACTACTACTACTACTACTACTACTACTACTACTACTACTACTACTACTACTACTACTACCACTACTACTACCACTACCAGTACCACTACCACTACTACTAATATATACTAAGTTTTAAAATTGCTCTAAATTAAAAAACAACATATGAAATTCAATCAATTAAGAAATCCAGAATATACCAAATAGGTTGTAAGAATTATGAAAAATTTTACATAGGTCAAATCTAAAACCCAGAGTCAAAGAGCACTTTAGAAACATTAAAATGAAACAAGAAGATAAGTCAGCAGTAGCACTTCATTTTTGGAATGAAAATCATGACATTGATCCAAATCCAAAATTACTAAAAGGAGTGATAAACCAAAATAAACTGACAAAATGGGAGAACATATTCATATGGAAAAATAAGGATTGAGTAATGAACTTTGGTATCCCACCAGTAGATAATTAGACAAAGAAGTTCATATATAAAAATGTAAGTGACAAAGTGTCAATTAACTGACTACAAATAGTTCTTTCAATTAATTTTGAGGCAACTGTTACTAAATTCCTCCAATCACGCATAACCAATGTTCATGTTTTCCTTGAGTACATTTTAAGCTCAAACAGCATTTAGCATATCGAGATTCAACTGTATTGGAACACCACAGTGAAGCGAAAAATTATTAAATTTTAGATGAGTCGCATTTTTTAACACATCTGCTTCACTTTCGTACCTATTTTGAGGTACTTAAGATACAAAAATATTGATAAGTCCGCAATAGCAGCTCATTTCTGGTCTGAAAATCATGAAATTGAAGATAGCACAGAATTACTAAAATACGTACAAAAACATAGTGAACTCGTCATATGGGAGAGGATATACATAGAAAAACATAAAAACCAACTAATGAACTTTGAAATCCCGCTAGAAGAGAATCCCACATTTCAGTTCATCACTAAATCAACAGATGGCAGCAACAACCCCAGAATTACCCACACCGCTGGATCTAGCGTCAGTCGCACAAGAGCCGTAGATGCAAGCGAAGATTTGCGAAACATGTCCTCAAAATAGGTACGAAAGTGAAGCAGATGTGTTAAAAAATGCGACTCATCTAAAATTTAATAGCATTTAGCATCTTTCATCGACAGTTATGCTCAAGTCTAATGTCATGAAATATTGTTTTACTATCTTTAAAAGTTTGTTTGTTTTGTATTCAACTATGTTTCTGGAAAGATCCATTAATTAAAATGGTAATATAATCAACATATCCTACTGCAGTACCACCATTCCTCTGTATAACTAAAAATGATTATATAAAAAAGTAAAAATAAAAATAGTCCCAGTTTTGATCCTTGTGGTATTCCTTGTTTAACACTTTACACTTTTAACTGTGTCTCTCCCATTTTTCCACTTGTTTTTATATGATTTTTTTTGACCATTTCTGTTCAATTTTTTAAACAGGATTTGATCCAATTTTGTGCAATTCCATGTACTTTATATTTGATTTTTCTATAAGATTTTACGTTCACACAAACACTTTGCTTAAATGAATAAATACTGCAATTATTATTAATTTTTAGATGAGTCGTATTTATTACACATCTGCTTTACTTTCGTACCTATTTTGTCCTCAAAATAGCTACGAAAGTGAAGCAGATGTGTAATAAATACGACTCATCTAAAAATTAATAATTATTTCGCTTCACTGTGGTGTTCCAATACAGTTATATCTCGATAAACTGCAATTATTGTTTCTCGGCTATTTAATGGATTTATTATTGTGCTATTTATCATATGTGCTGCTTGTATTGTGGATTTGAGTATTTGAAATCTGTATTGTTCAGCAATTATTTTTTTGGAGAAACTTTCTTTTGTGCAAAAATATTTTCTAAGTCCAAAGGTGCACATATATGCATGCACAAGCAGAGGAACAGCCGGTTCTGGCATTGCAGCCAACATGAGAAAGACATGTAAAACTTGTAGCCAACCTCTGCAAAAATGCCCCAGACAAAGGTGATGCAACCCATGTGCAAAGGAACATGGTTTGAACAGGCTAAGTTAGAGCTCGGTCAAATTTTGTTACTCATGCACTGCTTTAAACATAAACAATCCGACACGACGATAATGGAGTGCTCCGTAGGAAATAGATGTATGAGCTCACAAACTGTATCGGACTGGTTTGGCTACTGCTGCGAAGTGTGCATGATGTCAAATGACACCAAGTCTACTGCAAGGGGGAAAATTGGCAGTCCCAGTCACATCGTTCAAATCGACAAATGCAAAATTGGACAATGCAAGTTTCACTTTGTGGCAGTAGCCGAACCAGTCCGATACAGTCCTCAAACTCATACATTCAGTCTGCTAGATAGTGTAATTTCGAGACAAGAAAAACTGTTGGGAACATTATATGCTTTGGAGGAATTATATGTTTTGGAGGAATTTAGTAACAGTGACGTCAAAATTAATCTCAGAAACTATTTGTAGTTGGTTTATTAATCCTCGTCACTTACTTGTTAATATTTATGAGAGACTGGTTTCAAAGGCATTCGCCTCCATTTTCAATCTCTTTCCAACTGGCATCTGTTGTTGTCTGCTCTCTCTTTGGTGGTGGAACTATGAACTTCTTTGTCAAATTATCTACAGATGGGATTTCAAAGTTCATTACGTGATCCTTATTTTTCCATATGAGTATGTTCTCCCATGTTGTCAATTTATTTTGGTTTAGCACTCCTTTTAATAATTTTGGATTTGGATCAATATCATGGTTTTCATTCCAAAAGTGAAATGCTACTGCTGACTTATCTTCTTGTTTCAATCTGATGTTTCTAAAGTGCTCTTTGACTCTGGTTTTTAGATTTCTTTTAGTTTGACCTATGCAGCATTTTTCACAATTGTTACAACTTATCTGGTATATTCCGGATCTGTTAACTGATGGGATTTCATCTTTTGTTTTTGAATTAAGCAATTTTAAAATTGAGTGTCTATTAGTAGGTGCCAAGGTGATATTTTGCTCCTTGAAGATCTTTTTAAATTTATTACATGTTTTTGGGTGATATGTGAATGAACTGAATATGCTGTTGCTTTCTTTTTCTTTTGTAAATGTGGTTGCTTCCTTAATGGTTTTCTTTAGTTTAGCTTTTCTAATTTTCTTCAACACCAAATTTTTGTTGTATCCATTTTCCTCTGCTATGTGTAGTATTGTTTTTTGTTCTTTGAAATATTCTTCTTTTTCCATGGGTATGTTGACTAGTCTGTGTGTAAGGCTGTTTATTATTGCATGTTTATGTGTAATTGGGCTGTGGCTATTATTTTTTATGTAATTTTCTGAATGTGTTGGTTTCCTGTAAATTCCGAATTTTATTTTTGTGTTGTTCCTGATGATATTTAGATCCAAGAAAGAGAGTTGTCCATTGGTTTCCTTTTCTATAGTGAATTTTATAGTCCTTTCTTGCAGATTGAGTAATTTTAATGCATCTTCTAAATGTTTATTCGGTACAATTGAAAAGATGTCAACATATCTATACCAAAAACTTTGAAGATCAATGGGAAGGACTTTTTGATTTGTGTTTCAAATGCACTCATAAATAAGTTAGCCAAAAAAGGTGAAAGTGGATTGCCCATTGATAACCCTGATTTCTGCTTGTAGTGTTTTCCATTAAAGCTGAAGAAGTTTTGTTCAATGCATAACTTTGTTAGAGAAATGTATTCTTCTGCTTCTATTGCTTCCATTTCTATTGTAGTTAGCCACTTTTTTAATACAGTCTGTAATTTTTCTGTTGGTATGCTTGGAAATAAAGATGTGACATCAAATGAAACCAGTCTGTCATTTTTGTCCAAATTTATATCTTTGATTTTTCCTACTAAATCTAAAGAGTTTTTTAAATTTGCACTTTCAAATTTTGGGAAACTATTAAATTTATTTAGCAACCATTTGGCCAAATTATATGTGGGGGCATTTATACTACTAGTGATAGGTCTCATGCCTTTCCCTGTTTTATGAATTTTTGGCAGCCCATATACTCTTGGTAATGTAGGGTTATCTACTTTAATTTTGTGAAATTCTTTTTTGTTGATTATTTTGCTTTCTTTTAGAGTTTTATTTGTGGTTTCAATGCAGTACTTTAAAGGGTTAGTTTCTACTTGTTGGCAACATTACTTTCTGTGGAGAAACGAGCATAGTTTGGCTGCACTGAATTCTTCAGTATGGCTACATTACACAGTAAGTAAATAAACAAACAATTAATAACGTCAAAAGAATGCCCTCCAACAGGAAATTGCACTAAAAGTAAAGAAAGTATATTAAAAATCATGGTTGTATATAAAAACATAAAAAAGTGTGAAGGAATTAGAAAAAAATTGCCGTGTCGCATATTAGAAAGAAGAGCCATTTTTTTTAAAAATAATCTTAATTGTTTCATACAAATACCTTCTAATATCTTTAGAGTAACCGTTAAGAGTATGGACCAAATAAGTCCTCCGGCGAGGGGAAATGTGGATGTGAGAGTGGCTAGAAATGTCAGCAAGAGTTGTCACTTCCCCTGCCTGGATGCATATACTGACATTCTCTCTGGTTGAAATGAAGGGGAGGTCTATAGTGGAGTGGTGGCCAGTGCGCATGCACTGCCATAGGACTTCCTTGTTGGTCTGCACTCTACCTAGTATAACAGATCTATAATTTTTTTTTCTCCCTCTAGAGCTTATCACCCTCTTGTTTGTATATTGGTCTCCCAAACCCTTTTTTAAAATCTCTTGGAAAATTCCTTGAGACAAAAAAGCGTTACATTCACTATTTGTGCCTTTATAAATTTCACTATTTTGTTTTATATTTCATGTATACCATTAGATTTTTTTGACTTAAATTTAACTATTTCTTTTAATGATTTTATAGGACATCTCTGAATAGTTAACTATTTCCCTTGTGCAGAAATGTTTGGTCTAATTTTAAGATTACCGAGTATATGTTAGTAGTAGTTTAATAAATGAGCTGATTTTAACAGTCATCGTGTAAGTTAATGTCACCCAATTAGCGGTAGGCATGAGGCCCACAGCTGTGAGGAAACCAGCCACGCCTCCCATTAGTCTCTGTCACTAACTGAGGGGTGGTTAGGGAAAAGTCGCTTGTCCCTAGGCGCTTCTCTCCCCTTCTTCTGCCCTCCGGAACTTTCGTGGGGGAAACCAGAGACTTCTAGAAGAACGGTGACATTCCTATAAAAAGGGTTTCAGAGAGACAGGCAGTCAGTGTTAGTCAGTGACGTGCGTGGAAAGGAGCGCCGTGTTAACGAACGAGACTGTGTACGTGCATCGGAGTTTACGTAGTCGCGAGTACAGGTGAAATTGTAACGGACGAACTGGTGAATTGTAATTGTGTGCAGCACGTAATACTGTGTAATTGGCAAGTGTTAAACTGTAAGTCGGTGGAAATAAAGAACATTTTTGAGTGGTGAAATTGGACTTTTCATTTCACGAACCCACAAAGTCACACTGGTGTCAGGAGTGCGACATAACACAATGGAGGCAGCATTAGAAAAGATTTTAGCGGAACTGAAAGAAATGAAGACGGCCAACGACAACATCACCGGGAAGATGGAAGAAATGAAGGCCGAACTAATCTCGGAAATGAAGATGGCAAATGAAAACCTCGCTGCAAAAATAGAAGCGGCAAACAACAACCTCATCGCCAAGTTGAAACAAATGAAGACTGCCAACGACAACATCACCGAGAAGAGGGAAGAAATGAAGGCCGAATTAACAACGAAAATAGAAGCGGCAAAAAACAACCTGGCCGCAAAGCTGGAAGAAATGAAGACGGCTAACGATAACCTCACGGAGAAGACGGAAGAAATGAAGGCGGCGAACGAGGCTCTCGCCGCAAAGTTTGAGGAACGGTTGGCCGGCGTGAGGGATGACGTCACGAATCTGGGCAAGCGGAAGGGTCAAGTAGACGACCGCCTTAACGATTTAGAGGAAAAGGCCGACAACATCGCAAAACCCCTCACCCGCCTGACGGAGGAAAACCGGCCTTATGTGTGGACGGAGGACGCCGAAGTCGCTTTCCAGCACCCGAAGGAGACCCTGTGCAGTGCCCCAATTTTGGGTTTCCCACAACCGGGTGGCGCCTTCATTGTGGACACCGACGCTAGCGACCACTACATTGGAGGTGTCCTATCGCAGATCCAGGACGGCCATGAGCGCACAAGAGTGGAAGAGAAGGAGCGTGCCGCAGCAGTCCGAGTAGTTGTGGCAGTGCCTGCTGAAGGCTGGGATAGCGCAGGCCTGAGGAGGGAGCAGCTGGCGGACGCAGACTTGGGGCCACTCTTGAGGGAAGTGGAGGCAGGGACGAGACCAACCTGGGAGGACATCGCACCGAGGAGCGCCACCTACAAGTCGTACTGGGCCCAATGGGACTCGTTGAAGATCAGAGAGGGCGTGCTGTTCCGGGTATGGGAGTCACCCGATGGGAAGACGCAGAGAGAACAGTTGGTACTTCCCCGGAGTAAGGTCCCGGAAGTCTTGGAGGAAGTGCACGCAGGTACTTCGGGAGGACACCTGGGAGCGAACCGAACGATTGACAAACTTCGGCAGCGCTACTACTGGCTGAGACTCCGAGCAGATGCTGAGAGATGGTGCCGTCAGTGTCACGTGTGCGCGGCGAGTCGTGGCCCCCAGACTAGGAGCCGGGGTCGCATGCAGCAGTACAACGTCGGAGCGCCATTCGAACGAATCGCCGTTGACATTGCTGGACCGTTCCCAGTTTCCGACCGAGGCAACAAGTACCTAATGGTGGTCGTGGACTACTTCACCAAGTGGCCGGAGGTGTATGCCATCCCAAACCAAGAGGCAAAGACAATCACAGACTGCCTCGTGGAGCAAGTGTTCTGTCGATTTGGGGTGCCGTTAGAGCTACACAGTGACCAGGGTACCAACTTTGAGTCCAACCTAATGAAGGAGGCATTACAAAGGCTTGGGGTGAACAAGACCCGCACGACGCCTCTACATCCCCAGTCGGATGGCATGGTCGAAAGATACATCAAGACCTTAGAGGAACACCTGAGGAAGGTCGTGGTCAGCCATCAGCGAGACTGGGACGTCAAGGTGCCACTGTTCTTGCTGGCCTACTGCTCGTCTACACACGACACAACTGGGATGACGCCAGCCAGCTTGATGTTCGGCCGAGAGTTACGCCTCCCTTGTGACCTGGCTTTTGGAAGCCCTCCGGAAGCGAAACAGCCAGCGACCGAGTATGTGGAGAACTTGGTGGACCATCTCCACAACATGCACGAGATGGCTCGCCAGAACATCCAGAAGGCGAGCGACCGCATGAAGACCAGGTATGACAGGCAAGCCAACAGCCAAGGGTTCCAGCAAGGTGACCTGGTCTGGTTGTACCGTCCTACCCGGACCAAGGGACGCTGCCCGAAGCTCCAGCAGCCATGGCAAGGACCGTACCGGGTTGTGAAGAGGATTAACGACGTGGTCTACCGCATCCAGAAGGTTCCCCGAGGAAAGATGTTGGTGGTACACCTGGATCGACTAGCCCGCTACGATGGTGCTGTTCGGGACGACCAGCTTTGAGGAGGGAGCAGTGTCACCCAATTAGCGGTAGGCATGAGGCCCACAGCTGTGAGGAAACCAGCCACGCCTCCCATTAGTCTCTGTCACTAACTGAGGGGTGGTTAGGGAAAAGTCGCTTGTCCCTAGGCGCTTCTCTCCCCTTCTTCTGCCCTCCGGAACTTTCGTGGGGGAAACCAGAGACTTCTAGAAGAACGGTGACATTCCTATAAAAAGGGTTTCAGAGAGACAGGCAGTCAGTGTTAGTCAGTGACGTGCGTGGAAAGGAGCGCCGTGTTAACGAACGAGACTGTGTACATGCATCGGAGTTTACGTAGTCGCGAGTACAGGTGAAATTGTAACGGACGAACTGGTGAATTGTAATTGTGTGCAGCACGTAATACTGTGTAATTGGCAAGTGTTAAACTGTAAGTCGGTGGAAATAAAGAACATTTTTGAGTGGTGAAATTGGACTTTTCATTTCACGAACCCACAAAGTCACATTAAGATACCTGCTGTAAGCTCCCGTTTGCATAACTAGCTTCTTCTGTTTGTGTTATTAGTGTACACTGTAAATATGAGTGCTATATTATGTGATATGAGTGTAAACTGTGGTGCTTGTAGGCATAAGATAGGTCAGGGTGTGGCATATGCTCGATGTTCGTGTTGGTTTCATTCGTTATGAACAAATACAAATAGTGATAAGGTGAGCCAATGTGATCAGTGGTTTTGTGAATTGTATAGTTATAAAAAACTTGTGAAACAGGAATTGGACCACTCAAGGACCTAGAACTTGCTACAGAAATTTCAAGGAGCCTTGCTTCCTCTACTGATTTGAAATGTAAATCGCCTAGTTTAAGGTGGTGTCTAGGCCCAAGCATAGGAGGAGAAGATGGCGCTCTGCTGGGGATGAAGGCTCTGTTCAGCTGAGCAACAGGTTTAGTGAATTAGGCACAATGACTGATGCTCAGCCTCTGAATCCTCCTGTGCAAGATGGAAATGCAGTGTTTGCCAATAGAAGTAGGGATGCGATTGCTTCGCAGTAGTTACAAGAGAGGGATGGCATCTTTGCTGAAGGAGGATTTGGGGCAGAAGTATGATGCTGCGAGTATTTTTAAGCCCAGCAATAGTCTCGCTGATGTAAGTGGGCTCTTCTTTCTAATATGCGACACAGCGATTTTTTTCTAATTCCTTCACACCTTTTGATGTTTTATATACAACAATGATTTTTAATATCATTTCTTTACTTTTTATTGCAATTTCATGTTGGAGGGCATTCTTTTAACGTTATTCGTTTATTTACTTACAGCATAATGGAGCCATATTGAAGAATTCAGTGCAGCCAAACTATGCTTGTTTCTCCACTGAACACAATGCTGCCAACAGTCTTAGTTGTCTCAAAATTATACTATCTAGCAGACAAACTCAATGTACACTATCTAGCAGACAAACTGAAAGTAGTACCTAAATCTAAACACTAAACATACAGTAGTCCATAATTTACACCAACTACCTAATTACACTAAACACACACAATAGTCCCTAATTTTCATCAACTAGCTAACTAATTACGCTAAACATCGTTACACTACAGGGTAGATATGCCTAATGTCTTCAATTAATTCTTGAAATGGGTCTGCTGACCGGTTTTTGCAGTCATTGTGCCACAAATACTCAGAAATATGATCATCCACACTGTCCTTACGAATGCCGTCCCTTGTTAGATGATGCCGTAGTCCTCGCCAGCGTGACTATGTTATTTGTGTGCACATTTGTCACTGAGTCGACAAAGTGCACTGAGTGATTTACTGCGAGGTTCGCAGCAAACCCTCCAGCCATCAACCCATAGTATCCGTTCCAGGCATCAGTGTGAATGGAGCTGGTGAACTCTAAGTGCTCTGCAATTAGATTGTAGAGTGTATTTGCATCCCTTCTATTGTTGGGACATATCGTCATCCGCACCTCATTTGTTTCCACGTCAATTCGTCGATCTGAACAACGTGGCTGGGACCACAGACGTCTGGGGCATTTTTGCAGAGGTTGGCTACAAGTGTTACATATCTCTCTCATGTTGGCTACAACTCCAAAACCGGCTGGTCATCTGCTTGCGCATGTGCATACGCACACCTTTGGTCTCAGAAAATATTCTTGCGTCGCACAAAAGAAAGTTTCTCCGGATCTGCTAAAGCTTACTTCTAGTTTTAACAAGGGGAATCATGTGGTACTGGGTGGGTCAGGTAACAGCCTACATAGAGATAGTAATTATAGGACTGAAGATGACCTAAAGTACATCAGTGGAAATAGCAGCCATACCAATGTGAAGTTTTTGGGTCTCTTTGATAGGCATGACAGGCCGCAGCTTCACAAGAGGGTGAGGAGTATGAATCGGCAGCTTGAACGTGCCTTATTAGAACCAAAAGCTGCTCACATTGACATGATAGATGTTGCTGACATATGTAGAGAAGGGTATACGAGGCATGGCCTGCATCTTAATTCTACTGGCAAGAGGGAACTGTCTTCTTGTATTGTCAATAGCAGTAAGGGTATAATTCCTATTGTAATTAGGGATAGGCATTGTTATTTAAGTTTGTAACAAATAAGGATTTTAGGCTGCTTAAAAAAATGTGTGTACCAAGTAACATCTCCGGTTCGACAATATCTTGCTAGCATCAGAATATTAGGGGCTTAAAAGTATGCTGAATTGCAAGTTTTTCTTGATAACATCAACCCCCATGTTATATGTTTGTCAGAACAGAAAGAGACTACAGGAATTTTCATCATTGTTACTGCATAGGTACTTTTTGGGAGCAGAGTATTTGCGAAAGCTCTTATAAGATGTCGGGGTGTGTATATACATAAAACAGAGTGTAACTTGTAAAGCAGAGGATGTTTCAAAGTTTTGTTTTGAGCAGGACATCAAAATATGTGCTGTACAACTTAAAATTTGAAGGACTGATGTAATGTTTATAAGTTTATATTGATCTCCAGCTGATAACTTCGAAAAACTTTTGGTACAGCTTGAAAAGTGCATTCATTATATAGACCAAAGAAAGACATATGTGGCGATATAAATGTAGATATTCTAGTGCCCAGCTCTTGAAGAAGTCAGCTTATTGATATCCTGGATACCTTATATTTTTGTGAATGAAAGTATAGTTGGTGATGTAACAGTATCTCCACTAATTAATGGGATTTCAGACCACAATGCTCAGTTGATCACTATAAACAGCTTTTATGTTAAACCTGAGGTACGGAATGCATATACAGTCCTGCCATTAATTCTGTCCCAAAGTTTGAGTTGCCGCCACAAACTATTAGGTTAGCACACCTGCCACTTAGCACTTTCCTGAGCAATATTATACGTACAGTTCCTGCATGCATGCAGTTCACAGCCAGCTGCCCCTTGGTTAAGATAGAGTGGGGAGTAAAGGAGAATCGCATCGCACTGGTTGCACTACACAAGTGTAACAAGACACCAGTACAGATTTTCAAGCTGTTACGATCGCTGCAAATTATACAGAAATTTCTTTATCAATGTATCAAATAATACACTAAGGGCCTGTATTACGATCTCCGGTTATTAGCCGAAGTTTGTTAGCTTTCAGTTATCAATAACTATTGGTTATGTTCAGTGCCTCGTATTACGAACTCGATTTACCTGTAGGTTTGTTACCCTGTGCATTATGGTGGAACGTGAACGGTTGGCAATATCTTCCACTAGGATTTTACCTTGTTTGTAACGCTATCTTGTGTTTAGAATATGTAATTAACTGGAAAACCAAACACATGTAGTAGCATCAGGCGTCTTGTTTTAACTTTTTATTAGCTGTTTTCTGTATATTTTCATTAATAGTTAATTCGTAATAAGGTCTGGCATAGTTCATTTACAGTTTAGATTTTTCCATAGCGTTAGATTCTTTTTCATAGCGTTAGGTTAGTGCTATAGGTTATATAGGTTGCGTTATATTAGTGTTATTATAGATTAGGTGAGATATATGGAGAATATATAGAATGCCTTGTTAATTTATGAACACCAAGAGATTTCCAGTCAAAAAAATGTTTAAAATAAGGCCACATAACTGCTTTTAATTCTGATAATAGTATTGCACAAATATAATTTGGCTAAAATCATTTGGTTAGTAGTTTATCCTCATGAATAAATCACCTCTTCTTATATAAATTATCATTTCACAGAGATATATGCAAAGAGAGAAGGTCCACAAATTACAAGTCATCCATGAATAAAAGCAAGGTTATAAAATATGCATTCTAGCACCAGTAACTTGATGCCTGATTTTCTTTTAAATGCAATATATTTGGCTAGTTATGAAGCACAATAACTAAGGCTTTCTTTTACGGAAACAGGTTGTAGCAAACTTACACTTCTTCTTGGCACTTCATAAACGCCACATTTCAGTCACAGCATTGTGCCCTTGATTGAAAAATGCAATTGAACAAATAAATGGCTTAATTTAAATACCACAGGATACAAGATGGGCAGGTTTTAACATTTCTTTACATGTGCAATTCGCAGCAAATATATTTATGTACTGCATTTGCACCATCTATAGTAGGTACGGCAAGAATCATAAGTAATACTTCAACTTGCATTGAGACAGCGCGCGCGCGCACACACACACGCGCGCGCACGCACACGCACACACACACACACACACTACATAAATCGCAATAAAATTAGCAAATGGTATTCATTAAGGCACATTGTAGGACAAAACCATTATGGTATTGTACATGTAATTAGCTATAATACATGAGTAAACAGCGTTTGCAATAACGGTTTGGACAGCAATACAAATTGCATAACCTAACCAATTTGTTTTATTCACTGCTTGCTTTACAGTTTGTTACTTTCCTCTGGTAATGCTTTAACGAAATGCAAATTAAACATTGCACCCACTAGTAGCAAAATCTAATGTTTACTACTTCAGCATGTTTCTGAACTTTTATACCTACTCACCTACACATACAGTATTGCGTGTACATTCCGGTATAGGTTTAACACGCATTGTTTATTACATTTATGTTCGTTAAAACATGTTGCAATATGGACGCATAAAATTTTGCATTACTTGCAACAAGTCACTACATGGGACACTAGAAATTATCATTCCATAACCTATTACGTAAAGATGCCTAATACTCATGTGGCGTATTTTAATTCATTTTCAACATCTCACAAATATGTGTGTGAAATTATCTTTCCGCATTCTAATTCTTTTAGCTCTTCTTCTAATAAATACTGTGCCAACATTTCATCCTCAGAATCACTGTCAACATTCAATCTGGCCTGGAGGTGTGCCGTGTGCGTGTTCGTGTGCGTGTGTGTAGGTAAACTCCAAGTTATCTCACTAACCGCTACACGAGGTGAGGGTTAGTTTACCAAAGGTCGTAATACCGACATCTGTGTGTAACTCCAAGTTAACTGTTAACCAACACCTTAACCAGAGATCGTAATACAGGCCCAAAGACTTCCTCTTTTGCTGACAGAGCTAGAAGTAGTCGGCCATGCACGATCAGAGCACCAGCAGTGATTAAAGCTGTTGCTGAGAGATTTCGGAGAAATCCGCACCGTAAGCAAAGAATGGCAAGGGAAATGAAAATAGCTCAGAGAACAATGCCACGCATTATAAACGAAGATCTTGGACTTTCAGCATACCGAAAACGAAAGGGACAGTGACTGACAGTAGCTTTAAGGCACATAAGAGCCACAAGAGACAAGAGACTACTGGAAAAGCATGCAAATGACAGTCACCACCAAATTCTCTTCACGGATGAGAAAATTTTCACCATGGAAGAAAAACTCAACTGCCAGAATGATCGAGTGTATGCTAGCACATCTCAGAAAGCTGCTGCCAAGAATCGAAGAGTGGAAAGAGCATCTGTGGTGGTTTGGTTAAGGGGTGTCATTTGAGGGTGTCACTTCACTACATTTCTGCGAACAGAAAGTGAAAACATGTGCCACCAACTACCAAACTGACATTCTGGAAAAGGTTGTGAAGCCCCTGAACACCACCTTGTTTGCAGCTAAGCACTGGATATTCCAGCAGGACTCAGCACCTGCCCACAAGGCAAAGACCACACAAGGAGAGCAACATTCCAGAGGTTATCTCTACCAGTGATTGGCCTTCTGGAAGCTCTGACCTAAGCCACTAGTCTACTGCTTATGGGATATTTTAGAGCAGACAGCCTGCTCTAAATCTCACCGCTATAACACATCACTAAAGGCAGATTTGGTGAAGGCAGCTGCCTCAATACCCCAAGATGTCATGCGTGCTGCGATAGATGAGTGGCCGGAGAGATCGAAGAGATGTGTAAAGGATATTTATACTTTGTGTAGTCTCTAATAAACAAGTTACATGCATTTGAAAGTAATGAGTCGGTAGTTCAAAAACAAACATCACTTAAATTATCCTTACTTGGACATGTTTCGGAGAACGTTTTGTCCCCATCGTCAGCAGTTATCCGACTGGTTGGATCCGTGGTTTCTTGAAGTGAGCTGGTTGTCTGTGGCGGCATCTGTTGTTTGTGAGATGAACTTCCAAAGAGAGTTTTCAGGTGGCAATTCGAACTTTAAAGTATACTGTTTTTTTTTTTTTTATTTTATTTTTATAATTAGCAACTTTTCCCAAACATCGAGTTCGGCTGCATTACTGGCTGATTTTAATTGTTTTATATTTGGTACATTTTCATGACTGGTAGACCAGAAATGGTGAGCTATTGCTGATTTTTCTATTTGTGATGCTTGTTTTTGAATTACCAACTCATTACTTTCAAATGTTAATGGTTTAATGAGTGAGCTAGAAATTGAGCATAATCCAGATAACTGGCGATTGTTTATAGATTCATCAAAGTTCAGTTTTGGGTGATGTTAGTGATGAACAAGGGAAACTGTTTCATCAAGACATTTCTGTCATGGAGAACAGGACCAAGGTTTTAAGGACCCAGAAATTATGGGGGATTATTCTTGATTTATGTGAGGGAAGCCTCTTGTGAGAAGTACAAGAGGAAAACACCTGCTACCAAGCACTTTTATGCAGAGTTATAGGTATCTCCCTTAAATATGTATTCCAAATATTGCAAACATATAAAACAACATTTTGAATTAATCTTAATTCACCATGATGTATAGTACTATACCACATACCATTATATCACAATAACAAATGCAGCATAATATCTTATCTGACAATTTGTAAGTGAGAACATAAATGTCTTCATATCTTTTTAACCTGACATGATAGGAGATTTCTGGTGATTCTCAAAATCAGCACATCTTTTTTCTTAAGAATCACCTACTTTATCACAGTGGTATGAAAAATTTTATTTTGCTGGGTAGGGTAATTAATGATCACAACAGATTTACTTCGTTGAAGATCTTAAGGTATTCAACAATTTATTCCATTATGTAGATGAGATTGATTTAAAACTTGGGCTCATTTTGTCTGCACTGTTTAGTTTACTTACCTCTAGCTTCATCTTTCAGTCTCTGCACCATTCCTCTCCACTCATCCTGCTCTGTCTCCAAAAGGGCATTGCGCTCTGTTGCAGAATTTAACCGTGCCTCAAACTCTGACACAGTCGTCATCATTGCCCTATCAAAATACACAGTTTTATAACTTTTGACATAACCAATAAATTCACTGACATGCACATCATAGTTTTGGAACAGTATTCCATGAGATTCTAAAATAATTATATAAGATGATCTCCGCGTGAGAAGGGAAGTGAGAAGGAATGGCAATAAAGTTGTAAGGTGAAGAAATGAGAAATAAGAAACCAATAAAAGAGTGAGTTAGAAATAATATAATAGCAAGTAGTAAATTTTAGTGAAAGAAAAATAAGAATATGAATAGAATATATATTTCTTTCATCTCATCATCTTTGATTTGCGTAGGCCTATTGCCTTTCAAAAACAAATATTTAATGACAGCTCGATACTCGATTTTGTCCATTTTCATAAAAACATTCACATCCACTCACTCAAACGACTGTTACATTAACAACTGAGCATCCAAAATGGCTGAAACTTTGGTGAGTAACCGTCAACAGATGAACAACGAAATTCACTACTGTCCGGCCGCTGTATCTACGGCTCTGACATTTAGTGGCTGCACGAGGTGGAGGGGGAAGGTTACTAGTACCAACATATAATAATGAGTAATTGAAAACATATCGTCAGAATTATCTTTATAATGAGAGTATAGGAATCTATTAGCTTCAAAACATTGAAATACAACTTGTAATTTCATTATCATGCAAGATATTCTTTACAACATCACTCCATTCAAATATTTCGTTCACACCTTTCACGCACACCAACTGCTTCTGTTGGTGATACTGGGAGTCTGTACATCCGGTGTCGTGGTCAGGAAGCTAAAACTTTCTGCTAGCGCCAATCAGCGTTGTCGCTGGTAGGCGTGGCTCCCGAACCCAACACCGTGTTGCCAGCTTAAATTTGTTTGAGCCACGTGGCCTAATAGCGGCTTGCGCTGGTGAACTTTCTTTGCTATAATTTTCGTGCGTGAACTCCGATGTTTAGTGTTCGTAAGTCCTATTGTTATCGCTGTTATAATAATATGGCCACTGGTTCGTGAAATATGCAAATACATGAAATATTTAAAATACGCATTGTTCCTCTGCTTGAAATTCCCGCTCAAGAACTGGCAACAGCCTGCTTCCCCCTCTCGAGAAATGTCAGAGCCGCAGATAGAACGGCCGAGGTATAGCATTGAATTTTTCAGTCTGACTCTACGTTTTCACTAGCTTTTATTTACAAGTGCTGCCATCTTCATGTTGAGGACGGAAACTTTTCAGACCACCCTCGTACATTCATAATCTAATCAATGAAATAAATCACTCGTTAAATTATATAATAATGTTATACAATGATTATGTGTACTATTACTAAGTAACTCTGAGCCATGCTGCAGCCTATCAGTCTCGTTAGCTACCTTCCCATTGTATCCATCTACAAGTAAATATGTGATATAACAGTTTCTGCAATTGTTTCTCTCAACTAACATCAAACAATAATAGTTTGCGAGAACAATCTGTACAAATTGAGTAAAGAAGGACAAATAAGAGAAATACAACAAATATTAATATCAATGTGTTAAACATACAATTAAATATTGAGATCTGGCACGCACACATGCACGCACTCAAAGTAGTAGTTTTATCTGGAAAGAAATACTTCTACCTTTCATACGCTAGCGATAATTAATATAATATTAAACTGTGTGGTCTTTAAAATTAAATGTATCTTGTTCCGAAATTAAATAATTTTGTTTGATGACAGTTCAAATACAAAAGCAGCAGCAATAATAATAATAATAATAATAATAATAATAATAATAATAATAATAATAATAATAATAATAATAATAAACAAAGGAAACCTGAAACATCAAATAAGAGTAACCATTATCTAATATGCGGCTATAATAGAATTAAACATTTAAGCAAGATGTGAAATAAAACGACTCATCTATAAATTAATAATTTAAGCAAGAAATAGTTTACATATTTGAAGCATCTATTGTTCGAAGCAGTGTTCAGCAATTATTTGCTCTAGAGGCTGTGAACATTACAACATTTCAGGTAACAAATTTACACAAAGATCGCACAAAATCAACCGTCATATATATGCTCTAGCTGAACCTGATCAGTTTAATAAGATAGTGTTAGCACTTTGTCCATTCACTTTTTTTAGAGAAATAATGCAGATTTACTTCAAGAATATTTAAAAAGTTCCGTCTTCCAGAGAACTGGTTCACATAGGCAATAGAACCATCACTGTGGTTAAATGGGCATGTGCTCTATGAACTCCACAATTGGTAGTTACTTCCTCAGGGTCAAAGATCACATTTACATTATAAGCGCATAAGATTTGCAGCTGCTTTAAAAACAACAAAAAGTATTATTACAGCATGCATTTGAGCTCCTCCTGTTAATAAAATTAGCACAAGAGTGCCATTAACCTCGGAAGTCACTTGGGGCCGTATTGTTGGCATGTGGGAGGCAGATCTTGCGAAAATAGCGTTCTTAAACAAAGGGTTAAAAACTTGCATAGATCTCTCCGATAACACAGATTATATAGTTGACATTGAAGTAGCTATTGAGGGTCTAAATACTGGGCACAAATCAGCAATTAGAAGTAAATGTGGGAAGATCTTAGAAAAATAGAAAGGGAAAGCGGTAAACCCAAACCATACTTGAAAATACTTAAATCTCTGAATAAAAAAGATGTTTATACGAAAGCAGACAAAAGAAATAAGACGGTCATCATGGACAAACAAGACTACATTTCCAGAATGACAGATTTATTGGCAAGTGATGAATTCCAGGAAATGAAGTCTGACCCTTTAAATATGTGTGTAAAACAGTTAAATGAAACAATCAAGGATAAAATGATCATACCAAAAGAAATTAAACACAGTTTAAAACCAGACAACCCTACAGTAGCTAACATATATGAGTGAGTGTGTGGTGTTTTAGGGCCCGTCGACAACAAGGTCATTTGGGCCCGGCTAACATATATGGATTACCCAAAATTCATAAAACAGGAAATAAGATGTGCCCAATCATTAACAACATAAACACACCCTGCTACAAACTATCCAAATGGCTAAACAAAAAATTTAAGGAGCTACCAAAATTTGAAAGCCACAGTATTAAACATTCGTTGGAATTCATCAACAAAACTAAAAATCTACAATTTTCTCCCACCGACCGAATGTTATCTTTTGATGTAATCTCTTTGTTCCCAAGTGTGCCAAGAGACAAACTCATGGAGTACATGCAAATATGGCTTCAGTCCCTACAATTAGACCAAAACATCATAGAGGAATACCTTCACTTAACAAATATTTGCATTGAACAGTCCTTTTTAACATTCAATAAAAAAATTTTCAAACAAAAATCAGGACTATCTATGGGCAACCCATTGTCCCCATTTTTGGCAGACCACTTCATGAGCTTTTTGGAAACCCATATCAGAAAAGGCATTCCCAATAATTTTCAAACATTGGTATAGGTATGTGGATGACATTTGCACAGTAGTAAATGAGAAACAAGTGGATGATGCATTAAAACTATTTAATTTACAAAACCCTGCAATAAAATTTTCCATAGAAAAAGAGACAGTGAAATCCCTTTCTTAGATTTGAAACTTACCAGATGTGTTACAATATGTATTATTACAGAATAGTCACTTATTATTCCTTCTCTCTTTTTACAGTCCATATCCACTTGTTTTTTACCTTACTTAAAAGCTGCTCTATGTTTTTATAATTTTTGTTTAAAACCTTGATTAAGCTAATTCTCCTATTCAACTTTGGTATTTGACAATTCTTGACAATTCTTTCCTCCACATCTCCGTTTCCTTACAATCCAACAGTATATGTTCTATATCATTTTTGTCCCCACATAATGGGCGCTCATCTTGTAGGTATCCATTTCTTCGACCTCTTAATCCCCATATCCCTGCTTTTAACCATGCTAACCCCTTTCTTTCTTCACTGCTCGTGCTATCTATATACATCTCCCATCCCAGCTATCTTTCAATGGAATATAGAAAACAAGCGATCTCTTCCCTGCTAATTGACTAAACCGTTTCTGGATCTCCATATCTTCAAATCTTATTCTAGCTCCTTTCCAAACACCTTTATAATTAGTTTCTCTTTCTCCAAATATCACCCAAATAATAATAATCGTAAATTCCTTACCCCTCCTTTATTTGGTAAAATTAGTTCTTGATACTTCAGGCATTGTTTCAACATATTCCCCTCCTCTAAATTCAATACTATATACCAATATTTTAGTGCCCTTTCTAACTAACCCTTTTCTTGGAACTCTCGCCATTTCAATTAGAGCTACTTCATTTGCAGTTGATATTGGCAGCCCTAGAACTTTCTTACAAAACCCCCTGTGTACATAATCTAAGACTTCCCATCCCTTTTCCAGTCCCCATATTTCAATACCATATAGCATTTGTGCCTCAACCACCGAATTATATACTGTCACCCTGGCGGCCGACTCGCGAAGCCGATAAAATAAATGATGGCCGGTGGAGATTCGGGAAACTTCGGGGCCGATCGTTACCGGAAGCGATAGACAGTTGAGCGCAGTGTTAGAGAAAATAAACAGTTTTGAGGTGATCTAGCAATTTGTAATGGTAAACGGTGTATTGCTAAGAAAATAAAGTGTAGTTTTTGCGTTTGTAACCTCGTCTTGTTATTTCACAAACCCACAAAGTCACAACTGGTGTCAGAAGTGGAACATACGACAATGGAAGCTGCATTGGCAAAGATTTTAGCGAAAATGGAAGAAATGAAGACGGAAGCGGCAAATAACAACCTGGCCGCGGAAATAACAGCGAAGACGGAAGCGGCAAATAACAACCTGGCCGCGGAAATAACAGCGAAGACGGAAGCGGCAAATAATTAACTTGGCCACGACAATGACCGCAAAGATGGCCGAACTGACCACAGAAATGAGGGCAGCGAACGACAGCCTGGCCACGGAGATGAAAGCGGCAAACGAGGCCCTTGCCGTGAAGTTTGAAGAACAGTTGGCCGGCGTGAGGGATAACGTGACGGAGCTGGGCAAGCGGATGGGCCAAGTGGACGAGCGCGTCGAGGACCTGGCGAGCCGCGTTGACGACCTGGAGGGAAAGGCTGACACCAGCGTCAAGTCCCTGAACGCCATAGTAGAGGACGTCGTCGGCAGGAAACTGAAGGATTTGAAGGCCGGCGCGCCGGGACGCGACACAACATCTGCGCGCGTCAAACCGCCGAAATATGACGGCGCGTCAACATTTGAGGTCTTCCGCCGCCAGTTCGACATAGTGGCCAAGCACAACAGATGGTCACCGGAGGAGGCCACACAGCTAATAGCCAAACTACAGGGACGGGCCGCGGAAGTCCTAAACGCGGTGCAGACAACGGCGGCGCCCAAGGACATCTGGGAGGCCCTGGAGAATCGTTTCGGGAACCACCGCTTAGCCGCAGCGTACCGCAGCCAACTCAAGGCAAAGTCACAGCAGCCGGGGGAGACGCTGCAGGAGTTCGCCATAGCGATTGAGCAGCTAGCTGGCAAGGCCTTGGTTGACCTGCCACTGGAGTTCGTATCCCGGGAAGCCGCCTACAACTTTGTCGACGGGGTACGGGACACGGAGATTCGTCAGCGCCTAATGCTCGGCGATTATAAAACCATCCACGAGGCGCTGACAGCGGCATTAAGGATGGAGGCGGCCAAAGTAGCATCTATCCCGACGTCGAGAACGAGGAGTGTCCGCTACGCCGGAGACAGAAGACCAGCTGAGGGACGCCGGCGAACACCTAGTGGCCTGTGTTGGGGGTGTGGACAGCCCGGGCACCTGCAGAGAGACTGCCCACACCAGGAAGAGCGGCCGGAAGAACGAGTAAGGCCCGGCGTGGAGAGGGGCACGTCAGCGCCATTACCACCATCCCCTCGAGTGACAATCCGCGCCGTCAGCCGGCGGATGGATGACCTCATCGCGGACGGCTGGGTAAGAGGAAAGCCGTGCCGCGTGCTGGTGGACACCGGGGCGGCCGTGACCATCACCAGACCTGACGTGGCGAAGGGTTTGCCGACAAGGAAGCCGAGCCGACCATACCAGTTTGTCACGGCATCGGGCGACACCTTGCCTGTGGAGGAGGCCCTGCTGGAGCTGACCTTGGGACGGAGTGCCGTGCGTTTGTGGGTGTTCGTCGCGAAGGTGGCTGAGGAGGTGATTCTGGGACTGGATGCCCTCAGGAGCCACGAGGCGACGGTCGACGTCGGCAGGAAGGTCCTGAGGCTCAACGGAGAAGAGGTTATACTCCGTCAGCCTGAAGAGCGTCTTGGAATCTGCAGGGTCGTCTTGAACGAAGACGTGGTTGTTCCCGCGAGGAGCGAGGTGATGGTGACGGCGCGACCGGAAGGCCAGACAGCACGTTGGGTCCAGAGGCAGCAGGAGTACGACTTCACCTCGGAACATCGCAGAGGGAAGAGTCACGGTAACGCGGACGCTATGTCCCGAAGACCCTCTCCAGAAGAGTGCGGCCAATGCACAAGAGTGGAGGGGAAGGAGCGTGGCGCAGCAGTTCGAGTAGTCACGGCAGTGCCTGCGGATGGCTGGGTTAGCGCAGGCCTGAGGAGGGAGCAGCTGGCAGACGCAGACTTGGGGCCACTCTTGAGGGATGTGGAGAACCTGGTGGACCACCTCCACGACATGCACGAGATGGCTCGCCAGAACATCCAGAAGGCGAGCGACCGCATGAAAACCCGATACGACAGGAAAGCCAACAGCCAAGGGTTCCAGCAAGGTGACCTGGTCTGGTTGTACCGCCCGACCCGGACCAAGGGACGCTGCCCGAAGCTTCAGCAGCCATGGCAAGGACCGTACCGTGTGGTGAAGAGGATTAACGACGTGCTCTACCGCATCCAGAAGGTGCCCCGAGGAAAGATGGTGGTACACCTGGATCGCCTGGCCCGCTACGAAGGCGCTGTTTGGGACGACCAGCCTTGAGGAGGGAGCAGTGTCACCCTGGCGGCCGACTCGCGAAGCCGATAAAATAAATGATGGCCGGTGGAGATTCGGGAAACTTCGGGGCCGATCGATACCGGAAGCGAGAGACAGTTGAGCGTAGTGTTAGAGAAAATAAACAGTTTTGAGGTGATCTAGCAATTTGTAATGGTAAACGGTGTATTGCTAGGAAAATAAAGTGTAGTTTTTGCGTTTGTAACCTCGTCTTGTTATTTCACGAACCCACAAAGTCACAATGCCCTTTCTAACCATTTCATTTCCATTTCAGGTGTTTTATACAAACATCCTCTTACAGCTGCCATTGCTGCTTTCCCTTTTGCCAGTGCACATTTCTTTTGCTTCTCCCATTTCCCTCCTGCATCAATTTTCATTCCTAAGTAATTATATTCACATACTACTTTATATTCTATTCCCTCTTTCTGCCACTTCTCATGTTTACTCAGTTTGGTACCTTTTCTAAAAACTACAATTTGGGTTTTACCTCTATTGACATTTATGCCCCAATCTGCACAATATTTATCTATTTCTAGTAAAGATATTTTTAACCCATTTATAGTAATAGCACCAATCACCAAGTCATCTGCAAACAATAATCCAGGGATTTGTATATTAATTACTGGCAAGAAATTGTTATTATTGCTTATATTTTTCAATTTATCATCTATGAACAAATTAAACAAAACTGGGCTTAACTTGCAGCCTTGCCTTAGTCGTTTTTCCTGGTGTATGTCCCTAGTTATTGATCCTTCTTCATATTTTATACAGAATGTGTTCTCTTTGTATAATCCTTTTAGAATGGTTACAATTTTGTTGCTAACCCCCTTCATGAATAATTTATATCACAGTAAATTCATCTCTATTCGATCGAATGCTTTTGAGATCAATAAAGGCCTTACATATTTTACCTTTTTTATATCTTTAATACTTGTCCACTAGTGTTTTTATGATAAAGACATAGTCCACTGTTCTCCTACCTTTCCTAAAGCCCATTTGATATTCTGAAAGAATATTGAATTCTTCAATCCATTTTTGCATCCTATCAGCCAGTATTCCGGTAAAATTTTTATCCACATTGGACAACAGTGCTATTCCCCGATAGTTGTTGGGTTTATCCAACTGCGCTTTGCCCTTGTATATCGGCTATATAATTGCTTTTCTCCAACTTTTCGATATATAACCTTAGTTTTCATAGAGTTAAACAATGATGTTAATAATCTGACCCTGTCCTTATCTTCGCACCATGCCTTAAGAAATTCTCCTGGTATACCATCTATTCCTGGAGCTTTATTTCTCTTAATTCTTCTAACCTGGTTTATTACTTCCTCTCCTGTTATATCCCTATATAATATCTCACTAAAGTTATTCTCTATTTGTGGGATTATCCTCCCCTTGTTACACTTTTCACATGCATATAAAATTGAGAAGTAACTTAACCACTCTTCCTGACTTATGTTTGATTACATTCTTTTATACAATGACTTTATACCCCTCCATATTTTACTCACATTACTTTCAGAAATAGTAGTGCTTAGGTTATCCACTTTCTTTTGTCTCCATTGGGATTTTTATTTTCCAGTAGTTCACTGTAGTGGTATTTACCTTGCAGATACTCTTCCTTCGAGTATCTCCTGTTTCCCACCACTTTACCAATTTTTCCTTTACTGTGTTTTTAATCATCCTACATTCCTTGTCAAACCAGCCATTACTAGTATTAGAATATCCTCTATTAGTATTAGAAGAGCATCCATTTTCATTATTTTCGTCTTTTAAGTTACTATGGATAATTTTGCTTATAACAACATTTATGCATTTAATTTAAATTTTATAGATACTAAATTTGAAATTAAGCTATATTTAAAACTTCAAAAGAAAAAAGAACTATTGTTGCAGACAATCGTTTTCTAAATCTTTGTTTAAAACATTAAGTAGTTCCTATATTTGTTAGAAAAACTATTAAATTTGATAATAATAGTATTCATAAGTTAAGTGAAGATTCTTTTACAAATATTTTTATTTGTTTAATATTTGTTGCTTCACTGTGACTAGCTTCATTTTCTGTGTGAACAGAATATCCTCTATCATTTTGATCCCCTCTCCTGCCCAAGTCATAATAAAGCTCAGAATAGTAATTGCATTTTCAATTTCATAATGATTTAATCTATGCATTATGCCCTGCTGGCATATTTCCCCTATATCTGATTCTAATGTGTACTCAAATTTACCAGAAAACATAATAAACTTGAATTTGGCATTCATAGGAAGGAAATACACATAGAAAATTTCATAAAAGCAGATGAATATAACCCAAGACAACACAAGCATGCTGTTATCAACAGTTTAACTTACAAGCCTTCAAACAAGATGGAATATTACTAAAATTAGGCAAGTGAGTCAACCTTGTATATACTTTTCTCCACTTACAAGTTTTTTATGAAGACTAGTTTCTGGGGACTTCTCCCCTATCGTCAGCTCTGTGGTAGACTGATGATGCATCCGGTGTCTGCATCTGGCTTGGTGTTGTGCTGCCATCTAACGTCCTGGTAAGTTTGATGACGTCATCTACCGCGGGAATTTAAAAATTCATCAAGAGGTCCTGTTTTTTCGTAATAAATATGTTTTCCCAAATCTGTAGTTCCAGAGGTTTCTTTGCCTGTTTGATCAGTTCTATTTCTTGTTTTATGTTGTGATTCTCGGACCAAAAGTGATGTGCTACGGCCGACTTGTCCATTTGTTTGAATTTAATATTTCTGAAGTGTTCTTTCATTCTTGTTCCTAGATTCCTTTTGGTCTTACCAATGTATATCTTGTCACAATCCTGGCAACTCATTTGGTAAATGCCTGATAATTGAGTTTTCGGTGTGCTATTTTTTGGAGGGTGGTTTAGTAAGTTGTGGATGTTGTGTTTGTTTTGAGGGGCTAATTTTATGTTGAAGCTCTTAAATATCTTTTCAAATTTTTTGAAGTATTTTGGATGAAATGTAAATTTTCCATATCTGGTGTTTGGGTTTTCTAGTTTTTTTAACGTAGTAATGTCCTTTAAGTATTTGTTTCTTTTGTGTCTATAGATCAGTTTTTTGATGAAATTTGTATTATAGTTGTTCAGTTCGGCAACCTGGTGTATGTGAGCGTACTCCTGTTCATATTCTGTTTTTGTTAGCGGAATGTTGATTAATCTGTGAACATCTGTGATGTTGTACTGGGTTGAATGGGTTGCATTTAATGTAATTGTCAACATGTGTTGCTTTTCGGTATATTCCAAATTGTAATCCTGTTGGTGTTCTAATGATTTTCCAGGACTTACCAGGACGTTAGATGGCAGCACAACACCAAGCCAGATGCAGACACCGGATGCATCATCAGTCTACCACAGAGCTGACGATAGGGGAGAAGTCCCCAGAAACTAGTCTTCATAAAAAACTTGTAAGTGGAGAAAAGTATATACAAGGTTGACTCACTTGCCTAATTTTAGTAACAATGGCACTCCACTTTCTGAAATACTTCTTTTTATTCTATATAAGATGGAATATATCAAAGGGTACAATATTATCATTCACATTGCAGAATACAATGGATTCCGTGCTAAATTGGTCTAAAAGAAAATGTATGAATTCAAAAGACAACAAAGATGCAAACAAGTAACTACTCTTTCCCCAATCAGCAATGAAACTTCATACACAAAATTTACATATCATCCCAGAGCTACACACCTTTTCCAAAAAGTCTTCAAAGAGCTGGTTAATGTACCTTCAAACAAGATGGAATATATCAAAGAGTACAATAATATCATTCACATTGCAGAATACAATGGATTCAGTGCTGAATTGGTCTAAAATAAAATTGATAAATTCAAAAGAAAACAAAGATGCAAACAAGTAACTACTCTTTCCCCAATCAGCAATGAAACTTTGTACAGAAAATGTACGTATCATCCCAGAGCTACACACCTTTTCCAAAGCCTTCAAGGAGCACAATATTACTTTGGCCCCCCAGAACAAATTTAGTGTACAATACCTTTTGAAATCACATAATACAAAGGAGATACCCACAGACAAAAAAAACAGGTGTGTACCAGATAAACTGCAAAGGCTGTGACAACTTTTACATTGGAAAAACTAAAAGGAACTTGAACATTAGGCTTAAAGAGCATTTTAGAAACACCAGGAACAAAGAAATAGATAAATTGGTGGTAGCGTACCATTTTCGGAAGGAGAATCATGATATAGAACGAGAAATCCACTTATTAAAAAGTGTCCACGGTCCAGCTGCCATTAACCATGTGGGAAAAAAATCTTCAAAAAGAAATATGAAAGAAAATTGTTTAATTTCGACACTACCTTTGAAGAAAACCCAAACTTCAAGTTCATCAAGGTACTGACAGAGAAGCACCTATCACCTCCAAGGAGTTCACCAAACCAACATCTATTAGTCGACAACAGCTGGTGATGTTAGGAAGATCCTAACGAAACGCGTTCTAGGTAAATACTAGCGATAAGTGGAGCATTGAGTACTACTTCGACTCAAAATTATATTAGAGTCTTAACTGTTTGACAACACTACATCACACTCTAGTAAGAAAGAACTAAAACTGATGGAACCTGAGCATTGTTCTAACCACAAAGAGAAGAATTTAATATGCCTATGAACCAGTACATTTTACTATACTACGGAACAGTTTTTAATCATACCATTTATTTCTTATAATAATTGCAATAACTCTATATAAACATGAATGAAAAACAGGGAATAAGAAGCAGTAACTAACATGAAAATTACTCAGTGAAAGATCATAATCATCCAATTATATTAACAAATATCACATAATGTGCATTATAATGAAACAAAATCTTAAGAATTGGAATAGTTTTAAATTATTACATTATTAATAGCTTGTACTCTAGTAATTTAAAAAATAAATGCATAATAAGTATAAAATAAATTTTTGGTTGAAAAACAAAGAGAAGTCAACAATGAATTAGGGGCTTTCTCACAAACCAGCATGTAACTCTGAATGAAGCACATGCCAAAATTATTGCATAAGAATCAATACATATAAAAGAATACTTTGTGCAAATTTATTTTTAAAAGTGATTGAGATGAAAGGTGTTTAGTAATAAGAAAAATGATTACAGTAAATTAGCTCTGCATTTAGTTCATTTATTCCCTCACCTAACAGTTGCACTTATTTACAAAGTGTACTGAAAAAGTTTTGAAACAGATAGGAAGGTTAATAAGGTTAATAAAAATTAACAACAATAATTAATAATAATAATAATAATAATAATAATAATAATAATAATAATAATAATAATAATAATAATAATAATAATAATAAAATTGGGACACTGATGGTGTGCCACTAGAATATTTTCAAGCATGGTGTCACGATAAAGCTAGACTGTAGTGTCTCACTAAACTTAAGAGATTGATAATTCAGCCTATCTATAAAGGAAAGGGAAGTGAAGATGATCCCGGTAATTACACATGAATAACACTATTGCCATACATGGGAAACATTTCTACAAGACTCTTGGCAGAGAGGATACAAAACTGGGCAGAAGTGAATAAAAAATCGTCGCCATTTCAATCGGAAGGGGCACCGAACAGTGGATAAAATATAATTATTAAAACGCACGTTGATAAATACTTGCAGGTGAAAAAAGGCAGACCATAAGCTATATTTATAGAGTTTGAGAAGGCATATGATAAAATGCATCATGCTTTGGTTCCATAGCATGGAAAGCGGCCTGGGATCGATCCCAAACCAGGGGGTGCAGATTTTAAGTTCTGGGTATAAGACCAGTGCCCACTCAGCGCTCGTGAGGAAATTGAGGAGCTTATGTTAGGTAAGCAGCCCTGGTCAAGAAAGCCAACTTTCCGGCTGAGGGTGCTGAGATGCTGACCACATCTCATATCAGTTGGATGATCGCCCACCTCTACCTTGCATATGTGGGCATGAGGCTGGCAGTTGGGTTGGCAGGCATTGGCCTTCAGTAGGCTGTCGCGTCATAGGTTATTATATGAATAATAATAAGTGAAGCACTGTAGTATAAGCTAAGGCTCCTCCCCTAGGGATGCTGCCTTATAGTAGTACTGACCTTGCTGGCGGGGAGGTCTGTGTGCTCTAATGAGACTGAGAGCTATACTGACAGTAGCTATGCTACCAGAAGGGTCACCCATGTCGGGCAGGTCTCATGCAGAGGAGCTGGATGAAGAATGTCCTATAACAACCTATCTCTCATACCCCATCCTGTTTCCACCGCTTTTTCCCTACCCAAGCCAAGATGGAAGGCATTGTGCTGAGGGCTGAATGGCACCAGGGATAGGCGGTGTCTCAAACAATCCCCTTGGGGAACCAGGTCGAAGCCCATTGTATCGTAGACCATCTACTTCTGCAGTGGGCTCCAGGGGTAGTGACAGATTATCCGCCGTAGTTCACTTCCTTGCAGAAGAGCTGGCACTTCTTCGCGTTCAGCTTCAAGTTGGTCGCCTGCAATCTCTGTAGCACCTTACTCAGATTCTCGAGATGGTCTTCAAAAGTCTTCCCGGCAATGATGATGTCGTCCAGGTATAGTAGGCAGGCGTCGTAAGTCAGTCCTCTCATCACTGACTCCATGAGGCGTTGGAAGGTAGCTGGTGCGTTGAAAAGGCCAAAGGGCATAACTGTAAACTGCCAAAGCACTTGGCCTGTCGAGAAAGCAGTCTTCTCCTTGTCTCTCTGGTCTAGAGCCCCCTGCCAGTAACCCGACTTCAGGTCCAGGGTCGAGAACCATCATGCACCAGCTAGCGTGTCCAGGGTGTCGTCAATCCGGGGTAAGGGGAAACAGTCCCTCCGGGTGACAGCGTTCAGCCTCCTGTAGTCCACGCAGAAACGTAGCTCGCCGTTCTTCGTCACCAGAACTACAGGGGAACACCAAGGGCTGTCAGACTCTTCAATCACTCCCCTGGATTTCATGTCGTCTACCATATCCTGTACCGCCGCTTGTTTCGCCAACGGAACCCGTCTAGGTGGTTGTTTGTGGCTTCCATCTTCTCGGTAAGGTTATCGTTAGCTGTCTTTATTTGTTTCAGATCTGCGGCCAGGTTGTTATTAGCCGCCTCCGTCTTTGCTGTTAGTTCCACGGCCAGGCTATTATTTGCTGCTTCCGTCTTCGCTGTTAATTCGGCCTTCATTTCTTCCATCTTCTCGGTGATGTTTTCGTTAGCCATCTTCATTTGTTTCAGCTCTGCGGCTAGGTTGTTACTTGCCGCTTCTGTTTTCGCAGCGAAGTTGTCGTTTGCTGCTTTCATTTCCGAGGTCAGTTCGGCCTTCATTTCCATCATCTCCAAAATCTTTTCCAATGCCGCGTCCATGGCTGTAATGTTCGGTGATGTTGTCATCCCACTTCTGACACCAATTGTGACTTTGTGGGTTCGTGAAACAAAGTCCAATTGCACAAACTCAAAAATGTTCTTTATTTCCACCGAATTACAGTTGGAACACTCGCCAATTACATAGAATTATGTAGCGCACACAATTAAAATTCACCAGTTCGTCTGTCACAGGTCCACTCTGCACTCGCAATTACGTACAACTCCTCCGATGCACGTACACAGTCTTCCAATCCGTTCACTAGCACGGCGCTCCTCCGGCTGCTCGCCAAGAACTAAACTCTCCTCCAGCCCGACCAGCAACTGGCCAATCTAGAAGTTCCGGGTTAGATTGAAATATCCTGGATGTTCCAGAACTCAGTGGGAGCGGAAAGAGACAGCACAGTGGCCTGCGATCCCTTCGGTTAGCGCTACAAGATAAATGGGTGGGCGTGGCCTGAATGCCTCCTGTCCCCTACCCAGCTCCAGTTGGTCGTACCTTCCGATAATTGGGTGACAATATTCTCTGTTCTCGCCGACTAGTTCAGCTCTGCTGGGCAAGCTGGAATCAGAGGAAATGAACTAGCTGATAGGCTGGCCAGGGAGGGCTCGGCCAATGCGTTTATTGGTCCGGAACCTGTCCTTGGTATTACCCCAAGAAGGACCAGATGTGAGATAAGATCCTTGATTGGGTATCACTTCAACATGGCAATTCATGGTGTAATCTTACTCCAGCTAGAAATGCTCGGTCTATGATCGAGGGACCTAGCAAGAAGAACAGCAGGATTCTGCTAACCTTTAGGGTACAACTTAGGAGGGTTGTTGGCCTGTTGACAGAGCACAACACCCTCCATCCTGGGCTCAGATAAACTGAGACCAGATGATATAAGAAGTGCCCACCAAACTTATCCTGTCCTCTTTTGGAGGCTAAGAGACTTGAATAAGCACTCCAGTAAAAGGGGCACAATGGGCCCAACATGTGGCCTACATGTGAGGGACCTAAAAGGCCCAACCCATTTCCTTTGATTCATTCATTCAAAAGCTAAGGCTCAAAGGGTAAAGTAAAGGATAGTGGTCATATTAATTGAACTGTGACAGAATACTTTCTGGATCAAATGTGGGGAAGAGGTTGTAGTCGGTTTATTGACATTCGTCACTTTTCTTATATTATTGAGGGACTAGTTTCAAAGGCTATTGCCTCCATTTTCAACCTCTCTCTAACTAGAATCTGTTGTCTGCACTCCTCTCTCTGGTGGTGGAACTATGAACTTCTTTGTCAAATTATCTACTGGTGGGATTTCAAAGTTCATTATGCAGTCCTTATTTTTCCATATGAATATGTTCTTCCATATATCGAGATTTAACTGTATTGGAACACCACAGTGAAGCGAAAAATTAATAATGTTCTTCCATGTTGTTAGTTTATTTTGGTTAATCATTCCTCTTAATTTTGGATTTGGATCAATGTCATGATTTTCATTCCAGAAATGAAATGCTACTACTGACTTTTCTTCTTGTTTCAATCTGATGTTTCTAAAGTGCTCTTTGACTCTGGTTTTTAGGATTCTTTTTGTTTGACCTAAGTAGCATTTTTCACAATTTTTACAACTTATTTTGTATATTCCTTTCTTGGAAGTGTTGAAAACAGTGTTGTTATGATAAATTAACTTTAAAGAGAGTCGATTAAAGACACTAGACAACACTTTTAAATTTTTCCGGAACATGTTTCTAAGGCTTTGCCTCTATCATCGGCCGGCTCAGTCGAGAGCCGGCCGATGATAGAGGCAAAGCCTCAGAAACATGTTCCGGAAAAATTTAAAAGTAAGTGTTGTCTAGTGTCTTTAATCGACTCTCTTTAAAGTTAATTTATTTTGTATATTCCGGATCTGTTAACTGATGGGATTTCATCTTTCGTTTTTGAATTTAGCAATTTTAAAATTGAATCTCCATTAGTAGGTGCCAAGATGATATTTTGTTAATAAGATCTTTTTAAATTTATTAAATGTTTTTGAGTGATATGTAAATGAACTGAATATGCTGTTGCTTTCTTTTACTTTTGTAAATGTGGTTGCTTCCTTAATGATTTTCTTTAATTTAGCTTTTCTAATGTTCTTAAACACCAGATTTTTGTTGAATCCATAGCAGAAGAAATGATGTTGATAGTGTTGATGGTTGCATGTTTGTGTGGAATTAGGTTGAAACTATTAGCATTTATGTAATTATCTGTGTGTTGCTTTTCTATAAATACCAAATTCCAGTTTCATTTTTTTTTTTTTTTTTTGTGATTTTAAGGTCCAAAAAAGGTAAGGTACTGTGACTTTGTGGGTTTGTAGAATTAAAAGTCCAAGTTGCAGAAGTAGAATAGTACTTATTTCCACCGAATTACAGCGAGTACACTTACAAATCGCGTACCACAGGCATTTATGTAACACTCACAATTACAATCCGCACTGCACTCGCTACTCAGCGTCTTGCCATACAACTCTCTCTCTCTATGCATCGCTCTCTCTCTATGCCTCTCTCTCTCTGCCTCTTTCTCTCTCCCCCCCCCTCTGCCTCTTTCTCTCTCCCTCCCCTCTCCCTCTCTCTCTCCCCGACTAAGAACTGCCTCACTCGTCCAATGCCTCCCTTATATACGCAGATCGCTATATCTGGAAGCTTCGTGGCTCAGTGAAGCATCATGATTTTTCCATATTTCAGGGGGAGGGGAAAGAGAAGTTACAGTAACTCGTGATACTTTTCTCCCCACCCCCTCAGTGAGCGCCACACAGACATATGGGTAGGCATGGCCTGAATGCTTTCTGTCCTCCACTCAGCCGCCAGTTGGTCGTGCCTTCCGATAATTGGGTGACACTGCTCCCTCCCCAAAGCTGGTCGTCCTGAACAGCACTAACGTAGCGGGCCAGGCGATCCAGGTGTACCACCAACATCTTTCCTCGGGGCACCTTCTGGATGCGGTAAACGTCGTTAATCCTCTTCACCACCCGGTACGGTCCTGGCCATGGCTGCTTAAGACTCGGGCAGCGTCCCTTGGTCCAGGTAGGGCGGTACAACCAGACCAGGTCACCTTGCTGGAACCCTTGGCTGATTTCTTGCCTGTCGTATCAGGTTTTAATGCGGTCGCTCGCCTTCTGGATGTTCTGGCGAGCCATCTCGTGCATGTCATGGAGGTGGTCCACCAGGTTCTTTACATACTCGGTCCCTGGCTGTTTCGCTTCCGGAGGGCTTCCAAAAGCCTGGTCAAAAGGGAGGCGTAACTCTCGGCCGAACATTAAGCTGCCTGGCATCATCCCCATGGTGTCATGTGTTGAGCGGTAGGGCAGCAGGAACAGTGGCACCTTGACGTCCCAGTATCGCTGATGGCTGGCAACGACCTTCCTCAGGTGTTCCTCTAAGGTCTTGATGTATCTTTCGACCATGCCATCCGACTGGGGAGGTGTCGTGCGGTTCTTGTTCACCCCAAGCCTTTGTAGTGCCTCCTTCATTAGGTTGGACTCAATATTGGTACCCTGGTCGCTGTAGAGCAACAATGGCGCCCCAAATCGGCAGAACACTTGCTCCATGAGGCAGTCTGTGATAGTCTTTGCCTCCTGGTTCAGGATGGCATACACTTCTGGCCACTTGAAGTAGTCCACGACCACCATCAGGTACTTGTTAACTCTGTCGGACACTGGGAATGGTCCAGGAATGTCGACAGCGATCCGTTCGAACGGCGCTCCGTTATACTGCTGCATTCGACCCCGCCTCCTTGTCTGGGGGCACTTCCTCCAAGACTTCCGGGACCTTACTTCGGGGAAGTATCAAATGTTCTCTCTGCGTCTTCCCATCGGGTGATTCCCATATCCGAAACAGCACGCCCTCTCTGATCTTCAACGAGCCCCATTGGTCCCAGTACGACTTATAGGTGGCGCTCCTCAGTGCAATGTCCTTCCAGGTTGGTCTTGTCCCTGCCTCCATTTCCCTCAAGAGTGGCCCCTAGTCTGCGTCCGCCAGCTGCTCCCTCCTCAGGCCTGCGCTATCCCAGCCATCCGCAGGCACTGCCATGATCACTCTAACAGCTGCGCCACGCTCCTTCTCTTCCACTCTTGTGCACTGGCCGCACTCTTCTGGACAGGGTTTTCGGGACATAGTCTGCGTTACTGTGGCTCTTCCCTCTGCGATGTTCTGAGGTGAAGTCGTACTCCTGCAGTCTCTGGACCCAACCTGCTGTCTGGCCTTCCAGGTTCTTAAAGCTCAATAGCCAGGTTAGGGCAGAATGGTCAGTCCTCAGGTGGAATGGGTGACCGTAGAAGTACTTGTGGAAGCGCTCCAAGGTCTTTACTACCTCCAGTAACTCTCGTCGGGTGACGCAGTAGTTCTTCTCTGCCTTAGATAGCGTCTTGCTATAGTAGGCAATCACCCGCTCGAGGCCGTCGTGGAATTGGGATAGCACGCCTCCAATACAGTGCTCGCTGGCATCGGTGTCTACACTGAAGGCGCCACCTGGTTGTTGAAAAATCAAAATTGGAGCACGGCACAGGGTCTTCTTCAGGTGCTGGAAAGTGTCTTTGGCGTCCTCCGTCCACACATAAGGCTGGGGTTCCTCTGTCAGGCGGGTGAGGGGTTTGGCGATGTTGCAGAACCCCTTTATAAAACGGCAGTAATAACTGCACAGCCCTAGGAAACTGCGCATTTCTCTCTTATCCTTTGGCCGGGGCCAATCTCTCACAGCCTGTGTCTTCTCTGGGTCTGTGGCCACTCCGGTTGCTGAGACTATGTGGCCCAAGTAGTTCACTTCCTTGCGGAAGAGCTGGCACTTCTTCGCGTTCAGCTTCAGGCTGGTCGCCTGCAGTATCTGTAACACCTTACTCAGATTCTCGAGATGGTCTTCAAAAGTCTTACGGACGATGATGTCCAGGTATAGCAGGCAGGCATCATAAGTCAGTTCTCTCATCACTGACTCCATAAGGCGTTGGATGGTAGCTGGTGCGTTGCAGAGGCCAAAGGTCATAACTGTGAACTGCCAGTAGCCTGACTTCAAGTCCAGGGTCGAGAACCACTGAGCAACAGCTAGCATGTCCAGGGTGTCGTCAATCCGGGGTAAGGGGAAACAGTCCTTCCAGGTGACAGCGTTCAACTTTCTGTAGTCTACGCAAAAGCATAGCTCGCCATTCTTCTTTGTCTCCAAGACTACAGGGGAACACCAAGGGCTCTCAGACTCTTCAATCACTCACTTGGATCTCATATCCTCCAGCATGTCTCGTACCGCCCTTTGTTTCGCCAGCGGAACGCGTCTAGGTGGTTGCCGAATAGGCCGGGCGTCATCGGTGTCGATGCGATGAAGCACTTTGTCCGTGCGGCCGTAGTCACTGTTACCGTGGCTGAAGACACGCTGGTATCGTCTCAGCAGTTGCCGAACCTTCTCCAGCTTTTCTGCAGTCAGGTGCTTTGCCGCCCTCTCCAGTAAGCCTTCTAGCCGGGGCCCCAGGTGTTACGTCGGCACCGGCTCCTCGGTCTTGTCGATTGCTGCCACGCTGACCACGGGCTCGCACGTCCCCAACTCCTTCCCAGCCTGGACATCGTGACCGGTGTCCGCTGTATTTAGCAGTCTCATTGTCACTTCCTCTGGGCACGGCAACAATGCTCTGGCTAAACATAGTCCATGTACTGGCGTCTTCTGGTCCAGCATCATGTTCCTGATTCTCTGGCCTTCCAGTCGTATCGTCACCACCACCTCACTCCTAGCGGGGACAACCACGTCTTCCTTCAAGACGACCCTGCAGATTCCGAGGCGCTCTACGGGTTGCCGGAGTATGACTGCTTCTCCGTTAAGCCGCAGGACCTTCCTGCCGACTTCGACCGTCGCCTCGTGGCTCCTGAGGGCATCCAGTCCCAGAATCACCTCCTCAGCCACCTTCGCGACAAACACCCACAGACGCACGGCACTCCGTCCCAAGGTCAGCTTCAGCAGGACCTCCTTCTCCACAGGCAAGGTGTCGCCCGAAGCCGTCATCAGCTAGTATGGTCGGCTCGGCTTCGTGGATGGCAAACCCTTGCCTATGTCGGGTCTAAGACGGTCACGGCTGCCCCGGTGTCCACCAGCACGTGGCACGGCTTCCCTCTCACCCAACCATCCGCGATGAGGCTGTCATCCATCCGCCGGCTGACGCCGCGCAGTGTCACTCGAGGGGATGGTGGTGAGGGCGCCGACGTGCCCCTCGCCACGACGGCCCTTACTCGTTTCCCGACTGCTCTTCCTGGTGTGGGCAGTCTCTCTCCAGGTGTCCCGGCTGTCCACATACCCAACACAGGCCACTAGGTCTTCGCCGGCGTCCCTCGGCTGATCTCCTGTCTCCGGTGTAGCGGACACTCCTCGTTCTCGACGTCGGGGTAGCCGTCACCTTGGCCGCCTCCATCCTCAACGCTCTCGTCGGCGCCTCGTGGATGGTTGTTTAGTCGCCGAGCATTAGGCAATGAAGTACCTCGGTGTCTCGTACCCCATCGACAAAGGCGTAGGCGGCTTCCCGGGATACGAGCTCCGGCGGAAGGTCAACCAAGGCCTTGATAGCCAGCTGCTGAATCGCCAGGGCGAAGTCCTGCAGCGTCTCCCCTGGCTGTTGCGAACTTGTCTTCAGCTGACTGCGGTAGGCTGCGGCTAGGCGGTGGTTCCCGAAACGGTTCTCCAGGACCTCCCAGATATCCTTGGGAGCCGCCGCTGTCTGGACCGCGTTTAGGACTTCCGCGGCCCGTCCCTGGAGGCTGGTTATTAGCTGGACGGCCTCTTCCTCCGGTGACCACTTTTTATGCCTGTCCACCGTGTCGAACTGGCGGCGGAAGACCTCGAACGTTGACGCGACGTCGTACTTGGGAGGTTTGACGCGCGCCGATGTGTCGCGTCCCGGCGCGTCGACCTTTAAATCCTTCAACATCCTGCCGACGACGTCCTGCACCATGGCGTTCGGGGACTTGATGCTGCTGTCGGCCTTTCCTTCCAGCTCATTAACGCGGCTCGGAGGTCTGCGACGCGCTCGCCTAACTCTGTGACGTCCTCTTTTACGCCGGCCAACTGCTCCTCAAACCTTGCGGCGAACGCCTCGTTTGCCACTTTCATTTCCGTGGTCAATTCGGTCATCTTCGCGGCCAGGTTGTATGCCGTTTCCGTCTTCGCTGTTAATTCTATCATCTTCGCGGTCATCGTCGCGGCCAAGTTGTTATTTGCCGTCTCCAACTTTTCTAGAATCTGTGTCAATGCAGCCTCCATCGCTGTAATATCCCACTTACTGACACCAGTTGTGACTTTGTGGGGTCGTAGAATTAAAAGTCCAAGTTGCAGAAATACAAATAGTTCTTTATTTCCACCGAATTACAGCTAGTACATTTACAAATCGCGTACCACAGACAATTATGTAACACTCACAATTGCGTAACACTCACAATTACAATCCACACTGCACTCGCTACTTAGCGCCTTGCCGTACAACTCTCTCTCTCTCTCTCTCTCTCTCTCTCTCTCTCTCTCTCTCTCTCTCTCTCTCTCTCTCTCTCTCTCTCTCTCTCTCTCTCTCTCTCTCTCTCTCTCTCTCTCGATCTGACTAAGAACTGGCTGACTCGTCCAATGCCTCGCTTATATAGGCAGATCGCTGTATCTGGAAGTTTCACAGCTCAATAAATCATGATTTTTTTTCAGACGTCAGGGGGAGGGGAGAGAGACGGTACTGCAACTCGTGATACTTTTCTCCCCACCCCCTCAGTGAGTGCCACACAGACATGGGTAGGCGTGGTCTGAATTCTTTCTGTCCCCTACCCAGCTGCCAGTTGGTCATGCCTTCCGATAATTGGGTGACAGTACAGTCTTCTTCAGTTTCTTCTGTGAATTGTATGTATCAACAGTCTCACACACAGATTAGAAAACCTACCCCTAAGCCAGCAAGAATATCAAAAAGAATACCATCAAATCTTAAAATAACATAACTCTAACTTCAAAAAAAGATTAAAACAGATCACAACTCTTTCACCAATGAAACAAGATATTTGATTTGCTAAATTTACTTACCACCCCTGGGCCACAAAAAAGTTCAAAAATATTCAACAAATACAATATAATATTGGTACCAAAAAAAAAAAAAACAATTACAACATTAAAAACCTACTTAACAGTAATAATACTGATAAGATAAAACCAGAAGATTAGTCAGGCATTTACCTTAAGTGTAAAGAATGAAAAAATTTACATAGGGAGGACAAAAAGAAATATAGGCACTAGAAAGAAAGAACATTTTAGGCACCTAAGATACAAAAATATTGATAAGTCTGCAATAGCAGCTCATTTCTGGTCTGAAAATCATGAAATTGAAGTTAGCACCAAATTACTAAAATACGTACAAAAACATAGTGAACTCATCAAATGGGAGAGAATATAGATAGAACATAAAAACCAACTAATGAACTTCGAAATCCCGCCAGAAGACAACCCCACATTTAAATTCATCACAAAATCAACAGATGGCAGCAGCAGCTCTAGAACTACTTACACCACTGGATCAAGCTTTAGTCGCATTAGAGCCCATGATGCAAACGATAGTTCGCGAAACATGTCCTCAATATAGGTACGTAAGTGAAGCTGATGTGTAATAAATACGACTCATCTATAATTTAATAATTATTTCAATTCACTGTGGTGTTCCAATACAGTTAAATTCCGATATATTTAAGTGACTTGATTTGGTTTACTTCTTCGAAAACTGTCATATCTGCTCCAACTTTGTTTGCTATTTTAATGCCATCAGTGTAGATGTTGAAGTAAGTAATTGTGTCAGCAGCTTCTGTCATGTTCATTTTAATTTTTTGAGCTGGATGGTTCCATTATTAAGTTCCAGTGGTGAGTCATAGTTTTCTTTAGTTTTTAATGTTTTGTATAGGTCTGATTTTCCTTCTATGGTTATTGCTATATATACTCCTATGTCACAGGATGCATCATATGAGATTGTGCGGTAAGCTTTTGCTATCTTGATATTGATTAATCTTTGAACTCTTTGCAGTTTTAATGTGTTCTTGACTCTACACAGCTTCTACCCATAATGGTGCTCCATATGTAGAATAGGTGTGACTGCCCCTTTATTTATGATGCATGTCTTTAGGCCCATACCACACTGCAGTTTTGCTGTTTTGCCCAGTGGGTGTATTCGGTTTGTTGCTTTTTCTGTAATGTGGCTGATGTGGATGTCAAAACTTTTTGTCTATGCATATGATAGGTACTCGATTTCTTCCACTTGCTTTAGTTTTTTATTGTTTATATAGAGATTGATTACTTCATTATTTCTTGTTTCCTTCATATTACCATGACCTTGGACTTATTGTATCCTTTGCCCATCTATTTTCCTCAAATCTTCATTTGCATAAGCTTTGGCTTCCCTTTTCCCTTTAGTTAAAATGAGGTCCTCTGCAAATGCTAAGACTTGTCATATTAGTGTAATTCAAGTTTAAGAAATTGTTGTAGAGTAGAGTATATTCCAGTAGCGTAGTCCGCTACATGATCCCTGTGGGCAGCCTCTTTTCACTTCCTTTTGTATTTTATATCCATTTATATGAAGTACTGCCTGTCTATTTTAAAGTGGTGCATAGTTTGTATACGTTTTGGGGGCATCCCAAGTCCTTCAGATTTTTAAGAATGCCTGGCCACCATGCTGCATTGAATGCACCTTTAGCATCCAAGCTTGTCATGGCTATGTAGTTGAATTCTTTAATGTTTACCTCTACGAATTCTTTCAAGGTCATTATCATAAGACTTGAGTGTATCTGGTGGGATATTATTTCTATGAGCATCTTCTACAGTACTTTGCCTCCTACATTAATCAGGCTAATGGGTCTGTATTTTGAGACTGTACTGTGTCCTTTCCTGGTTTGATTATTGGTATCATCGTTTTCTACATTGCTGGGAAAACTCGCTGCTTAAGACATTTATTGTATATTCTGGTATAAAACGAGAGGAAGTTCTGATGTCGCTTGTCAATCTGTCTTTGCCTGGTGCTTTCCTGGGCTTCAATCCTTCCAGGACATATAAAATTTCCACTTGGATAAATTCGGCATCATCTATGGTATCCATCAGTTCAAAGGTTTGCTGTCTAGTCACTTTGTAGTAGTCAGTGTCTTCCAAGTCATCAGCTATAAAGTGTTCAGCCATTAATTGATTGTGCTATGTCAATAGTATAATAACCATCTTTTTGGAGTGTAGTGAGCGTAACTGGTTTTCAAATTTTTCCTGCTGCTATTTTGTAAACTACACTCCAGGGGTTCGATCCTTCCCCAAATTTTTCCACGATGTAAATCTTTCAGTATTTATGATGAATTGGTACTCTCATTCTCCTAAGTATTTTACCCTTTGTTCTTCTCAAAGCACTATGCTGTTTCTGGTGTGCTGAAATTTTCTTCTGTGTGTGTTAATGCATTTCCTCATGACTTAATTCTGCAGTCCACCATGGGACTGATTTATATATTTTGAAAGGTTTCTTGTCCCAGTAATGGTGCGAAAAGCTTTCACACTAGCCTTATTTATGCAGTTAAAGGCTAAAGGTATGTTTTGTTAGGTGTTTGCAGAGTTTGTCACTATTCCAGTTTTGTCTTTTGTGGTATTAACACACCCGAATGTTTCAATCAGATTTGCAGTACTTTGTTGAATGTCTGGAATCTTCCTTCATTTACAATGAACCTCTTACTTATATGATTCCTTGCATAATTTGGGGCCATTTTGCCTATCCCAAAATATATTATTTTATGGTCGGATGTGCTCTTTCTCTCCACATTCCCATTTGCATATATACTTCAGTTGCCAATCATTAGTTATTATGTCGACCCCGGCTTTTACCTCTGATCATCTCAAACGTTGGTGTTTCACTGGAGTCGTTTACTATGTTGAAGTTGTTGGTTTTAATGAATTCTCCTGCTGTCTGTCCCCATGGGTTGGTTTGTGTGTTGTTCCAGAGAGCATTTATGATGTTACTATTTACTAAGATTATTTATTATTCCTTTATTGCAGTTCCTTTCTAGGATATCTTTAACTTTTTGTAGATCTTCGATTCTCTGTGTGTGTGTGTGTGTGTGTGTGTGTGTGTGTGTGTGTGTGTGTGTGTGTGTGTGCATGTGCGTGTGCGTGTGCGTGTGTGTGTGTGTGTTAAGAGCTTGTCATTTGAACCCAAGGAATAGTATAGTTTAGTTTTGTCAATCATGTGGAAAAACACTGCAGATAAGTGTTCACAATTCACCTAACATTTATCTGGATATGAACATATTGCTGCTGTGACTCATGTGAATTCACAAGAGTTACTGATATGTGAACTGGCTTCTTCAAGTATAGAACTGAAGTGTTCCCAGTATTATTTAGATTTATACAGAGCATTTGCAGCCAACATTCCACTCAAAAAAGTAAATAACACTCAACTTAGGATCTTTTTTACTAAATATATCAACATGAGCCTCATGAAAATCAACTTAAGAAAGAACTACCTTCCTAAGTGCTGTGATGAAACTTAGCAAAAAATTAGTGCAGCATGTGAAAATGAAAAATTATGGGTCAGCATCAATGAAACTCAAGATTCAAGTTTCAGAAAAATAGTAAATGTTGTCAATGTAATGAAAATTGACGAAATAGTGAGCAGTCATATTTAGTGGCATGCAAAGAACTATCTGCAGCAAATAATATAACAATTGTGGGGTTACTAAAATAAGGCGAGTCATCCTTGTATATACTTTTCTCCACTTACAAGTTTTTTGATGAAGACTAGGTTCCCAGAAACTAGTCTTGTATATACAAGGTTGACTCACTTGCCTTATTTTAGTAACAATGGCACTCCACTTTCTAAAATACTTCTTTTTATTCTATAAAATTGTGGGGTTATTTAATGAAGTATGCATAAGATATGGCCAAATAGTGTAAAATGCGAAGTATTACTCTTTCTCACAGATGCTGAACCATACATCATAAAAGCAGGTGAGGTCCTTTCCATGAGTTTTCCAAAACTGCTTTATGTTACTTATATAGCTCATGCTCTTCATAGATTATGTAAATGTAACAGACTTTTGTATCCCAATCTGGATAGGCTTGTATCAAATAAGTATTAATTTCTTCAGAGAAAAACAAATCCCATCTTAATCTTCCTCTTCCCCTTGTGCCAATGGTCATGCCCTGGGACACTTGGTTAAGCAGGTTTGTAATACAGCACAAATTTTGAATGTTTCACATCCACTGTAAATGAGTTCGACCAAAATGATGCAGCATCCTTTGAAATAGCTCGGGCTTTATTGCAAGATGGCAAATTAAAAAGGATTTGGCATTTATATCTACAAATCTAAACTTTTTGTGTGACTCCATACAAAAACTAAAAACTTCAACAATTCTTTATTTTTGGGAAAAATTCATGCCACAGCTGGATTTTCAACCACAATCTTCCGCTCTTAACCAGTGAGTTAATATGGCAACCTGCCAGCATGAGATTAAATTCTCCAACTGACTTGTATTTTTCCCAGTGAATCACTTGGGAGTTCTCATATACTATATCTCCTTCCGGTTGCTCTTAACCATTGAGCTACCATGGCAAACTGCCAGCATGACAGCACCAGGAGTTCCATGGTTCAAATCCAGCTATGGCACTGAATTGTTCAGTCTGACTCTACCTATCCAAACCTCGCCCTACCAAGGGTAGCATGGAAGAACAATTTCCATCAATTAACCTAGGACTTAAGTACTTACAGCATAGTATGTCGCACAAATGGTATCTTACTGTACCTGAGAACTGCTAGTGGTTTACTGGGAAAAATACAAATAAGTTGGAGAATTTAATGTCATGCTGGCAGGTTGCCATGGTAGCTCAATGGTTAAGAGCAATTGGATGGAGACTAAGAGATCTGTGGTTCAAATCCCAGCTATGGCACTGAATTTTTCAGTCTGATTCTACCTAGCCAAAACCTTGCCCTATACATGGGTAGTGTGGAAGAACAATTAATTTCCATTAATTCAACAAATCCGTTGAGTGAAACAGTTAAGAAGGTGAAGGCTACTGAAATAAAATTAAGTACATTACCAGGGCTACAAGTACTAAAAGACAAATTTATAAATGTCTTTGAGAAAAACAATGGTTTTCAAAATCTTTTTAGACTGGCTCAAATCATGGAAGGTAAACAGTAAGTGATTTCGAATGTGTGAATGTTAGTGACATCTCTGTTTAAATATGCAAGTCTGTATCCTGTGATGTAAAAACATGATGTATAAAATACTATTTAGAGGCAACCGCAATGCATCTATGATGCGACAATTTGGAGAAGACTTTTGTTGTCCACTGCAATTTTAAGGAATCAAGCTAAGAGCTGCTATCCATTTACAGGTGGTAGAAGTACATCATTTTCTCTCATTTCTGTGAATTTAAGTGAAAAATTAACATTTTTATCAAATAGTCTGATTTTTTATGAAATATTTTAACATTTTTAGCATATAAAATACATATTTTAACTTCTCTTAGCAGATAGAAATCTAATGATTAGCCTTAGGCCACATCATTTTGGCTGATATACATGCTTCAGAATTTGGTTAACATCAAGGGATTATAGAAGGGTGTTTTGGGGGAATAAGTTTTGAACAAGGATGTGCCACGTAAGACACTGTAAAGTTTTAAACATGGAGGAGAATCCTCTATATGGAGATTAAAAATGGCATTACCATGGTCTGGGACAAAAACTATTGTGTTTAGAAATTGAAAGAACTTATGTGTTTGGAGGAATTTAGTAACAGTGACGTCAAAATTAATCGCAAAAACTATTTGTAGTTGGTTTATTGATACTCGTCACTTTTTTATATTATTGAGACTAGTTTCAAAGCCAATCGCCTCCATTGGCCAGTTGGAAAGAGATTGAAAATGGAGGGAATTGCCTTTGAAACTAGTCTCAATAATATAAAAGGTGATGAGTATCAATAAACCAACAACAAATAGTTTTTGCGATTGAAAGAACTTGTTACCTCTGGAAAAGAAACAACTAGTGTTTAAGTCAAATCAGTCACATTCCTGCTTAGGTTTTATTCATTTACTTCAAGGAATCACCTGCCTCGGTAGCATAGATGGTAGCATGTCTGCTTCTCGTTCAAGAGGTCCCGAGTTTGAATCTTGGTCATGGCAAGTTACCTGGATAAGGTTTTTCTGGGGTTTTCCCTTATCGTAAAAGACAAATGTCGGGTATAACTCCAAGCTCCATGGACCCTGGGCTCATTTGAGCATCATTTCACCCTTTTCAATTCATCATCCGATATGACAATGTTGGAGGACGTAAATTTAAAAAAAAAAACTTCAAGTAAACTTAAAAATACTTCAGATATACAGTAACAACTAACAGTCAGCACTACCTTTTGTGAACTCTGATTTTCTGAAATATTTTCTTTTAGGGAAGCATCAGTGTATTATGAGACAGCACAGTTCCAGAAGTCAAATGTAAATATAACAGTACATGTACCACTTGCATCATGTGGATAGCTCACTCAGTAACATGATTAATTATAGTGAAATGCTGCTGGTTTGATTCCCTTTGCAAAATAGTTTTCATTTTTGTGTTTAAAATGAAAGAGGATGCATTACCAAACAGCAAACAGTAATTTTAATTTCTGAATTATCCAGAGGAAGACACAATCAATTTTAGTATAATGAAGTCCTCTCTACATATCACTTTGCATTGCAGTGTTTATAATTACATATTGTTCACATTTATACATTTAATTAAACAGCACCAAATATCGGCATAGTGCCATTAAGAAAGGAAAAGGCATCATATCATTTCACCGCACTATATGAACAAGAATAAGTTATTCTTGAGCTACTCCTGAACAGTAAGTAAACTATATAAACACTGAACATAAAAGCAACAATTGTATGAAATTATTAATTTATAGATGACTCGTATTTATTACACATCTGCTTCACTTATGTACCTATTTTGAGGACATGTTGCGCAAATCATCGTTTGAGAAACATGTCCTCAAAATAGGTACGTAAGTGAAGCAGATGTGTAATAAATACGACTTATCTATAAATTAGTTATTTAGCTTCACTGTGGTGTTCCAATACAGTTAAATCTCGATAAATTGTATGAAATGTTTAATACAATACCAGAATATTCTATTAAGAAAAATTATGATCAAGCTGCCAACATAAAAACACACAGGAATCACAGGGGGCTAGTACAAGCCATTTCAAAACCTCATTACCAAACACCTTACTGTAGTTTTTGTTGTAAATTCTTCTTTTTCTTCTTTAACTACCCTAGTTGCACCACTATCATGGTGTTAGGGGATTCTTGTTCCTTTATCTTTTAAGATCAGGCCTGAGAAACTGAAGCTTTGGATCTGATACAGAACCAGGACAGGTGATCAGCCTCATGAGTTGTAAATTCTACGCAAGGATATATAAGAAAATATGCAGGAAGAATATAAACCAGAAGCTGTAATTAAATAAATGAAGAATGGACAAGATCTACTCTGCCACATTAAGAAGATCTACAAATGTAACAATATACATTATGTATGTATATTATGGTGATTTCAATGGTCATTCACCAAAATGGGAATACAAAGACTAAAAATGTCTGTGGCAAAACTATATAAGATTTATTAAATTCTAACACTTTAGATCTTAACTACAAGAATGGGGATTGCCCCACATACCTACACTATAATGGCCAGTGCACTAATCCAGACCTATAATTAGTATCTTCAGATTTAAAAGATAAGAAAACACGTGAAATCATTGAAGACACAGGATCTGATCATAGAGCAGTTATTGCATCCATAATACTTCATGACAAACAAAATATTAGCAGGCCAAAGTTGAAATACTCTTGGAATTTTAGAAAAGCAAATTGGACAAAATTTACTGAGGAAACTGAACAAAATCTTTACTCCGCTCAGCATGAAGCATCTGTAGATAAACTCAATAAAACAATAACAAATATAATTCTTAAACCAGCAAAAAAAATGGAGGAAAAACTAAAAATTACAAACCCTTTTGGAATACAGAACTATCAAAATTAAAAGAAGAAAGGAACATAGCAAGGAAAAAAGCAGAATTCTCCAATAACCCAACAGATACACAGGAATGGCGAAGAAAGGCAGCAAAATGTAAAAAAAAAATTCATATTGCCAAAAAAAAAAAAAAAAAAAAAAAAAAAATCTTTCATTGAATTTATTGAAAAAGCTGATTAGAGAAAAGATGCAAGAAAAGTATACAGATATATAAGTAAAATTAATTGTCAGAAAGAAACAAGGAAAGAACCACTCAAACTAAATGGGAAAGCACTTCAAATTACTCTATTTCTGAAGCCTTTAATAATATTACAGCTCTCAGCATAAACTTTCCTCTGAAGCAAAAAGAAAACAAAGGCAGATTAAAAAAGATCTCAAAAAATTTAAAAAGTGCCCAGAACAAACAAACAATATATTCAGCAAAGAATTCACCATAAGGGAACTAAATCATGCCATCCATGAGTTGAAAGATAAAAAGTCTCCTGGACCAGATAAAATACATGCAGAATTTCTGAAACACCTAGGACCAAAAGGAAGAAAGGTACTACTGAAATTATTTAGTATATCATGGACCTCTACTGTACCTACAGAGTGGAAAAATGCAATGATTATTGCACCCGACAAAATAAATAATTTCAGACCAATTTCCTTAACGAGTGTCATTGCAAAAACAGCAGAACGTATGATTTCACCAAGGCTAAATTGGTTCCTAGAAAGTAATAACATATTAACAACTGCTCAAACAGGATTCAGACAACACTTATTTACTAAAGAAAATACAATTCAACTATCCCAAGATGTCAAAGAATCTTTCAACAAAAATAAAGATACGCTGTCAGTTTTCATTCATTTTGAAAAAGCATACGATTCAGTATGGAGGTATAAACTTCTTGAGAAACTTTCAAAACTAGGCATTCAAGATAACATGTTAAATTGGATCACTCAATTTCTCTCTCAACGTTTCTGTGCTACAAAATATAGTACATCCAAATTCTGACAAATAAAAATGGGCCTACCACAAGGTGCAGTACTGAGTACAACCTTGTTTAACATCTACATCAATGATCTTCCCGCGGCTGTATCAAACACAGAAATAAAGACAGCACTTTTTGCAGATGACATGATCATGTGGACATCTTCCCCACAAATAGAGAAATCCAAAACTTCAATGGAAAAGGCTCTGATACTATTGGAAAAGTGGACTGACAACAATTTGATGAAAATACTGATAAAACATTCCAAATATTTAGCTTAAAAAAGAAAATCCCTAAACTAAATCTGCAGTTCAAGAAAACAAACCTGAAACAAACATATGAAACAAAATATTTAGGAACAATTTTTTATTCAAAATTATCTTGTAGACATCATATTGAAGCTGTAGTAAACAAATCAACAACAAAATTTTCAATTTTGAAAAGATTAGCTGCAGTCAAGTGGGGCAGTAATCTGGAGACACTGAACACCACATACAAAACATTCATCAAGCCAATAATTCTTTATAATGCAGAGGCAATAATTACAGCAAACAGTTCTAACATAAATCACCTAGAAGTATGCCAAAATCAGGCCCAGTGACTAATAACTGGTGCAACAAAATCAACTCCAATCACGGCAATGCAAGCCTTAACTCGGAACTATCCAATACATCTAACTTTAGAGGAGCAGGCACTAATACAACATGAAAAAATGTTGCGGTTAAAAACAACAAAATGGGAGAAAGATTACTACAACCAATCAAGATGAAAACACAAACAAGTTTCCTACACAAAGTTATGGAATTGAAAACAGATCTGTATCTTCCTAATTCTAAAAAAAAAACATTTTAATCAAAGAAAACCCACTGACTTTTGAACCAATTAATATTCAATTAGATTTAGAACAAATATTTACAATATCTGAAACTTCCAAACCTGTAATAAAAGCACTAGCATTAGAAACTGTGAACAATAGATATCCCCCTGAAGAATGGTTACATATCTACACAGATGGATCTAACTTGGACAACAACTCAGGAGCAGGAATTAAGTGTGCACTGTTCTCATTCTATCAACCAGGAGGATACCACACAACAAATTTGATGCAGAAGTAACGGCTATTCATATTTCACTCCAACACCTTCTATACAGAATAGATAAATTCAAAAATGCTGTCATACTTTCTGATTCTAAAGCAGCACTATGTGCAATAAGTTCATATAAAATGAGGTCAATCCAAATTAAAGAATGTCACAAAATGATCCAACAACTTCAAAAACTACAGAAAAGAATTGTATTACAGTGGATACCTGCACATTGTGGAATTGCTGGAAATGAATCAGCTGATTTTCTTGCCAAAAAAGGTGCAAATTTAATTCAGAACAAAAGTAAAAACTTACCCTTTACATCCATAAAAAGATTAATCAAAAGCAAATATAAAAACAATCAATATCTAACAAAGCCAAAGATAAAAAATGGAACATTTTAATTAAAAATCCAGAAATTATTCCAGAAATCCCACGTAAAGCTGCAGTAACAAATTTTAGATTACTTACAGAACATGATTATTTGGCCAAACACTTACATAGAATAGGAATTTATACAAGTCCAAATTGTCCTCTGTGCAACAAAGAAGAGGAAATGACTGAAGAACATCTTCTAACCTGTGAAGCCCTACCGGACCCACTACACAGAAATATTGGAGAGCAAGAGAGCTAATGGCTTCATTGCCAAAGCCTAGCATTTGAAAACAACAACATTATGTATGTGTGTATTTTTTATTATAAAGTCAAATCAACAACAGCCTAAGAGATATAGGGAGTGATAAAATAATTAATTAGATATAAACAGTTCAAACCAAATGACCATAAAAGAAGTTCCAAAATTATGGTAGTTTACCTGTGAGATCGCTCCAAGTCATCATTCTTTTGCTCCAATTCTCGAATATATTTTAGCAGTTGCTCCTCATGTTCTCTATAATCTGATATGGTGCTTTGTAACTCTGCTATCTGTGTATTGTTTTGCCTTTTTATCTGTTCTATATTGTCCTGCAAAGAAATTAAACTTAAATCAGCACAAGTGGGAGGATAAATTCCAAGGAATCTTCCGCACATTCCATAAATAAAACAATGCAATACAATACTTTATTCGTCACATTACACTTACATAGTTGAGCAGGTGCTCAAATTGGTGACTCGTCAAAATATTAAACCTAAACTTTAAGATCAGAAATAAGTCTACAATATTTACAATACAATATGTTACAAAGTATAATAAAGCAAGAGAATATTAATTATGTACAATATCTAGAGTATATAGTTTTCCAAAAGTTGAACAGACACTAAGATACGATTGAGATCACAGTGCATCATCCATGTATTCCTGAATTGAATAGCATGCTTTGTTGGTCAATAAACTTTTGACTGTTTTCTTAAAAAGATTTTGGTTTTGGATTTCCCTAACTGTTTGTGGCAATTTATTATATATTTTAATCCCAATATATTGTGGACTTTTCTCGAGCAGTGCTAACCTATGAGTAGGGTATTTTATATCTCAAAGTATAAACTTGGAAGAAGCGTAGGGACAGTGAAGCACAAATTAGTACAAAAATGAATCGAGAAGATATTGACACATTGCTTCACTCACACTGTTTATTCACAGGACATGTTTCAAGAGCTCTTGCTCCTATCATCAGCTGATACTCGATTACTGTGTACATATAGAACTAGATTATACATATAGAGGCAAGGTTGCGTCGAAATTCTTAATGTTTAAAAAAGTGGTCTGCAGGATGCTCTATAACTTGAATGTGTCATGTGTATGATTTTCTTTTGAATTCGAAAAAGTCTGTCCAAGCCTGTTGCTATTTTATCTGATTTAGAGGAGAGACAGGGGCATGGGGTTTATCAGAATAAAGAATTACGTTTAAGCAGAGAGTGAGTCGAGAGAAGATGGAGTGTAATGGCACAGTTATTAAGTTCACATTCTTTGCACACATAACACCAGATATCACAAATTGATATGTTTTCAAATTATGTTTTCAGTGAACTGTCAACAGGCTTTTCCAAAAGACTTTCTTTTTAATTTTATGGGAAGATATCAGAGGTATTTATGGTGGTAGTGCGAAACAGGTTTATAATACATTCTTGTGCAATATCGTCTTTCTCAATTTCTAATAAGTATTTTAAAATCTGGAGATTTTGTAGGTGGAATTTGATTTCGACAAGTCCATCAGCAATACCAACTTCACTTTGTCTACTAAGTTCCAACAGAGTTGAAAAAACTGCAATATTCCCATCATTAACACAATCAATCCAAAATAACTTTCTTATAAAACCACCCTTTTTTTAATGAGCTTTAAAAATGTTTGTCAAAACCTGGGAGTTGAAGATTGATTCCGTTAAATTTGTTGAATATACCCATCAAATAAACTTTTTTTTTGGTTGAATTTTTTATTTCAATTGCTCAGCACAGTTAGTGCTATACAAATTGTGGAGCTATATAGGTAATATATATAATAAAATTAAAGTATACAGGGATAGAGGATACTCATATTAGAGTCCTCAAGCAAACTGGTCTAATTAGTGTGAGTATAAATTAAATAACTTCACTACATAATAAATAAGCATTATAGAAATAAAATGTCCTGTGGCAAGCGTGCCTTCAGTCTTGGTGCAACATCAAGGCGATGTCCCAGCTGGAAGAATAAAGCACCTGATACATAAGGAAGGTGAGCAGAGAATCTGCTTGTCGTTGTAGAGATGTACTCATTAATGCTGACTATGTCCAATTCCCTATGCAGCTGTGCATTCCGGATGTACCATGGGGCGTTTACTGACAATCGTAATATCCTGTTTTGAAACACCTGGAGTTGGTGAATATGAGTAGGTGATGCACATCCCCATACAGGACTGGCATATAGAAGTAGTGATCGTAGAATACTCTTGTATAGTAGCGGCGTACATTCGACTCATAAAGAGGATGTGGTTGAGGATGGGATACAACTTGTGAAGACGAGCATAGACTTGATTTACTTTGCTTTTGATATGTGTACTCCATGTCAGCCGATGATCAAGATGGACATCAAGATATTTGACTGCACAATCAGAAGGTAACCAGGGGACTTCAGTGTTATAGTCGTATATTTGCGGGAGCAGTAGGCCTGCACAAGGTGAAAAGCTTAAGAAGACATTTGCTTGGATTAAGTGTGATATGCCAGCAAGATAACCAGTGCAGGAAAATCTCCTGGGAAGATTGTAGGGTTGCAACGGCAGTTTCAATAAAGAAGTGTGAGGTAAAGATGACTATCATCAGCAAACAGTGTGGTACTTGTTGCAGGAAGTTCAGGCATGTAGCAGTATATAGACTGTAAAGAGGCGCAAGGACACTACCCTGGGGCACGCCGGCTAAAATAGTACGGGGTGAGGAGTGCATTGAATCAAGACGCAGAGAAAATTGGCATTCCTGAAGATAGCTAGTAATCAAGCTAAGTAAGTAGAGCGGAAGACCTAGGTCATGTAGTTTATAAAAGAGGCTGTCGTGCCACACTCTATCAAATGCCTGAGTGAAATCTAGGAATGCTGCCACAGTATGCTCTTTGGCGTCAAAGCTACGGGTAATATGTTCAATAAGTCTCAGGAGCTGATGAGTACTAGAATGATATTGTCTAAATCCAAACTGTTGGGGAGGTATAACTGAGGTTTCAGAAACAAACCGAAGAAGTCGTTTTTGAATGAGCTTTTCCAGAAGTTTGGACAGAGTTGGTAAAAGACTAATTGGTCGATAGCTCTGTGGGGAACTAGGAGGTTTGTTAGGCTTTTGCAATGCAATGATCTCAACACATTTCCAGGCTTTAGGATAATATCCAATGTAAAAAATTGCATTGTATAAAGAGGCCAGAAAGGCGATGGTCTTCTTTGTGAAGTGTTTCAATACAACTGGTGGAATAAGATCGTTTCCAGGGGCCTTCTTATTGGGCAGAAATTGAATAATAGATCGTACCGCGCTAGATGAAACCCACCTAATGGGCAACGGAGCTGTAGGCTGGGACGTACTCAGGTGCACCTGAACATGTGCAGTGAAGGAGAGATCAGATGGCAGATTAGATGTGAACGTAGATTCAAAGTAGGCAGCTAATGTTTCGCACTTTTCCAAGGTGGTGTTGCTGATTAGATTGTTGACTCGAAGCGGTTGACTTGAAGGCGGTTCCCGGAGTATCTGTTTCGTCACTTTCCAGAGCGAGCTGTCTGTAGGACAGATGGTTGAGTCGAAGTGTTGATAGCTGCTGTAACAGTGCTCATCCAAGGCATGCTTAACCTGGCGAATGAGCTGGTTAAGACGTTGTCATTGCCAAGGTTTCCTATGGCGTTGCCAAAGACGACGCATTTGGTGTTTAGCTCGAATCATCTGGAGAAGGTGATCTGGTAACTGTGGTGATCTGGTGCCATGGCAATAAGAAAGGTGTTGAATGGCACATTTTACGGAGGTGTGAATCACGTCTCGAAGATGCGCTACAGCTGAATCAATATCTGTAGGGGTAGCAATAGTGCGAGGTATGTGTAGAAGAGTATCCATATTTCACTGGAAAGCATTCCAATTGACAGGCCCAGTGATAAGACGCTCTGGTGGCTGTGTTAATATGGGATCAAAGCAGAATTTAATAACCACCAGGCAGTGATCAGAATCAAGTTCTGGAAGAGGTTGCATGTAATTTGGGAGTGAAAATTGTTTAACCGCTTCGCCGATGGCCATTTAAACCCTTCAGGGGCTGGAAACGGATACCGAATAAACAGAACAAGACATTTAAATTGTTAAATGCTGTAAAAATGCATCATACATACAATTCCGTATCTTCCGTATTTATTAAGTTATTTAAACGAAACAAAAACTGGTTTAAAACCCATTAAAGGCACTATACATCTACAGTAACAATAAAGTAGCGACTACATTAATAAATCGTCGAAATTTCACTACTTTGTTTCACTGTAGCAAAAGCCATTATTTGCGCCGAACGCGCCTAATATTTGAATCATTTTGTTTTGTGTGTATACGAACCAATGTATGTATGTATGTTTAGCTAAGCAAGCGACTTCTCCGATTCAAGTTTAGTTTATTTATGCTATACCAAGCGATAGTCATACGAGTATATGTTGCATTACACTGAAAAGAAAACAGTCAGCATCTGTTATTACAGTGTTTCTCAACCACGGTTTCTGGTAGCCTTATGCAGCTGTTTTCGCTCAGCATTTTAGTTATTTATCTCTGTCTGTGTTCAGAGTGATTTCTTATAGCTATCAAGCGCTAAATGCATGACACATTTGAAATTGTTAAAATTTCAATGTTAACCATGGCTTATCCCCGTAATGTAGCAAGCGTATGATGTATAAAGGCTTCTGATATTACTGTAGAAAATCTGGAATATTTGTTGTGCAATTATGAAGGAGATGTTTAGGATATAGTTAGCAGTGACGTGTACTGGTCTACAGATGGCATGTTAGCTACTCCATTGTTTGGGGGAAGTGGCGGGTCAAATATGGGTCATGTGGATCAGCTATTACTAGCTATCCCTCTTTATGAAAAACAGTTAAATGGTAAAAAAAGTATTTTTATACCACTGGATGTAACCATGCACAATTGTTTAGTAATTTTCAGAGCTGTAAATTCATGCAAGATATTCATCTACCTGTACTTGCGCGTATAAATAGCTCGTAACCTAATTGAGTATTATAATACTCAGAGGTAAGGGGTAAGAAATTCACCACGACATCATCCCTCATACTTGAGAGAAAACACTTTCCTAAAAGCACAACACCCACAACCAAAAAAGCGGCAATCGTTTCGAAAATGTCTAGTGTGTTGCGAAAAAGAAGTTCGCACGGAAACCAATATTATTTGGTGTGAATCTGCAGATGTGCTCTTGGGTGTTTACCCCGGTTTGGAGGTGTACAAATCAAAAGGAAACCTTTAAGGGTATGTTTACATCCCATATAGAACTAATTTAAATTTATTGTAAAATAGGAAGATTAAAATAATTGGCGTTAAATGAGCACTAAATGCATGTATGCGCAGGACGTCTATACACGTCCATATCAGTTTGGGGCATTTTAACTTGGACGTCATATGACGTCCATATCGGTGAAAGGGTTAAGAAGACCTATGTCCAAAATATCTGGTAGCACAGCATGATTGTAAGAATAAAATGTTGGCTCATTCGGAGCAATCACTTGAAGAGCAGAATCTAGCGTGGCCTGGAGTAGACAACGTCCATTGGGAGTGGTTTGACGACAGCCCCATCCTTATGTTTACTATTTAGATCACCTAGGAGTATAGTGGGTTGGTTGTCGTCGAATAAATGTTGAATAGATGCAGGATTTAGCCGGCGGCATGGCTGCTTATACACTGCGATAATTTTAACTACAGAAGCGTTTGGTTGAGGGAGTTGTACACCCACAACTTCAAGATCAGGCACAATTGAGAGATAAACAGAATGATGTTGAAGATGACGTTTCACAAGGATGGCAATACCACCAGAGGCAATATTTGCAATTCTGTCCTCCTGATATATGAAATAATTTGGAATCTTGAAGGTTTCAGAGGTAAGCAAGTGAGTTTCACCTATGCAGGCAATATCAACATTTTGGAGATGTAAGAAAGCCGTGAAGGAGGATCTTTTCTCCCTCAAACCATTGGCATTCCAATTTAGCAATGTAAGTTGAGAGAATAAGCAATTATGGACTGCCATTGCGCAATATGAACTCAAGAAAAGATGTAATATAAGGAACTATGCGTGGAAGACAGGGAGTCAGAAATGAGCGAAGAGCATTAAAAAGGCTCATAAGACAGTCAGGGTCAGGCTGTTGTGATGCTGTAGAAGAAGAAACAATGTCTCTGGGGCCAGGTTATTAGGCGTTTCCTCATGGGCTTGTCGCGCAGAGGAGGATTGCACAACAGGGGAGGCCGAGTGAGATGAGCGTAGAGGCGGAAAGTGTTGCAGTGACATGGAGGGTGGTGACTGTTGAGGTTGGGAGCTAGCAGTTCTGGTGGGCAGTTGCGAAGGAGTCCTATTTGACTGTCGCCCAACAGTCCCTGATGATGAAACAGATGGTGACTTTGACGCCATCTTGAGAAAATATGAACATCCTTTGAAGTTGGCAGGATGATCACCTCCGCAATTAACATATTTAGGCGCAGCAGTTCGTGGAACAGTACAGTCTTTATAATGATGTTGTCTGTCACAGCGCACGCATCTGGGTGCAAGTCTACAATAGTTCTTAGTGTGTCCATAATGTTGACATTTAGTACACTGAGGTAGAGTGCATGATGTACGTCGTTGCTCCACTTGCACAATGCAATGACAGAGGCGAGTAAGATCAAAGATTTTCATACCGGCTTCGGATTTGTTTACTTCCACAGCACATAATGGCATGGGAGACCTGTCTTTGTTGTATAGTCGATTTACTTGTAGGACGGGATAGTTAAGTTTGACCAGTTCATCAAATATTTCTTTGTTGCTTAAAGAATACAGAACATTCCGTATAATAGCACTTAACTTGGTGGTATCTGGTGAGCGGAAAGTATGGTACTGTTGTTATAAGTGTATAGGTGCTTGACAAATGAATTCAACTTCAAAATGCTTCACCAGATTGAATTTCAATTTTGTAAGGAGGAATTTTATCTAATTTATCAGTACAAAAACAAGTCAACACACATCCTCATGATAACTAGCTCACCTCAGTGTGCAAAAACAATTGAGTGTGCATACCTCCAATCTCCTCACACATTTTTTTGAACAGATGGCAGTTCCGTGCATATGGACTTTAAATTGACTACTTTTATAGCAGTGTTCAATGTTTTGTATAAATCAGGAGTTATTTTTATTGCTACTAAATTTTCTCATTTAATTTTAATCTTATAAAATTCTCAGGAATTTTAAAAGTGTCCTCCCCGTTATATGTTCTGATAATTGTTTACAGCCTACAATTTCATCAGCAATGGCACCACCAATAATGTCAAAATACCAAACATATTTTGGTAGTACAGCATTATCAGACAGCCACCGATTCAGAAAACTGAATTACATATCCTTTGTCTATTGGAATATTTTCTACTATTTGGCCAACAATATCTTGTGCCATATCATGAACTCTATGTCCATCACTTATGTCAGAATTTCGAATAGTTTTGATTACTTTAGTAGATATTGCTATATAAAATAACATCTTTACAATATATAATACATTACAAATCACATAACAAGTACTGCTTATTTATTTATGCAGTAATTATATCCTTTAAGATATTCATCAAGTGAATAGAAGCAGCTTTCTGCCCTCCACAGAACATAAAGTGATGCTCTTAATGCAAGTTATTTACTTGTTGGGGTCGTTTGTCTAGATATGTCCTAATTAAATTATTTGGTACTCCTTGTATCCCACAGTGGTTCGGTTTTTCTAGTAAAAGCTCATGTTCAATGCACTCAAATGTTTTCGAAAGGTCGAGGAATATACAACTGCTGCTTTCATTGTTATCCAGCTTGTTTATTATATAATCAACTTTCTTTCTATATAGCATTTTTTGTTGATTAATTTGGGAATGGTCCAGCTATGTCGACAGTAATGCGTTCGAATGGCACTCTGACATTGTACTGCTGCATGCAACCCCGGCTTCTCGTTTGGGGCCCACGATTCGCCGCGCACACGTGACATTGAACGGCAACATCTCTCAGCATCTGTTCAGAGCCTCAGCCTGTAGTAGCTCTGTCGGAGTTTGTTGATCGTCCGGTTTGCTTCCAGGTGTCTTCCTTAAGTATTGGCATGCACTTCTGAAACCTCCTGGACCTTACTTCGGGGAAGTACCAACTGCTCCCTCTGCATTTTCCCATTGCGTGATTCCCATACCCGGAACAGCATGCTCTCTCTGATCTACAATAAGTTCCACTGGGCCCAGTACGACTTCTATATGGCGCTCCTTGGTGCCATGTGCTCCTAGGTTGGTCTTGTCCCTGCCTCCACTTCCCTTAAGAGTGGCCCCAAATTGGCGTCCGCCAGCTGCTCCCTCCTCAGGCCTGCACTATCCCAAACGTCTGCAGGCACTGCCGTGACCACTTTGACAGCTGTGGCATGCTCATTCTCTTCTACTCTTGTACATTGGCCACACTCTTCTGAACAGGGTCTTCGGGACATGGCACCTGTGTTGCCGTGGCTCTTCCATCTATGATGTTCAGAGGTGAAGTCCTACTCCTGCAGCCTCTGGACACAACGTGCTGTCTGGCCTTCCAGGTTCCTAAAGCTGAGTAGCCAGGTTAGGGCGGAGTGGTCAGTCCTCAGGTAGAATGGCTGACCATACAGGTACTTGTGGAAGTGCTCCAAGATCTTTACTACTGCCAGTAGTTCTCGCCAGGTGACACAATAGTTCTTCTCTTTCTTTGACAGCATCTTGCCGACGTCGACCCTCACCTCGTGGCGCCTGAGGGCATTCAGTCCCACTATCACCTCCTCAGCCACCTCCGCGACGAACACCCACGGAAGCACGGCACTCCGTCCCAAGGTCAACTGCAGCAGGGCCTCCCTCTTCACGGGCAAGGTGTCACCCGATGCCGTCACAAGCTTGTATGGTCGGCTCGGCTTTCTCGACGGCAAACCCCTGGCCACGTCAGGTCTGATGGTCAAGGGTACCCAGGTGTATACCAGCACGCGACACGGCTTCCCTCTCACCTAACCGTCCGCGATGCGGCTGTCATCCATACGCCGGCTGACGGCACGCAGTGTCACTCGAGGGAATGGTGGTGATGGCACCGACGTGCCCCTCGCCACGATGGCCCTTACTCGTTTTCCAGCTGCTCTCCCTGGTGTGGGCAGTCTCTCTCCAGGTGTCCCGGCTGGCTAAAACCCCAACACACGCCATTAGGTCTTCGCCGGCGTCCCTCGGCTGGCCTTCGGTCTCCAGTGTAGCGGATACTCTTTGTTCTCAACGTTGGAGTAGCCGTCAACTTTGCCGCCTCAATCTTCGATGCTGCTGTTAGCGTCTCGTGGATGGTCTTGTAATCGCCGAGCATTAGGCGCTGACGAATCTCGGTGTCTCGTACCACGTCAACTAAGGTGTAGGCGGCTTCCCAGGATACGAACTCTGGTGGGAGGTCGACTAAGGTTTTGCTGGCCAGCTGCTAGATTGCTAGGGCGAACTCCTGCAGCGTCTCCTCTGGCTGCTACGCTCTAGATTTCAGCTGGCTGCGGTAGGCTGCAGCTCAGCGGTGGTTTCCGAAGCGGTTTTCCAGGGCTTCCCAGATGTCCTTTGACGCCGCCGCTGTCTGTACCGCGTTCAGAACCTCTGCGGCCCATCCCTGGAGGCTGGCTATTAGCTGTGCGGCCTCTTCCTCTGGTCACCACTTGTGCTTGGCCACTGTGTCAAAATTGACAGCGGAAGACTTCGGACGTTGACGTGCCGTCGTACTTTGGAGGCTTGACACGCGCAGATGTGTCACGTCCCGGCGCGTCGGCCTTTAAATCCTTCATCCTCCTACCGACGATGTCCTCCACCATGACGTTCAGGGAGTTAGTGTTATTGCCGGCTTTTCCCTCTAAATCGTTAAGGCGCCCATCCACTTGACCCATCCGCTTACCCAGCTCCGCTACGTCATCCCTCACGCCAGCCAACTGCTCTTCAAATTTTGCGGCGAGGGCCTCGTTCGCCGCTTTCATTTCCGTGGACAATTCGGTCATCTTCGCGGTCATCGTCGCGGCGAAGTTGCTATTTGCAGCTTCCGTCTTCGCAGCGAGGGTGTCATTCGCTGACTTCATTTCTTCCAACTCGGCGGTGAGGTCGTTAGCCGTCTTCATATCTTTCACCTCTGCTGCCAGGTTATTTGCCGTTTCCGTCTTCGTTGTTAATTCGGCCTTCATTTCTTCCATCTTCTCTAAAATCTTTTCCAATGCAGCCTCCATCGTCGTATGGTCCACTTCTAAAACCAACTGTGACTGGGTTCGTAAAATTAAAAGTCCAATTTGCAGAAATTCAAAATGCTCTTTATTTCCGTAGAAATACACTTTGTATTGCGTAACATACACAACTCGATATTCAAGGTCGTCGACCACAAACAAAAGAGTTCACTTTCAAAACACAGCTGCACCCGCATTATTATCAATCTCCGATTACGACTGTCTACTGGCGAGTCACGGCTTCTTTATATATGTACCTCTACTCATATTTCTAGAAATTAATCGAATGTTCTGTAACAAAGAAGAAATCGAAACTTCCAGTCAGCTATCTGTCTCTTTATCTGTTTCGGCAAGCTTTTATCTCCGCGTTGCACTGTCTGTCTCTTTGTGCGCGCCGGCCGCCTCGTCGCAACAAGGCGATCGGCAACAGTATTAAAAATTTACTGCATTTCTCTAATAAACATTGGGTTGCAGGTACTTCAGATTTTAATCGTTAGATCACTCACACATTTGTACTCTCATTCATACTTCAGGCTCTGAGAAAGATGGAGACTCATCTTAGTTGGAGAAAAGTCCCCACCCCTAGCTGAACCCGGGACTCCATGCATGGCCGGCAGGTGCTCTACCAACTGAGCTACGGGACCAGCCAAAAATGTATCATTAAGCCCCAAGGGAGGATCGAATTCCCGACTCCTGGTTTACAAGACCAGTGCTCTAACCACTGAGATATGGAGGCTAAATTACTATGGAGGCGCCGGTCCCGGTAGAATTCTTGGTAACACAAATCATTTTCTTAGTGGTTACAGGACAAGCATTATCTAGAACGGTGTTTCTCAAAGTGTGGTCCGCGAGGGGATGTCAGGGGGTCAGCGAGTGGGTCCCTTAAGTTATAATGTTGAATTAAAACTACACAGAACGTAGAATTGAACTTACTGAGTCACTTATCTGCTCGGTGCCAAACTATATACGTTATACTTCACATTTTATGCAGCTATGTCGTAACGATGTAACGCAGCAAGTAAAATCAACGTAATAGATGGGAGCGTGTAGTGTAGCGTTATAATAGCAGCGACGGAACCGTACTAAGCGTGAGCGGTTAGCTGCGGCGCGGGTGAAGTCAGACAAGCCACCGCGCGCAGGTCTGAGTCAGTACGCACGCACACCAAACCAGTCGTTCTCGCTGCGTTGAAGCCAGTGATGATAGTGTTTGACTGTCCTGACAGTTTATAATTGTGAATCGTGAGAATTTATTCGCGTCGTTCAACATGAATCGTTGGTTACAGAATGGATCAATTAAACGTAAGCCTTCAATAACTGGCGATCAAGAGGAAAATTGTAGTAGTGAGCCTACTAGTATAACTAGTTACTGTTCTGCCGATCTGCGAAAAGGAAACCGGCGAAAATACTGCGAAGAATATTTAACTTTCGGGTTTGTTCAAACTGGAACTGAAGATGAACAAAAACCTCAATATGTTTTGTCTTATGATGTACTATCCAATGACGTAATGAAGCCTGCTAAGCTGCGAAGACATTTAAAGACGAAATTTCCGGAATGCATCGGTAAGACACTTGATTATTTTGAAATAAAAAGTAAAGAGATGAAAATATGTAAATCTAGAATAGAAAAAAAAATTCTACATGAACCAGTAGTGAAAAAGCAACACTAGCTCCCTATGAAGTAGCGCTACTCATTGCTAAAAGAGGCAAGCCTTATGACATTGCACAGTAATTAATATTACCAGGAGCTAAAAAGATGTGTAACATAATGATTGGTGACTCAGCTACCAAAGAGCTGAACATAGAACCACTATCAAATGATTCAGTTAACCGTAGAATTGTTGACATGTCTCAAAATGTCCTGGACCAGCTAATTATGAGGTTAAAGTCAACAACAATGTAAGCTTTACAACTTGACTAAAGTACCGATTTCACTGACAAGTCTCACTTGCTACTTTTGTACCTTACGAACACGAGAAAGAGCTTGTTGAAGACCTATTGTTTTGTAGGGAAGTCTTGCATAATACTGCTGAGGATGTCTTTAAGACACTTGATGGATTTATGTCAGAGCAAGGTCTTTAGTGGAAAGTTTGTGCACACGTAAGCACCAATGGAGCCACAGCGATATCTGGACACAGCATTGGATTGAAAGTGCGATTTCAAGCTGTCAACCCTGAGATTAAGTGGACTATGTTGGATACAGAGAGGCGTTAGCTGTTGAAAAAATCTGGCATATTTGAAGGAAACATTAGAAGAATTGGTTAAAATTGTGAACTACATTAAAGCCCGTCCTCTTAACTCACGGATATTGAAGAAACTAAATGAGGAAATGGGAAGCAAACATAAACAACTGTTCTAGCTCACAGATGTTCGCTGGCTTTCTTATGGAAATGTTCTTTTGCGAATTTTTGAATTACTTGATGAAGTGAGGCTATTTTTTGAAGACAGCAAGCACGAAAAGTTTCCCCTCCACGAACGACTGTGACTTTGAATGGTTGTGCGAAGTGGCATATTTAGCTAGTATCTTTTCACACTTAAATGAACTAAACTGAAAATTGCAAGGACCAAAACCAGATATTTTCACAGTACATGAGAAAACTGAAGCAATGATAGGAAAACTTCAAGTGTGGAAAGGTTGTGTAGGAAAGAATTCCTTAGGCTCCTTTCCAATTTTGGAACAATTTCTGACTTCATCAGAAGAAACTTTGCCCAAGAATATTGCAGAAGCAATAGTAGAACACCTGAATGGCCTATCAAAAACTTTGAGGAAGTACTTTCCAGCACCGGCAGACGATCAGAATGAGTGGATTAAGTATCCTTTCCAGGAGAGAGAAAGAGGGGGAAAAAAAAAAACAACTTGGCAGCATTGATGAGCTTTCAGAAAAAGAACAGGACCAACTAATAGTTATTTAACAGCAAAGGATAGAAGGTTGTATACCAGGAAAATGAATTTGCAAAGTTTTGGTTTCTGGCGCAGAGTGAATTTAATGAACTTGCTACCAAAGCACTTAAGTATATTGTACCCTTCCCAACCACTGTGCAAGCAAACATTTTCAGTGTGGTACAACATCAAGCCATGGAAAAGAAACAGACTTGCCAATGTAGAAACTGACTTAAGAGTAAAAATCACTAACATTAAGCCCAGCTTAACTAAACTTATTCAATAAAAAACAACAGTTCAATTGTTCACATTAATACATTCTACTGAACAAAGTTTCAAGCTTTTTCCACAAACTGATTCTTTAAGTAGCCCAATACTAATTACACAGAAAATTGAAGCTAGTTACAGTGGAGAAATAAATATTTCACAAATAAAAATATTTGTAACTTATAATCCACTTATCGAAGTTGGTGTTAAAACTTCTTTCTTCTTTTTTCAAATCGATTTCGAAGGCATTTTGTATTCGTCATCAGTGAAACACTTGACGTTCTTAAGGAAATCTAGGTTACTATGTTTTCCTTTTTCACATAAATTTGCTGTTTTTAATAGTTTGATTTATAGATTAATAAATATAACCCTGAATAAAGAAGAATTAAATTACGATTATAAACATTAATACTGCTTTAATTAATGGTTTTAATAAAGATTTTATACAATAGAAGATTGAAAAGTTTAAATATCAAAAAACTGTTATTTCTACTCTTAAAAAAACTAAAAGATGATTATAATTTTAAAAAATTTACTTACCATCCTTGGTTTGATAAACATTTTCAAAATTTTTTTTTAAAGAAGTTCGTATAACTTAAGTTCTTCAAAATATATATAGTATCAAAAATTTATTAACAATTTTCTAAAAAATATAAAATTCCTAAAAGTAAAAAAATCTGGTATTTATCAATTTTATTGTTTGGATTGTGATCAAGTTTATATTGGAAAGACGAAACGTAGTTTGGAAACCAGAAAGAAAGAACTTTTTCATAACATTAAATATAAACAAATTGATAAATCAGCCGTAGCAGATCATTTTTGGTCATTTAACCATGAAATAAATCCCAAAGTTAAATTATTAAAACAATTAAATGGTCCCATAGAGTTAATAGTGTGGGAGAAAATATTTATTTTAAAAAATAAACATCACATCACGTAATGAATTTTGACATACCGGCAAGTGATTCTGTTTTTAGGTTTGTTTCGTCTTCGGATGTTGGTGGTGCTGGGAACATGACATAGCACAAGGAGAACATAGTAACCGAGATTTCCTTAACAACGGAGAGTGTTTCACTGATGACGAAATGCAAAATGCCTTCGAAATCGATTTGAAAAAAGAAGAAAGAAGTTTTAACATCAACTTCTTAAGATAAGTGGATTATAAGTTAAATATTTTTATTTGTGTACCCCAATACTAACTTTGTTGAAAAGGTAAAATGATGGATTCAGAACATTATGAGTAACTTTTTATATGTATAAAAATTGTTTCTTTACATGGAAAATAAATTAATTTTTATAACATGTTTTGCCTAATGTTATTAATCCTTTGGTAATCCAAAGAGTATGGTATTTCAAATTTTTACTGATGTAAGGCTAAAGTTAAATAAAAACCTAGTTAGGCCAACTTGTATAACATTTACGTCAAAGTGAGAAGCATTAATTTTAATAAATACAATTTTTAAATATATCTCTATTATTTTATTTAAAATACATTTTATAAACAAGTTTATTTTATTTAGTGTAACTTTAATTTTTTAAATTTATTATTAATTACCTCTTTAGGAAACTAGCCATCACTCGCCATAGTTCAAGTTGAGAAATGCTGGCATTTCTCCATTAGTGGAGAAAGAGTTATACGCCCAATTTTTAACAGTTGACACCCATACATATGTGAATACAATTTCGCCCCCCCCCCCCCCTGTTTTAGAGAATTAACAGATAGGAAATGTGATTTTGCTACTGTTCAACAAGACTGCAACAGCTCATACAGCCAATCTTTTGATAAATTAAGGAATTTGTAAACAATTGTGCCACTTGGAACTAATTGCTCTTTGCAGCTTTTCTGCTACATTGTTTCCATACTTCCAATGATGGCATTAGCCATGTAACGCTACATTACATTAGTAGGTTCATCAATGGAGGTACAGATTTTCTTTTCCACAAATCTACTTTGAACCTTATGTAGGGCCTCTTCAAAAAAGACTAAGTTTTTCTTAATGTGCAATATACGTAATGGCTTTGAACCTTAAAAACAGGCAACAGAAGCCAAAATAATGGGAGAGGGGGGGGGGGGGCTGAATAAAAACTGGTCATCAATGTACAGAAAAGCTTTTATCTCTATTTAACTCTAATATATTCATCAAAATTGAAAGGGCATTTTGCCCACTTCTGGGCTCTAATTAAAATGCAAAATTGAATTGGTCATTGCTAAAAGATTCTTGGTCCAAAAATGTTAAGTTTTGAATAAGATTGGATTATTTTTAAATTTCTAATATACAATTGCATTCTGTATTATCATGTTCCACTAGTGGAGAATTTACAATTTTGCCATAATAAGATAAATGTTCATGGAGTGTTGCGCAAAATTTTCTTGATACCCAGAATTTTTTCTGGATTGACTGAAATCAATTCATCATAAGCTAGACATTAAGGAAAGATTTATGTTTTTAATTTGAGGTAGACCAAGATCAATTATATATATAGCCCAATAAAACCAACTATGAATCTGAATGGTGAAACAATATTAGGACAAGTGGCTTTATGCACAAATTCAGAGAAACTCGCAGGGACGAATAACTTGCAGGGACAAATGATTTTGCACAATGAGGTACATTTCTACCATGAAATTCTACAGAAAGAGCCCCTCCTTTGTAAACCTTGGCCCAGCAGATATTGAAATCAAGGCCATCCTTAGTACCTGTCATATACATTAAACATTTTCCCTTCCGAGTGCAGTTTAACAATAAGCTTCTGATACTCCACAGATTTATATAGAATCTGTCTCTCTCTCTCTCTCTCTCTCTCTCTCTCTCTCTCTCTCTCTCTCTCTCTCTCTCTCTCTCTCTTAACAGTTGCCCTTTTTGTCACACCAAAATCCCTAACACAGGATAAATATGAGTGTCCTCAAACAGGAAATTTATGCACAATTTGATAAAAGTGTCCTGCATTTACCAATGCTACTAACCTGATCACTGAGTGATTCTTGTTTTGTCCAGCACATGAATTATAGTACAGATGCAACTCTCATACAGATTCTGGTAAATATTCACCTATAGTTTTGGAAATGAATGAAGTTTCTTCTGACCTTTGTTTCATCATAAATATAAAACACAAACGTGTGTATATTATGTATGCAAAATACAAACAGCTATTCTCTGTTTCATATAACCTTGCCCGGCTGAAATGTATCACTCCGCGTTCAACAACCCTCCCCCTCGCCCTAATTGGCTAATGCTTTCGCGCCATAGGCGGTGCCTTCCCGTTACATTGAAACTGCAGTAAATGTCAAATGCCAGGAGATAGCTAAAATCATGCAAATAAGTATATGAAGGCATGCAAAAATACAAGTTTATAATGAAACTGAACTCACGCGTTATGGAGAATCTGGTAATGGAGTAATCCCCTCCATCTCGGATTCGGATTCTGATTCTGCAGTAACAGTTTCGCTGTCGGAACTCTCCGTAGGGTTTATAATTATGCTCTCTATTACGTTGTCGACGATGCCATCCAGCTCCCACATTTTGTTTTCTTCTTTGAGCACATGATGAATAGCCTTTTTCCATGTTTCGTCGCTGATCTCCGAAAATGCTGTGGTAAGCAATGGCCTGATATCATTCAACTTAAATGTTCTATTGTTTCTCGCTACGAATCCTTTAATTTGGCTCCAAATAAGCTCAATTGGATTTAAAATCCAGTGATATGGTGGAAGCCTGTGTACCTCATGACCAGCTGACCTTGCCATTTCATCGATTACGTATTTATCACAATCGCTGGCATGCTTTACTACAAGTTCCAGTAGTTCTGCCTTAATAAGGGATTCATTTACAACTTCATTTTTTGCATGCAGCCACTCAATAATGTCTTGTTTCTTCCAGGATGTATTTGGTTTCTTTTCGACACGAACGCTGTGGTAAGGAGCATTGTCCATCACAATTATGCTGCTTGGTTCCAGTTTTGCTAACACACTCGCAAACCACTGCTGAAACACATGTCCATTCATATCTTCATGGTAATCACCGGTTTTCTTTGACTCAAACAGTAGTAGACCATCTTCCACAAAACCACTATCACTTCCTATATGAGTGACAATCAGTCTTCGGCCTTTTCCACTGGGATTTTTTAAACCAGAAGACATACCTTGCAAAAATGCTTGTCTTTCAGTCTTAATAGTCGAGTCACGCCATAGTTTACTTGTCGTAAGCCCTTCATTCACCGAAGTCTCGTCTAGGTAGTATATTTTGCGATTTGTATCCCGGTATTGTCTGATTGTCCTTAAATAACGTCTTCGCCACACAGCAATATCGCCTCTGTCTCTCAGTACATTTTTCTTGCCCCTTTTTTCATTCACAAACCCCAGCTGTATAAGTAATCTATACAGACTAGATCTGCTGAAATTTGGTAAATCTGCATCCTCATTTACAGCAGACAAAATTTTATTTATGTTAGGGAGTTCGTTTCTAAAGAAAAAACTATGCACATGACGACGTACAGCAGTTTTAACGAACTCATCACATTCTCCGAGCACGCGCTTTTCTTTATTCCTGCGTTTGCCTGGAGTGGTAAGTTTTCCTGTTTTCTCAACTTCACGTCGCGATGTTCCTATGGACCTAACACTCACACCTGTAAGTTCGGAGCACAACTGTTCGACTTCCCTCACTAACAAAGACGGATTCTTCTCTGTGAGTGCATTTAACACATGCAACACAATTCTTTTTTCACCGCTTTGTAATGGCTTACCCTTACGATGCTTCAGCGAAAAACTGGCGGTAGACTCTGCCATTATACATATAATAAGTACATGCGCAATAAACGATGGATAAAATAACGTATCTCTCGAACGCGCACAGTACACCTTCTAATGACAATACATGACTAATCCAGTTCAGAACAAGGTCAGTGATAAAACTCATATAAACAAATATAAACAAATATATGTAATTCACTACCGCTAAAGCACGTGCTCTTGTGTAATCAGAAAGGCAGGCCTAGATGCAGAGGAACCTCCTCTTTACTTTGTTTAAGAATTAACATGCATTTCAGATAAATTAACTCTGTTGCGTAATATATTTAATTGAAACAGTTATGAAAGTAAATATTTGACAATTCTCTTTCAACATATAAAGATATATCACCATGTTAAATAACGAACTAATTTTTACCGCAAAACAGTCTCTACCAAACAGCAGCCAATGAGAGGAGATGAGGTCACGTGACCGTTAAGAGATTACCGGGCAAGCTTACGTGAAACAAGGTATAAATTTGATGCAGATAAAATAGATAATATACTAGAATGTTGGTGAGGAACAGATTTTGTCATATAATTGAACGATAATGCTAGGACATCATTCCTTTCTTTACATATCCTCTGACAGTCATTCATTCCGTAACTTAAGAAGCAATCTCTCTCAAATGCAACCATTTCAGCAGCTGCCTGCAACTTTCTTAGCAATATCATTAAAGGATGGACTATGAATTTTCACCATCAAACTTCCACAAGTGCTGCACGAATCTTTTTATAGTCTTCCAAAAGACAATTGGAAGTTCTCATTAAAATTATTTAAAGTAAAATTTGCACTTTGTTTCCATCAGAATACTTCTCTTTGTATAGATCATACATAATTTTGACAATACACTCTGCATCAAGATAGTGTACTCTTGAAAACTTTAATGACTTTGACAGGAAAGGATTTTGGTTGCAAGTGCATAGTGGCATTAAAAGTAGCCCAACCATTTGTGACGCTAAACCCCCAATGATCCCAATATAAAATGTAGTTTACTTCCACTTTGTGTCAATACCTCTACGTTTGTTCAGGTTCTCAGGAACATTAAGCTGCCTATTTTTGCGACTACATGAGTATTTCTCCTGATTAAGATGAGTGCTGTTTTATCAAACTGAAACTATAACATTAAGATAACAGCAGCCCCTAATATATATTTACATCAGTGACTTAAGTATAGTTGAACATTTTAAACTTGCCTACAATCCTCCCCAGTTTTAATTTCAGGCGCCAATTTTCCGGAGAATGTCACATGTTCAGTACCTTTAACATCGGAATTTCTTTAATATATTTCTTTTCCAACTACAAGGATTACTAGATATCTTTTTACTTTACATATTTTCAATCTCCGTTTCAAGTAGACAAATGTATGTATAACAAAATGATTTATATTATGACAAATATCACAGCAGAATCCACAAACCTCTTCCAGCAATAAAGAGAGTTGATAGTAAAGTTACTTTGAAGTTTCACCACCAGATGACAGCACTATTGAATGACAAAGTCACTGCTACAAGGCCCTCTAATTTGTAGAAAGGGAATTTTAGCAGGAACTGGAACATGAAATGCTCCACTATGACACTATATGAAGATTGAGGAACAGTCCTTTAAGCACAGAATAAGTGTAAGGTAAAGATGAAGACATTTTAAAAAATATGAATTAAGAGCCTTTTAGTAATGACCAGTTCAACTTCTGAAAGCTTATTTCTCATTAAGCTCGGTTCAATACTAATTTTTTTCTGAATGGGCCATTCAACTTTGTTCTTTTTGGGAGTTGCAGCAGTAGGGGTTTTATTTGTTTGAACTGCATGATATGGTGTATGAACCACAGTACTACCAGCTGGATTTTAGGAATCAGTTAAATCTACTAACCATTTGTGATAAGTAGGGCCCAGATTTTGATGGTCATCTTTTTTCTGAGTAGTCATAGATGATGCTTATTGGAAATTAAGTGCATTCTGGAACAAATACGTTAGATATATATGTTTTTTATAGGTCATCAAAATGCATTTGTTCCACATTTTTATAATAGTCATTTTTTAACATTTAAATGCATTTTCCAGTCATTTTCTTTCTTTTTCACGAATTTATAGGGCATTTTCATCTGTAGCCCGCATTCAGGAGGCCCCGGTTCGATTCCCGTGGCAGAACAGACCCTGATCCATGGGCTTTTTGGGGGATTTTAAAATAATCTGTGATTAAAAGTTCATTTATACATTTTATCTAAAATAGTAAATTTGTAAGTGTACTAAACACGTAATTAACACAGGTCAGCGTCCTAACAGTGCTGGTGAATTTATGATGCATCAATTCGAGGAATCGCCAATTACATCATGCAATACGTGTGGATTGCATCCACAGAAAAACATTTGCAAGCTCCTCAAAATGTGAAAAAATCAAGTGTCTCAGTTACTGTTAAAAGAAACGGCTTCGACGTCAAGTAACAAGTCATCTTCCTTTTATAAAGAATTACATATGTGAAGTGTTTGTTAGTGCAAATATTCCACTAGGAAAATTAATTCCAAATTACGAGATTTTCTTGAACGTCACACTGGTCATTCAATTACAGGTGAATCAACTTTGCATAAAACTTACCTACAAAAATGTTATGCAGACACATTAAACCGAATACGTGAATGTGTGAATGGGAAAAAAAATATGTATCAATTGATGAGACAACCGATTCAGAGTGGTGTTATGTGGCCAATGGTACGCTAGAAGCTACTAGTGCCAGACAAATGTTTCTTCTGAACTCAGAGGTTATGGAAGCTGTTAACCACTGTCAGATAAGCAAACTGTTCGATAAATCCATGAGTTTATTGTGGCCTAGTGCCACAGCATAACATGCTCCTCTTCCTAACAGACGCAGTGCCATACACGGTAAAGGCGGCAAAATCAATCCAATTATTTCACAGTAAGATGGTGCATGTTACGTGTTTGGCCCATGCTTTTCATTGAATTCATCATGGCGGAACAGGTTACATCAACATTTCCAGAAGTAGATACACTAATTTCCACAGTAACAAAAAATATTTTCGAAAGTGCAACCTGAACTATGTATTTCAAAGATAAAGCCCCTTATATAGCTTCACCCCTGGCACCAATTTTAACACGCTGGGGTACATGGTTAACTGCACTGTGACAATTTTCAAATAGTGAGAAAAGTGGTGAATAGCTTAGATAGGGTAGATTCTAAGGCAATTGGGAGCGCACAGGAACTGTTTTCTGAAACTTAAGTCCAAGGTAAATTAGCTTTCATTAAATCAAATTTTACATTTTTGAGATACCATAATCCGCCTTCAAGAAAGTGGCATGACACTGGATAAGTCAATTGAGTTAGTGAAGATTGCGGAAGAGAGGATACAAAATGTAAAAGGTGAGATTGGGGACAAAATTAGACAGATACTAAAATTTGTGTTGGACAAAAATAAAGAATACCAAACAGTTTGTGAGATTGCCGATATCTTGTCAGAAGAAAACTTCAGAACTGATATTTTTAACAGGATTTAACAGGCAGTGACATATAAGGTTTTCAAAATATGCACCTATAACATCTGTGGAAGTGAAGAGAAGTTTCTCAAATTATAAAGCAGTTTTAGCTGACAACCGCCATTCCTTATGATAACTTGAAGATGACCATGGTGGTGTACTGCAACGCTAAGTAAGGTATGTTTTGGCTAACGGGTACAGTAACTTGTTTTTTCACATTTTATAAAATTGAAAATGACCTGATGAATTTTGAACTTATTATTTAGTAATTGCATTAGTTACAAAGAAAGTTAATTTTAAAATGTGGTTATTCGAACCATATATTCATTATTTGTCTGTGACAGTTATTAATTTTTTATTATGAAAGAAACTGTTAATTTTTGTTAGGTCAGTTTTTTTTCATTTTATGTGCAATTTTTTTTATATTTTAAGGGCATTTTATAGCTCATTTTTAGAGAACTTTTAGGTCAACAACTTCCGGGCCTAGTGATAAGTATCCACATTCATTTCACCATGAAAGTCTTGGGATTTAGATTTGGAATCAAAAATAAACTGTGCTCTTTCTACGAAACCCATTGCTTCTGCAGCATGGACAACAGCTCTCTGGCCTGCACTCTATTGGTCATTACACCCAAAACTTCATGGTGCCAGCCCCTTTTCACAGATAATGAATATGCAACCATGTTTTGTCTGTGAATACCACTTGTTTATTTGGCCTCTTATTTCCGACTGCTCTCAGGTGATCTATATGGTTTGCAACAATGTCAGAACTTTCTGTTGAGATAGTTCTCTTATTTTATATTTTTTGAAATTAAATTCCATCTGTTTCAAAATATGCTAAACAATTTCTTTTCCTCCCTTCAAATTTAGCCCAGATTTTGAAAAATATAAGCAGCTTTCTCGACATTTGGATTTTGTACTTTTGCTTATAGTACTTCAATAAACAATTTTCAAATAAGTGTTTCATCAAAGGCAGCTAAAGAAGCTACTTTTCTAAGCCTTTTCTTTTTTTCTAAGAGATTTAACTTTATAAGCCTGTTTCTTCAGGGTCCCCCCCCCCCTTTCAAAATGCATTTTACTGTTCTTTTTTATTTTCCTACCATTTTTGTGACCTGCAAGATTGTTTTCTGTAGAGATATTTTTTTTTTTAATTTACGTCCTCCAACGTTAAGTCATATCGGACAATGAATGAAATGGGTGAAATGATGCTCAAATGAGTCCGAGGGCCCTGGAGCTTAGAGTTACCTGACATTTGTCTTTCAAGATAAGGGAAAAACCCAGAAAAAACCTTATCTAGGTTAACTCACCCTAACCGAGATTTGAACTCTGCATCTCTGGAACGGGAAGCAGACACTACCATCTATACTACCGAGGTGGGCTGTAAAGGTGTGATTAACAGAATACCTTCTGATTCTATTCCCCCCCCCATATTTGAATCTATGCTTTTTCACCGAATATGTCCATTTTTATGACATATCCCTCTGTTTTTGACTCTCAACAGATAATGGATAACACAACACTGTACTACTGACAATATTTCACAAGGACATATTGAATCACTTGAATTACAACTGAGATGAACGCACTGACAGTGCAATGCATTTTCCTTAAGTCACCATTATGGATTTACTGTAATATCACTACACGTTTTCAATAACAGCCACAGGAGACCAAGTGCAAATATATGGTGGCTGAGCTGTACCTTTATAAAATTATATTGAAAAGATGCCATCATTCATAATGTTCTTCAATAAAGAACATTTTCAATACCCAATGTATTTGTTTGTTAGTTGGAAAAACAACAGAACAATGTGTATTATTTAACTATACTCTATTCACCCTTGAAGCGTGTACGGAAATAGTTCCTTACTATCAGGCGTGGCTCTGGGCAAATTGATTAGGTGACTCGGAAAATTGGCTAACTTAAGTTTGCAAAATCAGCATTGCAGAAACTGATTTTATACTGGAATAGTGTTTTTTTTTTTTTTTTTAATTTTGATGGGGCTTCCCTCTGTATATGAATCCAAAGGTTCCTTAAAATTACCTTTATTTAAAGAGTCTTTGCTTTCATTATGTCCACAAAATGTCATTTCTTATCTACTTCCCTAATGGGAAGTTGCATGAAAAGCCTGTTAGCTTAACGTTCTCATTATATTTTACAATATATAGATGTGAGCTTTCCCGAAGAGTGTCTGCGATTTTGTTAGTGTTTTTTCCCAAACTCCTTCAATCTGATAATAATGTTCCTCATACCAACGAGTCTTGAATGTCCTGGTATATTTTGAAGATGCTCCGCCGCAAAGTTTTTCTAAACATAGCACTGGTGTTGGCCTACCGACATTTACCACGATGCATTTGTCACCATTTTTCTATAAAGAAAAGGGTGTTTGGAGAGACACAAAGTCGTGTGTTGGATTCATTGTAAATCCCTTAAATATGAAAAATTAAACACTTCACTATCAGACAATCACTGATCACATAAGAAATTATGTTTTTACACAGGATGCGAACTGGTAATAAACAGTAGCACATGACATGCAGGGCTCGCTTCAAGCAGGTTACCACTTCTCCCAACAAATTTCTTTTCAAATAAACGAAAAAGTAGCAAGAAGGTCCTGTATTGTGTTGGCAACACGAGTTGGTGCTGAATATATGGCTTTTATAAATCGAATCCATCCGTAACCAGCAATGAATCCTGCCCCTCCAACCTCTCCTCACCCACCACAAGTGTTACGGTCACCTCTGCCTTTTAATAACCAATCACTAGTACTGAAGCTAGCTGCATTATCGACGCACGGGCATCAAGAGAGCGGTTCCATTACAAAATATAACTTGGAGAACTTTCATAAAGGAAAATGAAATGCTATAACATAAAACATAACCATGTAAGTATTCATAAAGCAAGTAGGTGACTCGGCGATTCAAATGCATAAGGAAGAACTGCCCCTGCTTACTACATTGCACATATTATCACCTATTTTATACATTCAAGTAACAAGTGGAGTAAATAATTACCATAATTTGTTTTCAAACATTTAAACATGAGCTTAAATATTTTACTTCTATTTATTGTCAGATGGTATTCCGTACTTCCCCCATTGCATTGTTTACAGCAGTGAAAAGTTGCTTTGCCACTCGGCCAGTTAGTATTGCATGTGTGCGCATTGAGTGACTATGGTGGAGTGGTCAGTTTCTCAAAGTAGTGTACAGAAGCATAAAATTGGAAAGCCTCTAAAAAGTGGTGAAAAGGCTCTTGTATTAAACATGTTTAACTTTTTCTTTCAACCTTACGACACCTTGGCTGTCTGAAGCAACTGGGGTATCTGTGAACATTATTTCAGATGTGAGAACCGAAATTAAACAGGAACTGTAAAAACTTCTAAAAAGAAAAGGGAAATGCGATGTAGTGTTTTAGGGTACATGGATGATTTTGTTAAGATTGCTATTCGTTTTAGAGTACATCATTTCTTTTTAAACAATGTGCCTCCTACTATAGATAAGGTAGTGAATATGACCCAGATCTTCCAAATTTGAAGGAAACCATGTTTCACACTTTGCTGAAAGACATTGGGTTTCGATTTTCAAACAGAAACAAAACTGATGTGATAATTGACCAGGAAGGTGGAGAGAGATCTGTGAGACATTTTGGTGTAGAAGAGCACACCGTTTATTACTTAAGACGAATCCTGGGTAAATTAGGGACATGTCACTTCAAAGGATTGGACAGACATAACCGCTGAGTCAAAGAAAGATTAATTTTTCCTGGGCTTTACACGGTTTTAAGTAGTCCAATTGGCAAAGGTAAGTACCTCATCATTTTGCATATTGGCGTGATAACAGGTTTCTTGATGAGGGATATTAATGCAGAGTTTTTACTAAAAAAATTATATTTCATAACTTTTCTTTAGCACTTTCTTTTATTACTTGATTTAGTAAATGGGCCTAGTGTTTTTCTAACCCTGCACTGCTGCAGAGAAAAATATAATTGTGATTAAAGTTGTAACCGGATTTCTACAGTGAAAATGGGATGCACATTGACTATTTCGAAGCCCCAGGTCGGGAAGCCATATGTAACAGGGTTACTTCGTTGTAGTTTGAATTGGTTCTTGAGTACTGTGTCTGCTTAAATAAGAGTCAGGAGATCTCGTTTTCAAGGGTGGTTACAAGTAAGAGAAATAAAATTTGGATAAGTCCAATTTCGTAATATATAATTGAATTGTATAATCTGGATTACACTTTACTCAAACTTCTTTCCTAGTCAATCATTGCATGTTACCTCTAGCATATCGATAAATCCTTACTTCCTTAATACATAGTTTCCGTTAATTACATCAAATCGCTCACTCCTGCACTTCCATTCTTCACTATGCAAAACTTTTATCTTCTCTGCGTCATTTTTGCCACCATGAAGATTATTGATTTTGTGTTACTATCCATAGCAACAGTTCATTTTTTTTATATTAACGTCATTACATGCCCACTAAATTTCCTTCTAGAATCTCACTTCCACAAAACAGTCACTAGCCAACTGGGATAAACTGAAATATATTTTTGATAATTTAATAAGTTTCAAAGGCATTCCTGTAGACCAGGAGGCAAATCATTTAATGGAAATTATTAAAAGGGCTATAACACAGTCAGTTCCCAAAATAAAAAATAAGAAATTTTCAGACAGTTGTTGGATGGAGGATTTAGAGAAATGTCGAAGGAAGATGGGGAAGTTGAGAAAAATTTATCAACGTTCTATGATCGGAAGATCGGCAATATAAATTAAATTTATATCGACAAGCTAAACAAAAATTTAAAAATTTACTAGAAGAAACTCGTAGCAAATCCTGGCAACAGTTTATGGAAACTAATTTGACTAATAATATTTGGGGTGTACCGTATAAAATCATCATGGATAAAATCAAGCAGCCGGAAGTAATGAACACCTTAATTAAGGAAGATGGTACGCAAATGATAAATTGGGAAGATACTTCAAATTTATTGTTGAATATCCTATTACCTGATGATGTGGAAACCGATATTCTTGACAACATAATCAGCAGAATTAATCTCAAGGAGATCTATATAAATAATGTTATTATACCCTTTCATGAAATGGAGGTTAGGTTAATATTACAAAGATTAAAAAAGAAGGCATGTGGACCAGATGCTATTCCGAATGAGGTTTTGTCTGCTCTAAGTGAGAATTTAACACCATATTTGACAAATTTGTTTAATGATTGTCTATGGAGGGGGTCGTTTCCGGAAAACTGGAAAGAAGCCAGAGTAATAATTTTAAAAAAAGGAAATGATAAAGATCCCAATATACCCAAGTCGTACAGGCCTATCTGTTTATTGAATACCGTTGGAAAAGTGTTTGAGCAATTGATAAATAAAAGAATTATGGAATATAGGTCCATGATTGGGATACATGAGGATCAATTTGGATTTAGGAAGGGGAAGACCACTGAAGATGACATTTATTAAATACTAGACACCCTGTATAGTACCACTAATAAATATTTAATCATCATGTTTATTGATATATCTGGCGCTTTTGATAATTTATGGTGGCCATTCTTTTTTGAGAGGCTAAGGCGTCAAAATTATCCAAGAACCCTGTATAATATTTTACTGGATTATTGTAAAAGTAGAAAAGTGTATGTTCAGGGTGTGAATAAGTGTATTTATAAAAATATAACTAAAGGATATCCTCAAGGCTCGGTTCTTGGTCCGACGTTTTGGGATATTGTAATGGAAACTTTATTGGAAGAAGTACAACAGAACCCAGACGTAAGTAGGATCATAGCTTATGCCGATGATGTGGCATTTTTGATAGATGGAAATTCGAAGTTTGAATTGGAAAAGAAAGCCAGAAATTTAGTCTGTATATTAGAACAATGGTGTCTAAAATCCAAATTATGTATTGCTTCACAAAAATCGGGCTATATGTTACTAAAAGGAAATTTAAAAAGAGATACCATAATTAAGATAAATGGTAGAAATATTAAACGCAATTCAGAAGTTAAATATCTAGGCCTTGTTTTAGATGAAAAATTAAATTTTAGAAAACATTTGGATTATATAAGGAAGAAATCAGAAAACGTTATGCTAAAATTAACAAGGATATTACAGATAAAATTTAAAATTCCATCAAGAACCATAATTACCTATCATTATTCAATTTTTGCCTTGATAATTACTTATGGAGCGGCGGTTTTGACCCACAGGATGAATAATGTTAGAATGCGGAAATTGATTCGAGGCTCACAACGAAAAATTTTGTTGAGGCATATAGGAGCTGTACGTACAACGCCAACAATGGCCTTATTAGTAACCACTGGAATATGGCCGATTGATTTCTTAATCAAATTAAGGGGAGCAACGTTTTGGCTAAAAAGAAATAATTTGGATAAAGTACAAGATATTTTGGGAGAAAGATGTAGAACAGTGCAAGATATTAAGAAGAAAATTATACGAGATTGGCAGCAAGAATGGAATGAAATAAATGTGGGTAGGCGTACGTTTGAATTGTTTCCCGATATTAAGGAAAGGTTGCATTTAACTCATATAAAACCCATGAAAGGAACTATTCATTATTTGACAGGACATGGCCCATATGGGACCTATTGGATGCAAATTAAGAAACGTATCAGTGATGTTTGTAAAAATTGCAACGTAATGGATTCTCCAGAACATGCACTTTTTGAATGTATTAAATATATACAGCAATTAGATGAAGAAAGAGAGCGCTTAAGTGGATGTCAAATATTCTATATCTTGATAGATAAAAAATTATATCCATATCTTGATACTTTAGCCATGAAAGTTAGTGAATTATCAAAAGATGAAGTAATAATGACGGAAGAGGTAGTAAGCATTAATCAACACGAAGAAGCAGTTAGAAGATCGGAGAGGATAGAAAGTCGAACCAGAATTATTGATAATGTATGAATGAAGAATAAGAAGCAGGCTTCTCAATCAAAGGAGATATTATTTTATATCTATTGGAAAATAAGAGGATGGAGAGAAGGAGATTTAGATGTGGTAGAGGAATAAACCAGAGAAGAAGAATCAGAGAAGAATTTGTTGGCATTGTTATCCAGGTTGGAAGAGATTTGTAAGGAAACTTACAAAATGGCGGAGCCGATATTGGGAGAAGCTGTCCCGACCAACCAGCCTAGGGGTGGATCTGTAGCGGCGGAGTGGAGTTGGAGATGCAGTTATTGTATTTTGTCTGGTGATTTGGTGTGGAGAGAAGAGAGCAGCTTTTGGTGATCATAGTGTGGTAATTAGTGTGCGTGTTATATGAGTGCTAAGTTTTGGAAATTTTTGAGCAAAGTATAAATTGATATAAATGAGCTCCCAGATGGGAGCAAGTGATGCTGGATAATTAATGGAATAATATTTTGTGAAAATAATAGTGTGGGTGTTGAAGAGAAAAAAAAGGAATTGATTTTGAAATTTAATTCTGATTTTGTAAGTTATCTTTTTATTTGTGTGAATATCCATATCTAAATTTTAGTTGTTTCATTAATACTTAAAGGCTGTTAGATTATTATTATTATTATTATTATTATTATTATTATTATTATTATTATTATTATTATTATTATTATTATTATTATTGTGTTAAATATTTGAAAGAAATTTAAAGTAATTGTTTGTTGAGATTCGTCGTTTTAATTATATCATTTAATTAATTTTGAAATTTTTGTAAATTTTAATATTTAGTGATATTTTGTTTTTTGAGTATTTTATATATATTTATGTATTGTATATAGGTAGATAGGGGTTGATGATTTTTTTAACGTTAAGTCTTTATTGTATATGGGATTTTTTTCATCTTTTTTCAATTTATCTTTTTGTAAAATTTTGGGTTTTGATGTTTAATATTTACCAATGTGGTCATATATTTTAATAGATAAGATAATGGTTATTTACAATATTCTTTGAGTTTTTGAGGATTTGTATCTGTTTAGTATGAATTTTGAGTTGTATGGATGGTATGTATTATATATATAAAAATTTTGATTTGAATTATATAATATGTTATTTATTATTAGCAGTATTTTGATATTAGAATGCTAATGTTAAATTAAAATACACTCAAGCATTAGTTAAAATAGGAGAAATTTAGAGATTGTGCTGGTTACCAGTACGTAAGTTGCTGCAGGATTCCGGCAGCTTTAGATAGGTAGATTTAGAATTTGTTTATTTTTAACCGCTTCGCCGATGGCCATTTAAACGCTTCAGTGGCCGGAAACGGATACCCAATAAACAGAACAGGACATTTAAATTGTTAAATGCTGTAAAAATGCATCATAAATACAATTCCGTATCTTCCGTATTTATTAAGTTATTTAAACGAAACAAAAACTGGTTTAAAGCTCATTAAAGGCAGTATAAATATACAGTAACAATAAAGTAGAGACTACATTAATAAATTGTTGAAATTTCACTACTTTGTTTCGCTGTAGCAAAAGCCATTCTTTGTGCCGAACGCGCCTAATATGTGAATCATTTTGTTTTGTGTATACGAGCCATAGTATGTATGTATAGCTACGCAAGCGTCTTCTCAGGTTCAAGTTTAGTTTATTTATGCTATGCCAAGCGATAATATGACGAGAATATGTTGCGTCACACACTCACACACTGGAATGAAAACTCTGTCAGCATCTGTTATTACAGTGTTTCTCAACCAAGGTTTCTAGTAGCCTTATGCAGCAGTTTTCGCTCTGTATTTCAGCTATTTATACTCTCTCTGTGTTCAGAGAGATTTCTTGTAGCTATCAAGAACTAAATGAACGGCACATTTGAAATTGTTAAATTTCAATGTTAACCATGGCTTATCCCGGTAATGTAGCAAATAAATTAGCTTGGGTATGATGTGTACAGGCTTCTGATATTACTGTAGAAAATCTGGAAGATTTGTTGTACGATTATGAAGGAGATCTTTAGGACATACGTAGCAGTGACGTGTACTGGTCTACAGCTGGCATGTTAGCTACTCCATTGTTTGGGGAAATGGCGGGTCAAATATGGGTGATACGGATCAGCTATTACCAGCTATCCCTCTTTACGGAAAACAGTTAAATGGTAAAAAAAAGTATTTTTATAGCACTGGATGTAACTATGCACAGTTGTTTAGTAATTATCAGAGCTGTAAAAGACATTCATCTACCTGTACTTGCGCGTATAAAGAGCTCGTAACCTAATTGAGCATTATAATACTCAGAGGCCTCTTTATACTAGGGGGTAGCAAAATTCACATCATCCCTCATACTTGAGAGAAAACACTTTCCTAAAAGTATACCACCCACACCCAAAAACTTGTAACCATTTCGAAAATGTGTAGTGTGTTGCGAAAAAGAAGTTCGCAAGGAAACCAATATTATTTGGTGTGAATCTGCAGATGTGCCCTTGGGTGTTTATCCAGGTTTGGAGGTGTACAATTCAAAAAGAAACCTTTAAGGATACGTTTACATTCCTTATAGAACTAATTTAAATTGATTGTAAAACAGCAAGATTAAAATAATTGGCGTTAACTGAGCATTAAATGCATGTATGCGCAGGACGTCTATACACGTCCATATCGGTTTGGGGCACTTTAACTTGGACGTCATATGACGTCCATATCGGTGAAAGGGTTAAATAACCGGCTATTCGGTTAATTGTTTACTGGATACCAGTAAAATATTAGTTTAGGTACTTTTGTTTTATTTTGTTAAATATTCTTGTAAATGAATATGTCTTGTTTTATATAAAATAAAAAAGATAAAATTTTAAAATGTGGGTAAAAATAAGGTTTGTTTTTAAGGTATTATTATTATTACTGTATATTGATTTTTTTTTATTTTATCTGTAGAATTATTTTTGTAAAATTATAAAGTTAAATAAATGTAAAGGTTTGGAATATTTATACCCCCGCTTAAGAAATTAGGTGTCGGGGTATGGTATTGCAGATTTTTATTTAATTTATTTTTAACACAAAACAAAAACAATCATTACAGAGTTAGATGTAAACAACTGACGGCAGATAGCTTCAACCACATGTTCATTAGCAGAGTGATACAAACTGCAATGTTTATGTGCGTCCCCACTTTAAGACTGGAGGGACTGTAAGTTCTGTGTGCCATCATGGATAATATAATCTGGCAAACTGATGTCATAAGAAAAAAGCAATATGTACCATACGTTATACTGTGCATAATCATAACATTGACAAAATTGTAAATTATCATTACCATTATTTATCATCATCATTTTCTAAACCATTACAATGACACAAGAAAATGTTATACCTGCATCACTATTTGATAAAAGGGTGCACTGTTACCTAAAAGTTAATTAAATCTGACAATTTACTTTCAGTTGTGTATAAATTTAAATTGCAATAGAATAGCGGTTGCCAGAAAATGTTAAAAAGTTACAAAAAATTGTCTAAAGAAAATTGTTTTCTGGCTTCATGGCTGTGATTGTAATGGAGCATATCACCTTATAGGATAATGCACAAAATGTTTATGTTCTATGTTAATACAGAAAAAAATATTCTGTAAAGTGAATGAGTTTCTGGAATTTCATTTCACCTGAACTAGAACTCACCTTCAAAGTGTCATTGTCCAATTGCAGTCGATTACTGCGTGTCTTAAGTTCACGTATTGTCTGGTCTGCTTGGTCCAACTGTGTCTCTAACTCCTTCTCCAGCTGCTGTGAATTTTCTTGGAACTCTTCAAGCTCTCTTTCAACCAACCGCGTATCTTCCCTGGCATCATCCATTCTAAAACACAGAACAAAAATATTTTAAAACCTTTTACAAAAATTTTGGTTTACTCTGATGTTGCTAAAGAGAAACTACACAGAAAACCGTTAGTTTCATAGGACATATTTCATAAAAATAAAGCAGAAAAACATAATTAATCCTAAATCCTATTTTGATTTCCATCATTGCTAACATGAAATGCAACTAAAATTTTTGTTATAAGCAAATCGTGCACAAGAAAAAATTCTGCAATATTATATAGTCATACACTTTCAAGACAATTTGCATCAGTTTGTTTCACAGAGTATATGTCAGCTTGCTCCTTAATTTACACAGAAAATTGATAATACTCACATTCTTTTTGCTCTATGACTGCATCAGTAAATCAAATCTCATGTTTATAAGTGCTTTTTTTTTTTAATGACTTATCCTTTCTACTTACCAGAAATAATTTCAGAAGTGAAGTCTAGTAAGGCTACTAATTTAAGATATATTATTAGTGAGTTTGGGTGAAGTTTTTCAGAGATTCTGCTTTATTTTGTAAACTTGTGAGGTTAAGCTGGCAGATGAGAGGAGATTTACAGTGCAACAACATATCAGCCATGAAAAACATGAGCATGCAGTGGAAAATGCAGACAAAAAAAAAAAAAAAAAAAAAAAAAATTGCAGTTACTACTTGCTCAGGCAAACATATCCTCTGACTTTTTATAAGAAATTATTTGAGATCTTTGTCTGTGATTATGCCATTGAGGAAAACAAATCACCCAAGTTAAAGTACTTTCTAGAAGTCACATGGAATGTTTTTCACTGGCAAGTGAACATTAATGAAAAAATGATATTACTGTGTCCTATAGCAAATTATGGCAAGAATAACACATGAAGTAAGAAGATTGTAAGTTTCTGTACCAAAAGAAACAAAGTCGATGCATAGCAAATGATGTAAGGAGAATGCTAGAGCCTAAAATATTTTTGCTAACTTCTGAAATTCTACAATGAGTAAATCATTCAGGTATATGCATTATGCATGCACAGTTTATGTTCTTACGGAGGCCTAATGGAATCCATTATGAAGTCATGCTGCTTTTTCTAACAGGTGCAACCATATATATGACTAAACTGCTTAAGTCAATTAAGGACTTCTATATAATAATAGTGTATATGACTCAATTAGTGTATGGTTCTCATAGATTGGCAGAAGTGAAGTCATATTTTTCACAAATGTTTCCAATATAAGAAAGATATTCATCAATCCCCTTCATGTAGAGAACACATATCAAAACAAGACTGTGGCTGTTCCTTCAACTCTGACACCAATAATAACAAAATGGTGATGGTTAGAAGCTTCTTTTTACTTCTGTTAACATTTTCAAACAGTGAAATATTTTGTGAATTTGATACAGAAAAACCAGAATAATTAGCACAACCCAAGAAGGGTTTCAAGACGATGAAATGGAGGAAAAATTGGCTTTTACAGAGTTGCTAAGAAATGCACATTTTATTTCAACAATTATTTACTGAACATAATGAACCCTAAACACAAGAAAGAATAATGTTTCTTATATACTCCCTATTTTTCCACATAATCTTCTTCCAGTGGCTTTCCTCCAGAGAGAAGCAAGATATACCATCTCAGTACCAATCCGTGATCTGGTCATGAAGCCATTTCTTCACTGTGCGAATCACCTCTTTGTCACTCTCAAAATGCCTTCCACAAATGGCATCCCTTAATGGTGCAAACAAGTGGAAGTCTGAGGGAGCCAAGCTCACGGCCATACAGTGTATGGGGTAATACTGTCCACCCCTGATTAGTGATGTGTTCCGAAGTCCTCAAACTTGTGAGGATGATCATTAACATGCTGGATCAATCAAGGTTGTTATGGCATTGAAGTCGCTGGAAACACCTCGACTTTGGTTAATGTGTTCAAATAAGCTTCAGAAGTAACGGTGCTATCTCTTGGCATAACATCACCCTTACGTTCCAAAACAGAGTGATCATGACCCTACCGGCTAAATCAGTTGCTTTAAATTTTTTCTTCTGTTAAGAGTGAGGATGTTGCCATTCCATGGATTGCTGTTTTATTTTTGGTTCAAAATGGTGAACCCAGGTTTCAATACCTGTCACAATTTGATGCAAGAATGCTTCCCCCTCAACTTCAAACTATTACAGCAAGCCAGAAGAATTTCCAGCTCCCCTAAGAAATTTGTGTTCCACCGTAAGACAGCATGGAACCTATTGTGCAGACTTTTGAGTAATCAAGAGCATGGATGATTGCTTCCACACTTCTGTTGCTGTTGCTTTAGCGCTACCTGCCAAAGTCATTATGCAAGGAAGTTAATCAGTAAACTGCATCTTGTCAGTGACAGCATGGATGGCTTCCCCGAATGCTGTAAATCTTGGAGCTCTGCTGAACCATCTTCTAATGTCCTCACTCTCTTTGCAATTCAACTAACTGTACTTTTGTCAACTGCAGATGCTCCATAAATTGCACAAACGTTTTTATGAAGGTTTCTAACAGTTTCTTTCTCCGCAGCGAGAAATTTTATAATGACACACTGCTTGTAATGTACATCATTTACAGATGCCATTTTGAAACACTTATGCAACTACACTATCTAATGGAGGAAATTGAACATTTGTGCACACAATCTGGAAACCAAATAATACATACCTAAAGTTTTGTATCCATACTATTGTTAGATGTGAAAAACAATACTTTCTGAGCGACCCTCGTATTAAGACAAATTTTGCCTCTTTACCATCAACTATTGATGTATCTTCAAAAAATGAACAGTTCTGAAAAATTCCATAGCACCAGTTAAGAATGTTCAAGACAGAATGGATGCTGCAGTTGGCAATAATGGTGATAAGGTCTCAATGAAAATTGTGTTGGACAAGAATCCAAATACATAAGTGTATGCACAATCCTTTAAGTATAATTAAATCAAAGCTTTAAAGCAGTGCGGATACTAGACATTTTAATACTCAGTGATCTAAAAATCTTCAAATGTGCTACTGCAGTTAGCTTGGAAATGGAACAAAACTTTTCAATGTATAACAATGTCCTCAATAACTGCCAGTCATTCATTCCAGAATTTTTGGATGTACACTTTCACCTATTGCAATGGAGAGGACTGCTGTTAACGGAGGGTACAATTTTTTTTAATTATTACCATATTATGAAAATGTTGAACTTCAGGTCTTTTTTTTTTTTTTTTTTTTTTTTTTTGCTTTTTTTAAGTTCATTTTAAACATTTTTTGAAAATTTTATAAGTAATCTTTAAGAGTACTTTTGGGTCATCAAAATCTGTTCCCTGTTAACGATATAATGTATTTATATTTAACAAAATAATGTACTCCTAGGCTTGTGCCAAACCACCCTGTGCTTGAGACCTTTTACTTTCTGCCTGGTTACCGTCTGTCAACTATTCAATTGATACATGATAGCTGTCCATCAACCGAAATAATGATCATGATGGCAATAATAACAAGGAAAAGAAGAAATAATTTATTATCCCCTTATGTTTACACAAAGCATTTCTCAAAACAGGAAAATCAGTAATATATACCAAAAAGAATTATACATAGCTTAATCATTAATTTTGATAAAACATGAATTGCAATAAATTAATAAACTTTGAACATGTCTGTCATTTATTTAAAAATTCCTCCAATAAGTAATTTTTGTTTGTTCTTTTTCCTATGATGGAAAATATTGCTATTCTACTTTGATATATTAAGCAACTGCTAAGCAAAATGCACAATATTTATTTAGCAATAATTTAGCAATTTTGGAACATTTAGCAATAGTACTGATTTGCTGCTTATTGTGTTTACAATCAAGCGACATGTACTTGCTATACATAAAAGGAATAGCTTGTGTTGGCCATAATTAAGATGTGTTCTGAGTAGTATCTACTACTGTTTGTTTTAGATTGCCATAAACCTTACAAATATTCCATACTTATTACCAGAGGTTAAATGTTAGGCAAACTGAGAAAATATTGTAACAAAAACATGTACACACAAGTGTACCTCTTACACAGAACTGCATGCTGACTGAACACAAGTCCAATATTTGCTCAGGAACTGCTTCACTGCATTGTTCACCCTGCTTGCCGATTCCACATCAAAGAGCTGCACTGATGCACTCATCAATTTGACTCAATTGAAAACCTGACACTCAAAACACTGCTAGGCTTCCCATAAGCTTTATATACCCTGTTAGGCACAGCAAGATACATATGATAGAATGTTCTCATGTTATATTATTTGAACTGTCTCAAAAGATCAACATGTCTGTTTAATGTTTCTTTGTCTCTTTAGCATGCAACTACTTGCACTGCTAGTAATCTTTCTGATGTACACACAAGTATACCTCTTACACAGAACTGCATGCTGACTGAACACAAGTCCAATATTTGCTCAGGAACTGCTTCTCTGCACTGTTCACCCTGCTTGCCAATTCCACATCAAAGAGCTGCACTGATGCATTCGTCAATTTGACTCAATTGAAAACCTGACACTCAAAACACTCTGCTAGGCCTCACATCCGCTTTATATACCCTGTTAGGTGCAGCAAGAAACGTATGATAGAATGTTCTCATGTTATGTTATTAGAGCTGTCTCAAAAGATCTTCTGCACATTAACAACACAGCTCAGTTCTTTCTGTGGCATCAGGTAGTGGCTGCCCAGGAAAGCTGCGTCCCTCCTGCCAGTAGACAATAAAGGTTTAGCAACTCCCCTATTCCACTCAACTTCTACATGGCAGTCTCCCTATCGTTGATATGACAATATTCTGCTGTAACACATCTTTTACAAATTGGCTTACTAACAATTCAACTTCTGAAAATGAAACCATACTGATAACTGCATCGAGCCCTGGAAAGGTACAACTGCCGAAAAATTCAATGTCATAGTTAGGATTTGAACCACAGATTTTTCAGTTGCAATCCAGTTGCTGTAACCAACTCAGCTGACATGACAACAAGCTAGCACATCATTAAACTTCTCAACTGACTTGCATTAAGCACCACTGCAAGACAATATCAATGGATGCCATCAGTTCTATAGCAAATTCCAGCAAATGTTAGAGCACAATGATACAAGGAATAATTTTCAGTGATGAGACCACTTTTCCTTTGAGAAACAAAGTGCTTCGAAACTTGGTGAGTCTCCTGTTTTTATTGGTATGTACTTCAAATTACAAGGCTCATACCTTTCACAATACATGGCTCTGAATTCAGGTAAATCATTTGTGCTAACCATTTAATGTATATTGATTCTAAGTTATTAGTAGTTCCAAAAAAAGTTTAAATGACAGTTATTTCTTCCTCATACATTTGACAGGTTTTGTGGTCAGTTACTAACCACTTAAGTTAAAACACACATTTGTATATTGTAGATCCACATGTGCATCTGAAGGTCTTATCCTAATTAGACATAGCATGATCTAAACTTGCATTACTTTGTAGTGAATTATTTCTCAAAGAAGTTAAGGTTCATATAGTAGAGTTCTTGAGCACTGCTGCAAAAGTTTGTATTTATTTAAATTGAGCACTAATATTTAAAAATTAATTCTCATTTTAATACTTATTTTAGCATTTTTTTTTCGCCCTTTGCCTTCCTATTTTTTACTTTGGTGTCTAACATTGGGCCTGCATTGCTTTAATAAATATAGTGAGTTGACAGCAAACAGCAGTAAGCAATATTTTGCAGAAGAGCATGAGTATGTGAATGCAGAGGGATACAAAAATATTCAGATGAGTTATTAGTACTAAGAATGTAATGAACATGAACACTTATCTGAGCTATGAACCCAAACACTATTTCACTCATTAATAGAAAGAAATATGTACATGAGAACAAAGCTAAATACTCATTCTAAAGAAATACATAGGAAAAACTGGACAAAAGTACTCAGATTTTAATATTTTGTCATTAGAGTAGCTACAAAATAAGAATGAACATAGGCACAGCCAATGAAGTGTTGGCATTCTCTTTGCATTGCCAGATCTACAGCCAGTGTCACCAGGTGACACAAGTTGTCTGTCTTTCTCATGGTATCCCTCTAGCAGTGAGCTGAAATGTATGTACAGATGTTGACCGCAAAGTTCGCTTATTATTTCCGCATATCTGTGAAAACATATACAAGGATTACCGCATGGTGGCATAAACTAAAGCTTAAGACCTTGAGCATGAATACAGTTCACCTACGCCACATTGTTCATATGTATACAAAATGAAATGACACAAATTAGATGCATTCCACGAAAGAATGGCATTTGCAACAGTGAAATAAAGTACTGGCATTTCAACGATATGTGAATATAGTCTCTACTTTAGTCTCTACTTTAATGATGTCGTAATTGTATACTGCCTGTAATGTACTTCAAACCGATGTTTGTTTCATTAAAATGCTTAATAAATACGGAAAATACAAATGTGTATTAGAATGTTGCTCTTTGTTTTCCAGGAGACCTAAATATGGGAACTTCTAATTTGGTGAACTGTTTGCCATCTTTAACAATGTTCGTCACAGTATGAGCTCTCACGTGACAAGCCTGTGCCGTTAATTCTCAGCTTTGAGCAAAATTAGTACTTTCAAAAATTTCTTTGACAAATGTTTGAAAAAAGAATACACATGAAAAATAGAATTTCTAGCCTATGTAATATCTTACGAGTTGTCTCGCAGTCACCACTAGGCCTACTAGTACTAGGCTAGCTAAGCAACATATTTACTAACTTTGAAAAGCATGTCTACACTCTTAAAAGATCACCACTTTACTGAATGCAAGGTACAAATTGCAACCGCAGCATAGCACGTGTGCGTTTTTCTTCACTGACAGTTAATGTTTCTTTTCTTTCTAGTCAGTCATCTTATCTTTCCCTATCTCCGAAACAAGATATTCTATAAACATAGGGTTTGGATAGTCACCCTCAGAAAAAACAGCTCTGTGACATGGGATGAACAAAATAATTCTGTAATTAGTATCTTTTGAGCGTGCAAAGAAATTATCCTTACGGTTCGGCTAAGCGAGTCAGTATGCGTGCTTAACTGTACTTAACTGTACACAGCCACCTCAGACCTTCTTGCAAGATAACAGCTGATAGCCCTTTAGGCCTTGACCAGATGTTTTAATGACACATCAGCTCTGATGTTATTTTGCTCCTCTAATACTATTTCCTTCAGTGTGTTTTACCTGCATATGTCTTTTCCTCACTCATTCTTCTAGCTCACCCCAAATATATTCAATGGATTCAGCACTGGAGAATGTGGTGATGTATGCAGAACACATAAGACATGATATAGAAGCCATAATCAAACTAATTCTGCAGTGGGTTTGGGGTCTTACTTGCTGGAAAAAGTTTTCCTGTAATACTAATTTCTCAGCACTGTTTTTCAAATGTTCTTAAGTATGCGTAAATAAGCATACTTATTCATGGTATCGTCTATGAAAACAAGATCCCCTACACCTGCAGATGTCATACACCCTACACCATTACACGTCTACCATGTTTTACTCTACCCACCACATTCTTTGGATCACATCAAATATTTGGTTTACTCCAGACTAAGGTTCACCATCACAGCGATAAACATTAAATTTACTTTCATCAGACCATAGAATATTATCCCAGAATTCTATACTTTGTAACACATATTTGACACATGGTTTTCTCAGGATATCCATAAATATAATACTAGGTATACAAACCAAATGGATACACCTTATCATAGGCTTGCAAAATCACATAAGAGTTTTGAAATATTAGGTATAAGAATGTATAATGCACTTCCAGATTATGTAACTCGACTGCCAAATAACAGCTTTGAACATAGGCTTTATGACAGATTATTAATCAACTCATTCTACTCCCTACAGGAATTTTTTGAAAATGCATCTCAATTGTAAATAGTGTCACATATTCACTGAACATTATTTTCTCATATCTATATATTCTGTAAAATAGAATAGAAAGATTGTATTGTAATATTTATGTTATCTTCTGACATCAATTGCTGTTAAGATCAACTTTGTACTTACTCTGTATCATATTGCTGTAATTTGTAATGCATTTTCTGACGTTGTCCATTGCTGTAAAGCTGAACAACAAAAACATTCTTAATAATAATAATGGGTGATATAGCTAAAAAGGGTAGAAGAAAAGAATAGAAAACTGAATGTAATACAGGAATGAATGAATACAGGAGCAACAGAAAGTGCACAGGTAGAAGAATGTATTTTAGATAAATTAGGCATACAATTGGTAGTAGAGAAATCGTGGACATATTTTCAGAGTCGGTAAAATGACAATGAAACTGTGACCAGCAAAAGTGAAGCTCAAATAGCTGATCCTATAAGGATCCAATATACTGCTTGACAATGACTGGCAAACAGGGCAGAAAATTGTGAGATATGCTTCAAAGAGAAATTAAAAAATCCAGAACATAAGGAAAAGAAGCATATGTTCAAGGACTGAATCTCTGGACAGACGGCAGAAACCAGATAACTAGTCTGGAATTTAGGACAGAAACTTAACACAAAAGGGTCAAAGACATCTGTGAAAAGGGAACACGTGTCAGAAGCAGAAAGAGATCACACTTGTTAAAGACAGGCAGAAAGAGGGAATGCAAGAATAATGTCTAGAGCCAGACTTCCTGACTGAAGATACACACAGAATTGCTCTGGAAGTAGCTGCTAGGCTGAATGTTTGGAAGAGACTAGCCTACGTATTGAGTCAACACCAGGAAGAAGCATAACTTAAGTGAGCAGAGCTAAATTACAGAGTTTAGATTTGAGATAAACGGCTCAATATAGAGACAAAAGTTGAAGGTTATATTCTGCAACATTGAAGGACTGATAAGAAAAGTGCAGAATAGTGAAGTACAATAAATGAAGAACTGCAATGTGATGGTATAGTAAAAACAATGGTCAATAAGACATACTACATATACTGAATATATGATTTTAATTTGTATGGAAATGAAAGCATTATAAAGAAAGATAAAAATGGATATCAGATGAAATTTCAGCTTGGTGGCGGCAACAGCAGCAGCAGCAGCAGCAGTAGTTTATTGCTGTCAATAGATTCGATCATAATGTCTGACATTGTCAGAGGCTCTTTTCAATATTTACAAAGTTTATATCAAAGCAAAATTATTTTAAACAAAAGTTTATAATACATAGTTTATAATAATTCAAATCAGAATTCAACTTTATACAAATATTTATGAATAAGACACTACTTTAATTTATTTTTTAAACAATTTTTTTGTGCAGGACTTAATTTCAACAAGTAGTTTATTGTATAGTATACTGCCTACAATATATGGAGCAGTATTAAATTTCTTCTTATCTACGATTATTCTATGAAAATCCATATTTTGTTGTATTATGCAGATGTATTTCACTAATTATTAGGATACCATTCAAGCTATTTACAGTTAGTAGAATAGTTTTGTACACATAGAATGATACAGTAGTGAGAATGTTATTTTAATAAACACATTTCCACAAGTTTCTAGTTAAGGAATATACCGATATATATGCAGTAAAACCTGACTTCAACAGAGCCCTAATTAAACGGAAACCTGTCTTAAATGGAAATATTTTATCCCATGAATTTAGGGTGAAAACATACTAAATTCCCTTTATTGAACAGAAACTGTCTTACGCGCACAACAGAAATCAAAGTGTGCATTTTAATGGAAAATTTGCAGTTCCGGAATGCACAGTTCAGAAGATTTTCAAGCACTCGTGAAAATATGCACTGTCTGCTCTAAGTACACGTTTCCATTGAAACACAACCATATTGTTGCTACCTGACCTATTTATCAAGGGACTAGTTTTGGAAGCCATTGCCTCCTCTCTCCGACTAGCGTCTGTTGTCATCTGCTCTAGAGAAGAGAGCAGACAACAGATGCTAGTTGGAGGTTGAAAATGGAGGCAATGGCTTCCGAAACTAGTCCCTCGATAATATAAAAATGTAAGTGATGAAGTGTCAATAAACTGACTGCAAATAGCTTTTTCAATTAATTTTGACATCACTGCTACTAAATTTCTCCAATCACGCATAGCTTGAGCTTTGTTTATATGCGGCAATAGCAGGAACTAAGGTGTTGTGATGGCTGGCTATAGGCTGTGTATTAAGTTGTTAATCTAGCTGTTAACTCCAGTATGATGCAAGAGTACCATACGGTGTAGCATCCTATCAAAAAGTAGGTGTCTAATAATCATTTTCAAACATGGAAATTTTAAAAAAAGTCACCTCTGATGGTTGTAAACTCACAAAGCAGAAGAATTATTCAGAATGTTTTCCAGTTCTGCATGGAGGAATAGTAAAGCAGTCTATTATACTTCTTCCTTTGCAAAGGTAGTGGCTAGAATGGCTACGACAATAGGAAAAAGTGAAGCAAAACAAAAAAGTTAAAGAATTTGAAGAAGTATTTCAGGTACACAAGTTACTTCTCCAGGATAACAACTTATTTGAAAAAAGAAGTTTCAAATGACGAATTCAAGAAGTGCATCGTTCATAGAACGAATATTATGAAGTGGTACAGAGATTCTAACAGTGAAGAAGTTATTCTATGCAGTAAATGAGAAAATTAATTTTGATTGTGAACAGAAAACACTCTGACAAATATTAAAGGAAATGGGACTTAGTTCAAAAAATGTAAAAATCAGCTACACATTTTAGTGAAACACCAGGATATGACTTTAAATGCACTTAAAGAACTAACCAGACAATGTTTATAGGACAATGCTGAAAAAGATTGGAAAAATGCATGGATCAAAATTATGTCCATACAATAAGAATGGCATCGAAATCCCTTGGTGGAAGCACAAGTAGAAAGTAATCAATGTGGGTTTGCATAGTAGTGATGAACAGAAAGCAAATACCATAGTTGTTTTTATGGATTACGAGATAACGGCAGTTCTACAGAAATAACAGCTGATGTCCATCCTTTAGACGACATCGCCAAAGATGGAAGCTCTATAGATACAACCTAATTTTCACATCAGAATTAAATAAGTCAATTTTGTTTAGCTCCTTAGCGCAGCACGTTTTGTGCCTTCAATAATGTACATATTTTTATGACATGCTGTCCACCTCTCCTCCCCTCTGATAAACAACCGCATGGTATAAACAGATAACAGCACCTCCAATCAAGGTATCTTCCTAAATGTTCCAGATAATAGAGTCAACATGAAAAATTCAATGCCATGGCCAGGATTTGAACCAGGATCTCCTGGCATTGAATTCTTCATGTTGACTATCAAAAATCTTAGCCCATTTACGGCTAGTGTGAAGAAATGATTAATTTTCATCAATTAACTAAAAGTTCCAGATAATTCTTATAGACTTCTTTTTGCACATTTAGAATCCCATTGATATGTACCTGAGCAACTCCTCCCACAACAGTTGTGAAATCTACGCACTGCAGAACAAACTGCTGCAATAACGATAATACAAATAAGTGCCAAAGAAGGTAGGACAGGTGGGATGATATGTAAGATTTAATTATAGATGCTCTATCTACTCTGGTTCTAAGCAACCTATTCTATATTGGGCACAAAAGATCACTTAATTTTATTCATCACTTAATTTTTTTGTTTTAACCCCTTAACATAAAACCTGAGTATACTTGTGTTTTTAATTTTGACATAATAAAATGCAAAGAATACACGGGCCTAACATTTCCAACAACATAAGATTCTTTATTCACCTTTTGATTTATACATAAATCATGGCTTTGCCAGTAATACTACATAAATATGTAGTGTTTAACGCCCGCTTTTACTACATACGGCACCGCAGGCGGTGACACTGATGATATATGAGATGAATATGGAGCACCGGTGGAATGAGATGGCGGGGAAACTGGAGGTCCTGGAGAAAACCCGCCCCAGCGCCATGTTGTCCACCACAAATCTCACTTTGCGGTCGCCTGGGATCGAACCCGGGCTGCCTTGTTGAGAGCCAAGCGGTCTAACCACTGAGCCACGGCGTGGCCACAATACTACATAATTATATAACATAATACTATATACAACAGTATGTACAATATGAAGTAGCTTATACAAGAAGTAATATTTACAAAGTTATTAGAAATTTATGTCTTGAAATTCCTGGATGCTATAAGGTACATGTTTTAAGAATGCTTTTGTTAATGAACATTTAAATTTCCTATAGACCTGATCTTTGAAATGTCCAGGTAATGTATTGTATAGGCTAGTCCCACAGTGAGTAATGCTACTGCGACTCTTATTGGTGCGACAGAATGTGGTATGTATGTGATTTAATTATCTGGTGTTGTTTGTGTGATACATGTCAATTGTTTTGAAGAGATTTCTATTTTTATGGATGAATCATAATGTTTCCAGAATGTATATGGAAGGGAGAGGTAAAATGTTTAATTCCTTAAATACTATCCTACTAGGCGTTCTTATAGGTACTTGCTTAATTACTTTTAGTATTTTCTTTTGTAATTTAAAGATGACAAAGATTTGTGGACATGCCCCATACTGGAATGCCATAGGTTAGAATTGAGTGAACATATCCAAAGTACATAGCTTTTAGCATGCTTGTGGTACAAACTTTACTTGCTACTCTGAATGCATAACAGATTTTGGACAGCTTATTTGCTAGATAATCAATATGTGCATTCCATTTTAGTTCCAAATCAATCCACACTCCTAAGAATTTAGTTTCTTTAGCTTACTTTATGGAGTGAGTACTAATGCAAATCTGCAGTTCATTAGATACTTTACCAGGACTGAAGTTAATAAAAGCTGTCTTATCTATATTTAAATGGAGCTTATTTCGTACCAGCCATTCATGTAGAATTATATTTTTTGGGTTTATGTCATTTTCTAGGGTACAGAGATTACGATTCCTATGTATTATATTAGTATCATCTGCAAAGAGTTACTTGTGTTTCTTTGAGATTTGATGGCAGGTCATTTACATATATTAGGAACAAAATAGGCCCCAGAATTGACCCTTGTGGAACTCCATCTTTTAGAGGTGCTGAAGTAGAATGCTTATCATTTACTTCGACATACTGCTTCCTTTGACTGAGATACGACTCAAACCAAGCATTGGCTATACCTCTAATGCCGACTTTATCTAATTTGTCCAGTAATATCTTATGGTTAACTGTATCAAATGCCTTTGACAGGTCTAGAAAGATACCAATAGCTCGCTGATTGTGATCGGTTGTTTCAAGGACATCATTTACAAACGAGTGTAATGCATTCATAGTGGACTTACCCTTTCGGAAACCAAACTGAGAAGGGGTGAATATTTCATAATTTTCAAGAAAAAATATAATTCTATTGTACATTACTCATTCGAGTATCTTTGAGAATACAGACAAGAGTATATAATTTTCAAGATTATTTCTGTCTCCTTTTTTAAAGATGGGAATTACTTTAGCAGTTTTGAATATCTGAGGAAAAATTCCAGAGCTTAATGAAGCATTACATATATCTGCTAAAGGCTCAGCAATGTATTCTACACAAGCTTTAACTACCGAATCTGGAATACCATCTGAGTCACATGAATATTTGTTTTTTAGATTTTTCACAACATCAGTAATTTCATTTTCCATTACCGGGCTCAAATAAATTGAGTGTATATGCATTTTAAAAGACAGAATTTGTTCATTCTGTCTCTTGTTTCAGCAGTTACTTGATTTTTTTCTCTAGATTTCACTGTGGTCTGACATTCTGAATGCATATTTCTACCAACAGATGTCTCTGAATCAGCCAAGAAAGTGATGAATCAGTTTCATCTAAGAATGACATTGGAAGTACCAGAGTGTGGTTGCAAAACTGATCCTTCTAGGCCACTGTCACCTGCGCTCCACCACGTTTTCTTTTTGCAGGTAAACCTGAAATTAATTTAACCTATATTTGAGGATGTCATTTTAGTCAATTCATTGATGACAGGTTCATATAAATTTTGGTTACCAAAACCTACAACCACGCAACACAAACGTCCCGGCATGGAAGCAAATAACTGAAAAGATGTACCTGTTTTACTGCTTTAACTTTGTTGCAAAGTATTGTCAAAAAACTGTATGTCAGATGCACTGGAATAAAAGAACTACTATATCCGCTTGATTTCTTGAGCGTTCAGCTCCCAAGTCCTCATTCGGTAGGTTTCGCTTAACTCCATAAACAGATGAACACTTGAAACATGAAATGCACTACATACTCTGATATCTAGTGGCTTATATGCTAAGCTTTCACACGTGCACTGTTTCATTTTGATTTGAGGTTATTAGGTAACCAGTTTACAACAAACCTAAGAGCAAGACATATGTTGTGGATGTTATGGCTCTCGAAAGGGGACACACTATTACTCATCTACCTCCATATAACTGATCTGAATGTAATTGAACTACCGTGGAGAAACAATAAAGAATGTCTTCAGAGGACGCAACGTTACTGGTGATGTCAGTCACAAATCTGCAGAAAGTTGACAGCGGATTGGGAAGGATACTGCAAGAAGGTCCAAGTGCTGGAAATGCAATATTGGAGAAACGATGGTGTAATAAAAAATGTTGTTTTCTAATGCCTTGCATCTGGCAATGAAGCCATTAGCATTCGTGCTTTCCAATACTTTTGAACTGTGGTTTCTTCTGATCTTAATGCTTCGCAGGTCTTCAAGTGGTCTTCATTCATTTCTTCTGGATCGTTACACAGGACACATATTAGTGAAGCTGAGATACCTATTCTGTAGAGACGACTTGCCAGACAGTCGTGATTTGTCAATAGTCTGAAGGCTGCAACTGCTGTTTTCCTTGGTCTCTGGGGTTGGTCTCTGTGTTGGAAAGTAGTGTGATCCATTTTTTGTCTTTGGCATTTGTTTCTACTTCTTGTAGGTATGAGTGAGAAACTTTTGTAGTGATCAAGTGTTTTATTGAGGAATATGAGAAATTAAATTTAGACTTTTGCTTTATTGTTGTGCCTTTCTTTGCAAGTATATCTTGCAGTTTCATTCCCCATGATGTCACAGTGGGCTGGAATCCATTGGAGATGGACAATCTTAGTAACTTTTTGGAGTTGTGTTAACATTTTGTAGCATTCTCTAATTTTTGTTGACTTCTTTGTAGCATTTGAACATATTCCTTGAATTGCAGCTTTAGAATCTGAGAGAATTACTGCCTTGTTAAATTTATTTAAGGGAAGATTTAGTAATTGTTGGAGAGCAATGTGTATAGCCTCTATTTCTCCATCATAATTTGTTGTGTCTCTGCCAACAGAATGATAAAAGGAAAAATGTGTACATGTAACTCCAGCTCCAGTAAGGTTTTCTTTGGTGGATCCATCAGTATATATGTGTAGCCATTCTTCTGTGGGATATCTGGTATTGATTGTTTCCAGTGCTAGAAGATTTTGTATTTCTTTTGGTGTCTGATTTACTTGTTTTCTCTGTTAATTCCAAACTGAAGGTAGGTTGCAATAATTCTAATGGATTCTCTCTTATAAGTAGATTTTCTCTGGTGTTAAGAATGTTTAATTTAGATTTAATCTGTGTTACCTTTTCTAGGAAACTACTATGAGTTTTAAGAACTGGAGGAGGGAGGTTCTTTTCTGTCCATTTAGAGTTTGGTAGCCGTAACATTTTCTAATGTTGAAGCAATGCTGCTTCAATAACTGCTCCAGTGATTAGGCAGAGAGCCTGATTTTGTATTTGATCAAGTTTTTGGATGTTAGCATTTGTTGCTGTTATTAAGACTTCAGGACAGTACAAGAGGTTTGGTTTAATACACATTTTATATGTTGTGTTACGGACTCTCCTTGAGCAACCCCATTTAGCACCAGCCAACCTTTTCAGGATTTGCAGTTTCTTTTCAACTTTTTCTGAGATATTTGTTATGTGTTTTTCCCAACTAAGTTTTCTGTCAAAAGTGATGCCCAAGTATTTGGCATCATCAACTGCTTTGAGTGGTTTACCATTGTAATTTATGTTAATGTTCACTGGTTTATATTTTAGTGTAAATAATTCATAGTTTGTGTTTTCTACATTAATAGTCATGAGGTTTTTGGAGCTCCATTCATGTACTTTGTTTAGGGCTGTTTCTATTCTGGCTTTAATTAATTTTGATTTTTTTTGGAGAGTCTGGGGTCCAGATGATTACATTGTCAGCAAATAAAGCAATTTTGGTTTCTGGTGTTTTTATTATTGGCGGAAGGTCATTTATATAAATATTAAAGAGTGTTGTGCTCAGAACAGCACCTTGTGGAAGTCCTCCGTGTGTTTGTTTATATTTGGAAATGTATGTATTATATTTTGTAGCACAAAATCTTTGTGAGATTAACTCGGTTATCCATTTAAACATGTTACTTTTCACACCTATTGATTGCAACTTCTCAATTAATTTGTTTCTCCAGACTGAGTCATATGCTGATTGAAAATCAATGAATACTGCTAGGGTGCCCTTTCTATTGAAAGCTTCTTTGATGTCCTGGCTTAGAAGAAGTACATTTTCACTTGTACTATGATTCTGTCTGAAGCCGGTTTGTGAACTATTAATTAGGTTATAGTATTCTAGGAACCAGTTAAGTCTAGATGCTACCATTCTTTCCATCACTTTTGCAATAATGCTGGTTAAAGATATTGGTCTGAAACTATTAATATTGTTTGAAGGTTTATTTTTCTTTAAAATCGGGATGATAATGACTTTTTTCCAGTTGGAGGGTACAGTCGTTTTTCAAGATGTGTTATACAATTTCAGTAGGATTTCTTTTCCTTTCCTGCCAAGGTGTTTAATAAACTCTGGGTGGATATTGTAATGTCCTGGAGATTTTTTGTTCTGTAGTTGTTCTATTGGTAGATCCAGTTCCATTTTGTTAAAGTCTTGATTAAAATTATCATTTTGTAGGTCTTTTGATTTATTAGTTTCTCTAATAGTTTTTTGGATAGCTTTATCTTCTTTCTTGTATGCCTGGGCTATTCTTTGTGACTGAGCATAAAACTTGTTAAGGGATTCTGCTATTTCTCTATCTGTAGTTAAGTTTTTGTTATATTTTAATGGTTCTGATGTATTTTTTGTTAATTTTGTTTTATTAAGAAATTTGTAGATTTTATTTCCATCTTTTCTATAGTCCATATGTTCTATATAATTTGTAAAACTGGTCTTCTTTGCTGTAATTCTTCCTTAAAAACAGCTGCTTTTCTTCTCCAGTTTTGTACATCTGGACACTTGGCTCTTTCGGCTTTAACTCTTGCTATATTTCTTTCGTGTTTTAACTTAGATAGGGATGATATATTAGCTATATTTCTTTAACTTTCCTTTGGGAATGTGTGTCTTGGCTGTTGTCAATAATGTTTCACAAATTCTTTTATTCATTTCATCTGTTGACTTGAACTCTGATTCCAACAGTATACTGCACTTCTGTTCTATCTCATTTTGGAAACTGACCCAATCTGCTTTTTTAAAATTCCAAGAAATTTTAATTTTTGGTTTATTACTTTTATTTATTAGACCTCTTATGGAGTTTATTGTGATTCTGTGGCCTGAACCTGGGTCGTCTATTATTTCTCCTTTTGTATTGTCAATTATGTCACACGACACCATCAGAAGATCAGGATTTGTACCTGAACCATTATAGTGAAGGTAAGTGGGTGGATCATTTGGATTAAATATTAATTCCATTGTTGATGAGTTTATTAGATCTTCTATGACTCTTCCTGCTGAATTTATGTCTCTATAGGCCCATCTAGGGGAGTATGCATTAAAATCACCTATTAGAATACTTTTGGGTTCTATGGGGATAGAATTTAGATCTAGTTTATTGTCTGGGGGATTATAGATACTGTAAATTCTATAGTGATAGTTTATAGTGATAGCCAAAACACACACGAGTAATAGAAAATTTAATTTATGAAATTATCGTCAACAAATCAGAGCATACCCATGATGAAAGGAAGCACCGGACTCTGAAATCGAAGAATCACAAAACGTGTGAGTGAATATTTATAGCTGTCATAATATTTGTTTTCTACTTTTGTGTACTTCATAAATGAATGAAATGAATGAAAATAGCCTAAAATGTCCCATGTAGGGCATAGGCCTCCTATCAGATAGGGAAAACTCATCTATTCTAACATGGTGAGCTATTCCAGTTGGACGTTGGACATGTTTATTGTCACTTTTGTCTGATTATGCAGTGCGCTGTTTAAGCCATTGCCTAGTCATAACGCTATTTAGTACCCAGTATTTGCACTATTCAGTATTTAGCCATTACTATTCTATATGTACACTTTTCCCTATTTAGTCACTGCTACTCTGTATTTACACTATTCACTATTTGAACACACCATTCCATATTTACACTATTCACTATAAGTCCCTACACAGATGCATCTCCAGGGATTTCCAGCCTCTTCTTTCTCTTGCTACCCTTAACCACTGCTGCATGCTCCTTGAAGATGTCTGCCCATCTGCATCTCGGTCTTCCTTATGGTCATTTTTCAATTCGAGGATCCCCCCCATGCTGGCCTTGTACGTCCACCTGTTGTCTTGCAGTCTCGCAGTGTGGCCTCCCCATTTCCATTTTAATCTTGTGGCTAACTGTGTCATGTCCTTGGTCTGTTATTGCTGGTTCGACACTGCATTATTTACAATCATGGATACAACTGGACATTTAGCCCAGGCTCTTTGCTAGTCATATCCAATTACAAACACTATATAATAATTGATACTTATCAACAGTCAAGCGATAGTCAATACATCCTTCCTACCACCCGATCTATTAACGATCTCAACCAATATCTACCTCATACTCCTATTCACTTAACTGATCATACCCATTTCTTCTTCACTCCAAACAAAAATTCACCTAAATTACTAATCTGGAATTGATTAAAAAACATTTTTCTTATTACTAATGATTTAACACTGCATTTGAGATTCTGTCTTTCAGAGATACCCCCAGGACTTTGTGTTGCATCTTACGTTGACATATTTAGATTTTGTTCTTCTGTTTTACAGTTAGTGACCACGTCTGACATCCATACAGTAAAAAGGGGTAGACACAGATCTCTAATGCATGGAATTTTATTTGTCTTCTTAGGTTTCTGTCTTAGAGTACACAAGTAAGACCCAAGAATGTCTTCCAGTCTAGAGAGATTCTTCTTTGTATTTTCTTCACCATTTTGTCCTGAAAGGAGATTAGTTGCCCAAGGTATGTACACTTGTCTACGTATGAAAGGGGTATTCCGTATATTAATATTGGTGTCGCTGGTTCATTTATTAACTTCATTTTTTGTTTGTTTAGCAAGTCCTGCAGTTTGACTATGTTCGTTTAGCTGGTCCAACATAGTGTTTCATAATAGTAAGTATATAAACATACAGCTTATACAATCGAGTCCAATTTACTGTTTGTCCACATACCTTGCGCATATCTTAGCTTATCTTACTTTCTGTTTTGCTGAATTGTTTTTCTTGGTTGACCATACTGCAGAAACAAAAGCATGTTAGCTATCACTTCTTGCCCCCTGACCGCAATACACCATAAAACCAGTGCTCAAGAAAATGTGCACATATAGCACATTAGCCACACCAACTTTACAAGAGATTTGTAAATTTGGAAAAGAATTAATCAAATATGGCCTATTGTGAGCTAGCTGTCAGGTAAATTTAGAGGTACATATGTTCCAGAAAGAGACATGACAATAGACGAAAGCTTGATGTTATATAAAGGACAACTGGGGTGGATCCACTATCTACCACTCAAGAGAACTAGATCTGGCATCAAAATATTCATGCTGTGCAAGTCAGCTAATGGATATATTTCATCCCTAATTAGAAGGGCACAAAATTTGATATCAAGATTTGCTATTGCCATCACAAATTGTTATGTCAACAAGACCCTTGCTAAACATGGGAAACTATAAACATCTATTATAGTTCTATACAGCTTGCTAACCTTTTACTAACAGAAAGAACAGATATGTAAGGTATTGTATGTCCAACAAAAAACAAATGCCCCCTTAGTTTCAGACCAAAAAACTAAAGAAGGGAGAAGCTGTCTCACTGCACTGAAATAGAAATACAAAGACTTCTGTATGTTATCCACTATCCTAAATGCTAAAATGCAGACATAAAAGTAAGAAACAGAGATATTGTAAAACCAGTGGCTGTATTTGCTTATAACACAATGGGAGGTGTATTGTAAACAATCCATTGCCACGCAAGTGGGGCAAAAGTACTGTCACTGATGGCATTGTGCTTGCCGCGACAAGTGGGAGCCGGCACATGGGCAGCAGAGCTGGATGCCTGCCAAGAGAAAGAAAGACAGAGAGAGGCTCTGGAATTTTCTGTCTTTCTCTTGCCGCCGCAAATGTTATCAAAAGGTTTGCAGCTTTCTAGAAACAATGGATGGGGATATAAAAACCTGGAAGGTGTCAGAGCGGCAATTGTGTGATTATCGAAGTTGTGTGTAGTTGTGTGATGGTTATTGCGACAGTAGACGTTTGAACTGTATGGCAGTGATTTCTTTAATTTGTTTATGTACGGCGCAGCACCGAGTCGACCTTGAAGACAGCTGATTGTCAATTTCATATCTTTTTACTGCAATAAAGGGCCAGAGGACTTAAGTCAGCGAGTAAATCTTAGGGCCAGCAATTTCATGCATTTGTACACGATGTATAACAAGTGCATGTATGTTTAAGTCATTGTAGTAAAACTGTAATGGAAACTACAAATAAATATATCTATGAGAGCAGTTCAATAAGTAATGCAACATTTTTTTTTTTCCTGAAAAATGTGTTGTTTTATTCAGCATTCAAATATACCATGTTATTCCCTGATCTTTTAGCTACACATTATTTTTCAACGTAATCTCTGTTTAATGCTACGGTTTTATGCCACCTTGAAATGAGGGCCTGTATGCGTAGTGCGTCCCATGGATTGCGTCCTTCATTGGGCCAAACATATGGAAATATGACAGTGCTAGATTGGGGCTGTAGGGAGGATGCAGAAGAATAGTCCACTGAAGTTTTGAGCTCCTCTAGGGTGCAAAAACTTGTGCGAGGTCTTGCATTGTCATGGAGAAGAAGTTCATTCGGATTTTTATGACTACGAACATCCTGAAGTTGTTTCTTCAATTTTTGAAGAGTGGCACAATACGCTTCAGAGTTGATCGTTTGTACATGGGGAAGGACATCGAACAGAATAATGCCTTCAGCGTCCCAAAAGATTGTAGCCATGACTTTACCAGCTGAGGATATGGCTTTAAACTTTTTCTTGGTCGGGGAGTGGATGTGGTGCCACTCCATTGATTTCCGTTTTGTTTCAGATTCGAAGTGATGAACCCATGTTTAATCGCCAGTAACAATGACAAAAAAACTGTCACCATCAGCCTCATGACGAGTAGGCAATCCACACAGATGGTTCTCCTTTGCTCTTTATGATCTTCGGTTAGATATCGAGGGACCCAGCGGGAACAAACCTTTGAGTATCCCAACTGGTGAACAATTGTGACAGCACTACCAATAGATGATAGATAGATAATTTATTCATCTTGTAAATCATACATTGTACATGAGTACTATGATATAAGACAAGTCAAATTGTGAATATACAGTACAATTAACTATACTTGTAAATTAATAAGTCACATCCAATAAGGACAAGTCAGTGTTTGTACAAAATGATGATTTATAAAGATATCTCAAGAATTTTATAACATAAACAATTAATTCAGAAATGTAACAATATTATAAACTTTCCACAAATTCACTAACAGAATAAAAACAGTGGTCTAGCAAGTATGCCAAAACTGACTTTTTAAATGCTGAAAAATTGCAAGTGGTTTTATTGGCTATAGGCAGTTTATTAAAAAAAGTGATCCCTAGGTTTATTGAGTGCTTCTATTCACATGAATATCCATTCTCTGTCTAGTGGCCATTTCCTTTCATTAAATTTGTCTTTGTAAATTTTAAAATTTCAAAAACGAAAATACATGGGAGAGGTAAGATTTTAAATTTTTTAAATAATGGTCTGCATGTAGATGTTGGTTTAAATCCGTTTTTGCATTATGAATAATGATTTACAATGTTGTGAGTTACCCCATAATGTTGTCATATTTTAAAATGGAGTAAGCACACGCAAAATACATACTTTTGAGAGTTTTGATGTTAACTATATGATATGTGTATAAGGGCACCCAACTGCAGTGGTTATCAGCTCCCTTTAAAAAATCATTCATGCCAAAAGCCAGATATGTTGTTTTCAAATGCTAGGCTTTGGCAATGAAGCCATTAGCTCTCCTACTCTCCAATATTTCTGTGTAGTGGGTCCGGCAGGTAGGGCTTCACAGCTTAAAAGATGTTCTTCAGTCATTTCCTCTTCTTTGTTGCACAGAGGACAATTTGGACTTGTATAAATTCCTATTCTGTGTAAGTGTTTGGCCAAATAATCATGTTCCGTACGTAATCTAAAATTTGCTACTGATGCTTAATGTGAGATTTCTGGAATAATTTCTAGATTTTTAATTAAAATGTTCCATTTTTTATCTTTGGCTTTGTTAGATATTGATTAGTTTTGTTTGTTTTTATATTTACTTTTGATTAATCTTTTTATGGATGTAAAGGGTAAGTTTTTCCTTTTGTTCTGAATTAAATTTGCACCTTTTTTTTTGGCAAGAAAATCAGCTGATTCATTTCCAGCAATTCCACAATGTGCAGGTATCCACTGTAATAAAATTCTTTTCTGTAGTTTTTGAAGTTGTTAAATCATTTTGTGACATTCTTTAATTTGGATTGACCTCATTTTATATGAACTTATTGCACATAATGCTGCTTTAGAATCAGAAAGTATGACAGCATTTTTGAATTTATCTATTCTGTATAGGTGTTGGAGTGAAATATGAATAGCCATTACTTCTGCATCAAAATTTGTTGTGTGGTATTCTGCTGGTTGATAGAAAGAGAACAGTGCACACTTAATTCCTGCTCCTGAGTTGTTGTCCAAGTTAGATCCATTTGTGTAGATATGTAACCATTCTTCAGGTGGATATCTATTGTTCACAGTTTCTAATGCTAGTGCTTTTAGCACAGGTTTGGAAGTTTCAGATTTTGTAAATATTTGTTCTAAATCTAATTGAATATTAATTGGTTCAAAAGTCAGTGGGTTTTCTTTGATTAAAATGTTTTCTTTAGAATTAGGAAGATTCAGATCTGTTTTTTAATTCCATAACTTTGTGTAGGAAACTTGTTTGTGTTTTCATCTTGGTTGGTTGTAGTAATCTTTTCTCCCATTTTGTTGTTTTTAACCGCAACATTTTTTCATGTATTAGTGCCTGCTCTTCTAAAGTTAAATGTATTGGATAGTTCCAAGTTAAGGCTTGCATTGCCGTGATTGGAGTTGATTTTGCTGCACCGGTTATTAGTTGCAGGGCCTGATTTTGGCATACTTCTAGGTGATTTATGTTAGGACAGTTTGCTGTAATTATTACCTCTGCATTATAAAGAAGTATTGGCTTGATGAATGTTTTGTATGTGGTGTTCAGTGTCTCCTGATTACTGCCTCACTTGACTCCATCTAATCTTTCCAAAATTGAAAATTGTTTTGTAGATTTGTTTACTACAGCTTCAATATGATGTCTACAAGATAATTTTGAATAAAAAATTGTTCCTAAATATTTTGTTTCATATGTTTGTTTCAGGTTTGTTTTCTTGAACTGCAGATTTAGTTTAGGGATTTTCTTTTTTTTTTTTTAGCTAAATATTTGGAATGTTTTATCAGTATTTATTTTCATCAAATTGTTGTCAGTCCACTTTTCCAATAGTATCAGAGCCTTTTCCATTGAAGTTTTGGATTTCTCTATTTGTGGGGAAGATGTTCACATGATCATGTCATCTGCAAAAAGTGCTGTCTTTATTTCTTTGTTTGATACAGCTGCGGGAAGATCATTGATGTAGATGTTAAACAAGGTTGTACTCAGTACAGCACCTTGTGGTAGGCCCATTTTTATTTGTCGGAATTTGGATGTACTCTCATTGTATTTTGTAGCACAGAAACGTTGAAAGAGAAACTGAGTGATGCAATTTAACATGATATCTTGAATGCCTATTTTTGAAAGTTTCTCAAGAAGTTTATGCCTCCATACTGAATAGTATGCTTTTTCAAAATCAATGAAAACTGACAGCATATCTTGATTTTTGTTGAAAGATTCTTTGACATCTTGGGATAGTTGGATTGTATTTTCTTTAGTAGACAAGTGTTGTCTGAATCCTGTTTGAGGTAAAAGCCAGATATAAACAGATACCAACAGAGATGTCAAGTTGAGCACTGAGGTGTTTGAGATCCGGCGATCATCTCGCATGAGTGTTCGCAGGCTTCAACACTGCAGGAGTCAGCTGTACATGGCCGCCCAGCACACAGGAGATCAGACAGTTTTGCTTGACTTTGCGGCAATGACACACACTTTGCCCAACTACTCACCGTGCTTTTGTCCACTGCCAGATCACCGTAGACATTCTGCAAGTGCCTATGAATATCTGGGATGCCCTGGTTTTCCGCCAAAAGAAACTCAATCACTGCCCATTGTTTGGAATGCACCTCCATTACAGAAGCCATTTTAAAAGCTCCGTATAGTGCTCTCACCTATCGGAAGTCAATGAAACTTCACAAGACGAAGCGGGAATGTTTGAAAATGTTCCACAAGAAATGCCAGGTTTTTCCAACCAAAATTGGCTGAGAAAAAAGATGTGTTGCTTTACTTACTGAACTCCCCTTGTTATAGCTAATATACTGCAATAAAGAGCGTTTTAAATTTCTACAAACCAGACTTTTGATTCTACGTAACCCACAGTCACAGCACTGTAAGAAGATATTTTTTCATTTCTTGGAATTAGCAGCATGGAATGCCTTTGTCCTATATATAAAAAACATGGAAGAAAAGCAGAATGCGCTAATCTTTTGTGGGGTTGCTGCTGAGCAACTCATTGCGAAACATCAAAGAAAAATTTTCACCTGAAGTGCTGGACAGTCCACCAGTAAAAGCAACCCCCAACACAATTTGTTGGTCATTTTCCATCTACGATTTCTCCCACTGAGAAGCAGAATCCAACAAGGACTTGCAGGATGTGCAGCAGTGTGTGTGATGACCAGGGGAAGAGAGCGCAGAGGGAATCAAGATACATATGTAGCTCTATGTATTGATCCTTGCTTCAGGATTTTTCATACAGCCACAAACATATTAACAGTGGTTTTAACATTTATAACTACAGTTTATTTCTTAGTGATTCAGTGTCCAATATTTGGTTTATAAATGTAATTTCAGCAAGAAAAAAAGGGGTTAAACCTATCATAAGTATACTCAGATATTCCGAGATTAAAATCTCCATTGTTAAGCTCATAACAATTAATTTCATTGCTACTATTATTGTACATAATGAAATATTTATTTCTGTAGTAAAAACATAGGTGAAAAAGCAGTATTCACATAGTAAAGTATCAGATATGTTAAAAGGTTAAGGATTGAAAAACCTCCATTGGGTTTAAACCCACAAACTTGGTAAACAGGCTAGCATGTTACCCATACACCACAGAAAATGTGATAAAACATGGCACATAAGAGAGAGGCATAATTTTAAAGAAGAATGTCTCAATTTACCCACAAGAATGGTTGGCCAAATTCTGTAATATAAACTGGGGGAGCCTTGAACAGCCGTAAAAGATGGATGTATAAGCAACATGTGGAGGAAGAGGATCAGGGGATATGAAATCAGCAATACAGGGTGACAATTGGGAAGTCTTAGAAGATGGGGAGGGGGGAGAAAAGAAATGGAGTGTTCATAATAAGCCGTCAAATAAAGCTGGTAATAATAGTGCTAATAGTAGGTATGGTAGAACAAAATCCAGGACACTGCAGGGCAGCCTGGTAATGAAAATGGACAAATACGGAAGCAATGAAAAATGAGAAACTAGAACAAACAGAAGAATGCAAAGGGAAAATTGAAATATCAAATAGATGTGACTCAGGACACAGGAAAAGAAACTACTTACTTTTCAGAGTGAATGAAGACCTCAGGATAAGCTCAGAAGATAGAGTTAATAAAATTATGGAGAAGAACCTAATTAGAGGTCTATGGATGAGAAATTAGAAGAATTCAGAATAAGAAAAAAAGATAGAATAGGACTGATTTTAGTCAAATTCACTACCTTAAGGAAGAAATGGGAAGTGATATGAAATGAAAAAAAAAAAAAAGAACTTTTATAAAACAGCATTACACAAAAGCGGAGCAACAACTGCAACTGAAGAAAGGCTAAAAAAAAAAATGAAGCAAGGACAGCTGTAAAGAAGGCCTTCATGAAAGTATTACAACTATTTATTGAAGAAAAAAACTGGAACATGAGCGTCAGGAGTAATGGACAGGAAACAAGTTGCACGCATTGGTATTCTAGCGAAAGAATTACAAAGTCAATGTATGTGGTGATATGTGAAAACAAGGAAAGAAAGAGAAGTGAGGAGGCACATTATGATCCAATGGCCAGAAAAACTAAAGGAGGGAAAAAGAGTTATGGACGCAGCAGCAGCAGCAGCAGAAGAAGAGAGGAAAATGATAACACAAGAAGCAGAGGGATCGCTGACTGCAGCACGAAGAAGGCAGACACCTTGTGCAGAAAAGATAGAAAATGGAGAAGTGAAAGTGCCAAGTGATTTTGCTATTGTGATGGAAGATTTAGGGGAGCCTGAGAAAGGGGAAGTAATATATGTCAGAAATATGCAAGTGATACTTTGACCCCTTTCCAAGTAATCAATAAAAATAATTCCCTGTGCATCCCAGAAAACACTTGCCATAAACTTGTTAGCTGACAAAATTAACTTTGATTTTTTTTTTTTTTTTTTTTTTTTTTGAGTTGGTTCACCTGGCGCAATCGATTTGCAATTTTTCAGCATTTTAAAAGTCAGTTTTGGCATACTTGCTAGACCACTGTTTTTATTGTTAGTGAATTTAAGGAAAGTTTATACTAATCCTATATTTCTTAATTCATTGTGTATATTATAAAATTCTTGGGATATCTTTATAAATCATTATTTTGTACAAACACTGACTTGTCCTATATCACAGTACTCATGTAAAATGTATGATTTACAAGATGAATAAATTATCTGAAGATCTTTTGGAATTTATTAAATGTTTTTGGGTGGTATGTGAATGCACTGCATTTACTGTTGCTTTCTTTTTCTTTAGTGAATGTGGTTCCTTCCTTAACCCTTTCACTGATATGGACGTCATATGACATCCAAGTTACAAAGCCCCAAACCGATATGGATGTGTATATACGTACATGCATTTAATGCTAATTATTTTAAAATTTGTTTTACAGTAAATTTAAATAAATTCTATAAGAAATAAAAGCTTACCTTTAAAAGTTTCTTCTTCAATGGTACACCTCAAAACAGGGATAAACACACAAGGGCACACCACATTCAGGGCAAATCCTACTAGTTTCCTTTCGGACACCTTTCTTGCGGCACACCAGACATTTTCTAAAGGGACGCGACATTTTTGCTGTGAGTGGTATCCTTTTAGGAAAATGTTTTCCTTCAAGTCTGAGGGGTATTGGGCTGGTGAATTTCTTACCCCCAGTAGGGAGAGGTCTATAAATTTTGTAGTGCTCAATTAGGCTGCGAGCTATTGATCTGCGAAAGTCCAGGTACGTCATTGTCTTGCGTGGGTTTAGAGCTCTCCAAATTACTAAACAATTGCATATGCTTATATCCAGCTGGTGTAAAAATACTTTTTTATACCATTTGATTGTTTTCTGCAAAGAGGGATATGCATGTGAAAACCTGATCTACTAGATCCACTCCACCCATTTGCATGTTGTATTCCTGGATAATATCGGGCTTGAAAATTGACATTTTGTTATGAGCATCAATTTTTCCAGTATCAATCATCAAAATCTTAGAGCTGCAATTGGATAATGCTGTATCTACCCTCCTGTCCTGCCAAGCAACATAGGTCAAGGGTGGGAGCTGATCCATCTGCATTTCTCCTCTTCTTAGAGCCTTCGTATTCACATCTTTTGGTAAACCAATACGATTTGAGTGTACTGTTCCCATTGCATTTGTTTTTCTTTTGTGTAAGGAGAACTGTACCAATTATCTAAATATACAGTCCTACCCTGATCAAGTACAGGTTCCATCACATGCATTACTATGGAACCAGGTAACCCCAAATCTTTGTCTCCAGTGTTCAGTCCCTTGGTCAGTGTATATGCAGTTATTGTAAAGTTAACCTGTTTTACTTTCACACACATCAAAACTCTTTATGCTAAATCTGGCCCTCTTTGTTTTGATGTATTGTTTCTAACCTAAGTGGCCCTTCCAAAGCATCAGGCTTTCATCAGCAGTGATCTTTTCGCTAGGCACATAATTTTCTTTGAATTTTGAAATAATGTAATCAAAATGTGGTCTGATTTTGTGTAGTTTATCAGTTACATTTTCTATGCAGGTGAAATGAAGGAAGCGCAAAATGGAAGTAAACCTGTTGTTTGACATGCATTTCCAAAAAAATGGGGTAGCTAGCATGTCATCTGTAGACCAGTACATGTATTGGTAGGTTTACGAATAACACCCATGAGCATAATTAGACAAAGTAGTCTGTAAATCTCATTCATTGTTACTTCTGTCCACTTCCGAATTCTACTCTTAGGTCCTAAATTGCCTTTAGAAATCAGGTCTTCCTTCACCCTACGCACATATACATTTGTTTCCGAAACAATGAGAGACAGTACGTCAGTAGTAAAAAATTTCGTGAAAATGTCAATTAGTTGGCTGTCAGAAGTTAGCTGAGTATGCGGTTGTACACCAGAGGTTGTGTTCATGAAGGTATGTCTATTTGTGTTAGTTATTTTGACACCTCCATAATGTTGATTCTTCACGAACATCTGTCGGAAATGAGTCATTTTCCTCCTCACTACTACCTATATCCTCAACACCACCCCACCAGTCTTCCACATTTTCTGAAGTTATTTCAGAAGCCCGTACACTTCCTGCACAAGCTAATTTATTTGCTATATTACTACTTGAAGCCATGATTAGCACTAAAGTAACAATTTCAAATGTGTTTTAGCTAAACAAATCGCTTGGAACTCTGACAGTCAAAATTACTATATGAACTGAGCGAAGAAAACAGCTACGTCAGCTACTATGAACTCCGGTTGTGAAATACTGCAATAAGAGAGATGCTGACGGGGAGGTTTCTTTCCAGCATGTGTGTGTGTATGTATGTGTGTGTGTGTGTGTGTGTGTGTGTGTGTGTGTGTAACGCAACATATACAATTATTGCGTGTTAGCATAAACGGAATCCTATAAACCTTGAACCTAAACACTTTGCTTATGCAGCTGATATACACATATAGTTTGTATGCACAATAAAACAATTACTCACTGTTAGGTGCATTCGATGCAAAGAATGGCTTTCTCTACAGCGATACAAAATAATGGAATTTCAATGATTTATTAATATAGTCTCTTTTAATGATACCGTAGATGTATACTGCCTTTAATGGGCTTTAAACCAGTTTTTGTTTTGATAAAATAACTTAATACGAAAGATATGAATATGTATTTACGAAACATTTTTGCAGCATTTCACAATTTAAATGTCTTGATCCGTTTATTGGGTATCCGTTCCCGGCCGTGCAGGGTTTAAATAGCCATCGGCAAAGCAGTTAATGGTTAGCCTTTATAATTTTTTACACCAGACTTCTATTGTATCCATTTTCTTCTGCTATGTGAAGTATGGCTTTTTGTTCTTTGAAGTATTCTGATTTATCCAGAATATGTTGACTAGTCTATGTGTAAGACTGTTTATTATTGCATGTTTATGTATAACTGGGTTATAGCTATGATTTTTTATGTAATTTTATGACTGTTGGCTTCCTGTAAATTCCATATTTTATTTTCATGTCATTCCTGATATTTAGGTACAAGAAAGAGAACTGTCCATTGATTTGCTTTTCTATCGTGAATTTGTTAGTTTTTTTTTATGCATCATCTAAATATTTATTTGGAACTATTGCAAAGATGTCATTAACATATCTATATCAAACCTTGAAGATCCATGGGAAGGAACTTTTAATTTGTGTTTCGAATGCACTCAAATTTGCTGAAAAAGGTGAAAGTGGTTTGCCCATTGATAACCCTGATTTCTGCTTGTATTTCGTTGATGTCTGCTTGTATTATTTCCTATTAATGCTGAAGAAGTTTCGTTCAATGCATAATTTTGTTAATAAAAAATGTATTCTTCTGCTTCTACTGTATGCATTTCCACTGTCGTTAGCCATTTTTTTTCTAAGTGTCTGTAATTTTTCTGCTGGCATGCTTGGTTATAATTATGTGACATCAAATGAAACCAGTCTGTCAGTTTTGTCCAAATTTATGTCTTTATTTTTCTACCAGATCTAAATAATCCTTTTTTTAAAATTTGCACCTTCAAACTTTGAGAAGCTATTGAATTTATTTAGTAAAGCAGAATACTTGAAAGGATAGAAAGCCATACACTACAGCGCAGAAGAAAATGGATACAAGAATAGTCTGGTGTTTAAGAAAATTAAAAAGGCTAAACTAAAGAAAACCGTTAAGGAGGCAACCACATTCACTAACGAAAAAGACAGCAACAGCATATTCAGTGCATTCACGTACCACCCAAAAGTATTTAATAAATTTGAAAAGATCTTAAAGGAACAAAATATCATCTTGGCACCTACTAATAGATACTTAGTTTTAAAACTGCTAAATTCAAAAACAAAAGATGAAATCCCGCCAATTAACAGATTCGGAATTTACCAAATAAGTTGTAAGAATTGTGAAAAATGCTACATGTCAAATAGAGACCGGCAATTCTTGCATCACTCACGCCCGTGCTCGGATGTAACGGCAGCGCGAGTCACTACACAAGGAGGGGTAATTGGGAGGGGAAGAAGGCAGCAGGTTCATTGCTTATCTAGCTGTTTACTATACAGCGGTCCTAGAGTGACCCGAGCCAAGCCAAGCGCTACCGTGACTTGATCGACTATTCAGTTGTCTGCTACATTGCGGAAGTTGAAAATGGAAACGGAGTCTGCTGAAAGTGTTAAACACAAAGTGAACAGTGGTGTGTATATTACCAGAGAAAGGTCGGGTACGAGTTCAGCATGGGAGACTTTTTAAAGAAATTTACACAGTGGATGGAAAAATTAAACTGAGATTTGCACAGTGCAAAACATGCAATAAAGTGCTTTCTCACAACTCAAGAACTTAAAGCCTGATTAGACATAAGTGTTTGGTTCCCCGTTCCATTTCTGCTACAGTCAGTGTTAGTAAACAAGACTGGGAGACTATCCCAAGGAGCTGTGTACTCATGTGCGCGAGTGACATTCGTCCATTCGAAACTGTTGCTGGTAAAGGGTTTTGTACTGTGGCACAGAATGTTGTATAAATCAGGGCTAAATACGGAAACATAGACATTGATAAAGTACTACCAGATCCACGCACCGTGTCCCGTAATGTACATGAAATTGCTGATCGAATAAGACAAGACACTTCCTTGTGTTCTCGAGGCAGCAGGGAAATGTTTGCTAGCATGCACTACGGATATGTGGTCCGATGATTACAAGAAAATGATCTATACCACTATCACGGGCCATTACATTTTGGAAAATTGGAAATTCCAATCTGTAGTTCTTATGACTGCAAAATTCCCTGATCAGAACAAATCAGGTGATAATTTGAGAAAGGAAATCGAGAACAGAATGATGTTGATCGGTTTACCTTTAGAAGACTTGATGAAAATTAAGTTTGTATGAGATCAAGGTAGTAATATCAAGAAAGCCCTGAAAAATTACCAATGGCTTCCTTGTGCAGCCCATATATTAAACACTGTCCTTTGCAATACCTTCAAAGAAGATTTCCTGACAGAACATTTACCAAGATTCTGGTCCTCCATATCGGCGTGTAAGGAAACTACAGCTTACATGAAACGCACCGGGCTTGTAAACAAACTTCCCAAATCCCTGCAACAAGAGTGTGACGTTCGCTGGAATTCCGCCTCTTAAATTCGAAGTCAGTGCATACTTAAGAAGAGGATATTATAAATCAATTACTCCAGCACAATGCTGAGAGTAAAATGGAGAACTACGACAGAAGTCTTGTAGGGGAACTGGTTGAATTTTTAGATCCCTTCAAAGAGGGTTCTGAAAAATTGGAAGCCGATGAGCCGACCCTGCAATTAGTTTTCTGTGGAAATCTGAGCTCATTAATCATTGCTCACCACAAAAGGAGGATTCTGAGGTAAATATTGTCTCACAAAACTGAAATAATTTTCATTTCCATCAATTTTAACATCATTGTTTTTTATTTCAGGAAATAAAACAACTGAAAATACGTGCTGCACAATTCATTGAAGAAAAATTTGTGCTACAACCTCTACATTATATGGCAACATTTTTATGGCCTGCATTCAAACACCTAGCAATGGTGAATGAAACAGAGAGGGAGAAAGTTTATGCAGACGCTCAAATGAGATGTGCTGTGTATCGAGAATCGTCTGCACAAGGAATTCCGGCAGCTTCCCCACCTAAATGTGGAAGATTTACTAAATGGAGGAAAGGAGGTTCTTCCGTGGACGAGGTAACACTGTATCTTGCGACAGGTGACTCAAACTGTGAAGACATTCTCAAATGGTGGAAAGATCACTCAGAAACATTCCCACTGCTCTCCTCAATCGCCAAGGAAGTGTTGTGTGTACCTGCAACAAGTAGTGCCTGCAAGAGAAATTTCCGTTTAGCAGGACTTGTCATAACGAACAGACGAACAAACATTTCGTCTGAAAATGTCAATGATTTACGGGTCATTAATAATCACATGAAACACGGAGACAGTGAAATCTTGTAATTAAATGTATGTCTTTTCAATGTTAGTTCTTATATAAAGAATAACTAAAAACCTGTGCCAGTTTTGTTCTTGTACATAAAGTTCTGCTATGTACAATGTAATGTTTCAAAGATGCCCAAGGTTTACATTTTTTTGTATGGTACGTAATTTTTACAAAGTGTTAATGTGATTATTTCCACTCTTTTCATATACTCTTTCTAGGCTTACATGTGATAGGTTTAAGAGTTTTGTTTACTAAGAGACTTTATTATTATTATTATTATTATTACTATTACTATTATTGATGACTAAACTAAAGACATTACACAATATTCGTACCTACTATATATATACAAATATAAAAATTTGTAACTTAAAAATCTTCACCTATCTTTTAAGAAATGGTATTTCTTACAAATTGAATAGGATCGCGATTTCGTGAATAATCCTATAATTATACCAATAATCCTGTAATAATTATCCTATTCATTTTGTATGAAATACGGTCACCATTTCTTAAAAGATAAGTGAAGTTTTTTAAGTTACAACTTATTATATTTGTATATATTTGTTTGCTTCTCTGTTAATAGCTTCTTATTTTACGTACCTACTGTATGATACTCAAACTCCTCTATGAATCTACTGATTCTTTAACCGCTTCGCTGATGGCCATTTAAACCCTTCAGGGGCCGGAAATGGATACCCAATAAACAGAACAGGACATTTAAATTGTTAAATGCTGTAAAAATGCATCATAAATACAATACCATATCTTCCGTATTTATTAAGTTATTTAAACGAAACAAAAATTGGTTAAAACCCGTTAAAGGAAGTATACGTCTACAGTAACAAAGAAGCAGAGACTACATTAATAAATCTTTGAAATTTACTACTTTGTCTCACTGTAGCAAAAGCCATTCTTTGCGCAGAGTGCGCCTAATATTTGAATCATTTTGTTTTGTGTGTATAGTATATACGAACGAATGTATGTATAGCTATGCAAGCGACTTCTCCGGATCAAGGTTTTAGATTCTAGTTTATTTATGCTATACCAAGCGATAATCATACCAGTATTATGTTGCGTTACACTGGAATGAAAACTCCCTGTCTGCATCTGCTATTACAGTGTTTCTCAACCAAGGTTTCTGGTAGCCTTATGCAGCTGTTTTCGCTCAGTATTTTAGTTCTCTGTGTGTTCAGAGTGATTTCTTATAGCTATCCAGAGCTAAATGAAGGGCACATTCGAAATTGTTAAATTTCAATGTTAACCATGGCTTATCCCGGTAATGTAGCAAAAAAATTAGCTTGCATATGATGTATACAGGCTTCTGATATTACGGTAGAAAATCTGCAAGGTTTGTTATGTGATTATGAAGGAGATGTTTAGGATATACGTAGGTAGCAGTGATGTGTACTGGTCTACAGATGGCATGTTAGCTATTCCATTGTTTGGGGGAAGTGGTGGGTCAAATATGGGTGATGTGGATCAGCTATTACTAGCTATCCCTCTTTACGAAAAACAGTTAAATGGTAAAAAAGTATTTTTATACCAATGGATGTAACCATGCACAATTGTTTAGTAATTTTCAGAGCTGTAAATTCATGCAAGACATTCACCTACCTGTACCTGCGCGTATAAATAGCTCGTAACCTAATTGAGTACTATAATACTCAGAGGCCTCTTTATTCTGGGGGTAAGAAATTCACCACGACATCACCCCTCATACTTGAGAGAAAACACTTTCCTAAAAGGATACCACCCACAACCAAAATAGTCGCAACCATTTCGAAAATGTCTAGTGTGTTGCGAAAAAGAAGTTTGCAAGGAAACCAATATTATTTGGTGTGAATCTGCAGAGTGCTCTTGGGTGTTTACCCAGGTTTGGAGGTGTACAGTTCAAAGAGAAACCTTTAAGGGTACATTTACATCCCTTATAGAACTAATTTAAATTTATTGTAAAATAGGAAGATTAAAATAATTGGCGTTAAATGAGCATTAAATGCATGTATTCGCAGGAACGTCTATACCATATCGGTTTGGGACATTTTAAGTTGGACATCATATGACGTCCATATTGGTGAAAGGGTTAATGGCAAAAAAATTAGAAAACGAAGAATAAAAAAAAAAAGGGCAAGAAAAGAGAAGCTGAAGCATCCCTGGGTGCGGGTAAACCCGAGTCACTCACTCACTGCTATTAGTAACCCGGTCTTCTCAAGACCGAGCGGGCAGGCCGTGAATTATGACGTCATCCGGTTATGGAACGTCTCATGCTCATCGCTGCGAGTAAGTCAAGCGGTCCTGATGCGCTAAATGCCGGTCTCTAATGTCAAACTCAAAGAAATCTAAAATCCAGAGTCAAAGAGCACTTTAAAAACATCAAAATGAAACAAATCAAATCAAATTTATTCACCATAAGATTTCCAATTACAGAAATATCGGCTTCATCAATACAATTTTATAATACAGATTAACAGTAAACACATGAACGGATAAACAAATAAGGTAATAGTATTTACAATTGCAATATAAAAAAAATGGAATAGGTTATTAGAATGTAATACATATTTCTAACGAAACTGATTCACTGTTCATCATCAAGGTATTCATTTACTGAATAAAACCATCTTTGTATTAAATACTTCTTTAATTTCCTTTTAAATATTGTTAAATTTGGTAATTCTTTGAAATATTGAGGAAGTTTGTTGTACAATTTAATACAGCTATAGTGTATACTTTTTTCATATAGGGTTCTCTTATGCCCTGTAAGATGAAGATGTGATTTACCTCTAGTGTTGTGACTATGTATTTCGGCGTTTGTGACAAAAATATTTAACTGTTTATGAGCGATCACCAGCACCTCAGAGATATATAGATGAAACTGTCAGAATATTCAATGATCTGAAATAAGGTCTACAACTTGTGGTACTGAAAAGATTCATCATTAAACGTATGGCCCTCTTTTGTATTATAAACATTCTTTTCGTATAGCTCGTCTTTCCCCAGAATATTATGCCATAGGATAACTGCGAGTGAAAGTAGGCAAAATAGGCTATTTTAAGCACATCAAGATTGACTGATGATCTTAAAGTATATAGTGCAAAACAAGTTTGACATAGTTTTTTGGATAAAGCATCAATGTGAGTTTCCCAATCTAGATTACTATCTACCCAAACTCCAAGAAATTTAATTTTATCTGTAGTAGTTACTGATTCATTCTCTAAGCATATATTAGGGAAACTTACATTTTTGTTGACTTTATGATGGAAACCTATAGCGATACTTTTGCTCTTATTAATAAGTTTATTGTCTTTAAACCAATTTAAAACATAGTCTGTTACCCCATCAACGTTTGCTTTGAGTTCTTGTTTGTTTTTCCCAGAAATGAGAACACTGGTATCATCAGCAAACAGAGTAAATTTAGTATTAATGCATTGGTTGTTTTTGGCCAGGTCATTAATACAATAGAAACAATAAGGGACCCAATACCGAGCCCTGCGGAACTCCATATTTAATCGAGATTTAACTGTATTGTAAAAAATACGACTCATCTATAATTTAATAATCCATATTTAATGTTTTTTACACTAGAGCGAGCAGCTTTAATCTCTTTCGAACCATTTACTACATATTCAATTTCCGTTAACTGCTTTCTATTTGTTAGGTATGATTTAAACCATTCAAATGGAACTCCTCTGATACCATAATTATACAACTTGTGTAATAATATATCATGTTCGACTAGATCAAAAGCCTTTGACTGATCAAGAAATAGTACCATGCATTGATTCCCGCTGTTTAGATTTTTAGTATATCTTCAATAACGTTCCGTAGTGCTGAGCTTGTTGATTTCCCTTGCTGGAACCCGTACTGCACTTTCGATATAATATCATATTTATTTAGAAATGCTAAGACTCTATTGTACACCACCTTTTCAATTACTTTAGAAAAAACTGATAAAATAGATATTGGCCTATAATTTTCACAATCATATTTAGAACCCTTTTTAAACAGTGGTTTAATTTTTGAGAACTTTAGATTCTCAGGGAAGTGACCTTCACAGAGTGATATATTTATAATATGACATAATGGTTTAACCAGATGCACAGCACAGTTTTTTAGAAGCATATTAGAAAACTCATCCAGGCCAACAGATTTTTTGGGTTTCATACTTTTAATAATGGAGAGTAGCTCTGCTTCTGTTGTTGGTAAAAAATATAAAGATTCCCGAATTTGATTTTGGGTAATTATACACGAATTGATAGCTACGTTTTCCCTCTTTCTGATGAGTTCTGCAATGGTCGAAAAATATTGGTTAAATTCATGAGCTACCATTAATAAATTAGATACTTGCCTACCATTTATATTCACACTAAAATCAATAGTTTTCCTTTTATTTCCCTCAATCTCATGTTTTATAACATTCCATATAGTTTTTGATTTGTTTAAAGAGCTATTTACCAGAGTACCATTGTAGAGTTCTTTAGCCATCCTGACTACTCTGTTGTATATTTTTTTATACTTTATGTAATATTGTTTAAAATCATCGGAAGCGAGATTATGTTTAGTTAGTCTACTTAGGAAACGCAGTCTTTCTCTTGATATCCGAATACCCTTAGTAACCCACTTAGCTTTATTACGTGTTTTTTCTTTCAAAGTTGTGATAGGCATGACTATGTTCAAGTTGAGATTAAGAATTTTATCAAATTCGATGTAACATTTATCCAGATCATTTTCGCAGCAATACACATCCATCCAGTTTTCTTTGGAGAGTAAGTAGTTAAAGTACTTAATATTGTCTTTACTGTATATCCTACACTTTTTGAATGACTGGCCAGGGATGCTTAAAGTATTACGCAATTTTATTTTAAGTTTTTGATCGTAGTGATCTGAGATGCCTGTCTCAAAGTTGTCAACTTCGAACTCAAATTTATTGGAATTCAAGATAAAACTGATCTATAGCACTCATTGATTCTACAGCTACTCTAGTAGGTGAATTTATAACCACTTCTAAGCCATACATGCTCAGTAGATCTGTGAAATGTCTTTTACCTCACCTTCTTCCAAAAAGTTTATATTTAGGTCACCCACAATGATTAAATTTCTTTTCCCTCCATAAAAATGATTTAAAATAATATCTAATTTTCTGATGAATTCATTTAAGTCACTGGTGGGGTTTCTATACAAACTACTATAACTTTGGAATCAGACAGTTCCACCATACATCCCTCAAAGTGCTCGTCGCACATTAAAATGTTGAAGGTAGATATCTGTTTAGCCAAAATATTATCTTTTACAAAAATACATGATCCCCCATTGTTTTTAGTTTTTCTACAGTAAAAGCTTTCCCTTATATAACCTTCAAAGTTAAGATAAGTCAGCACTATCATTTCATTTTTGGAATTAAAACGACAACATTGATCCAAATCCAAAATTACTAAAAGGAGTGATAAACCAAAACAGACTTGGGAGAACATTTTCATATGGAAAAATAAGGGACGAGCAACAAACTTTGAAATCGCACCAGTAGATAATTTGACAAAGTAGTTTATAGAGAAAAGAGAGCAGACAACAGTTGATAATTAGATAAAGGTTGAAAATGAACGAGACGGCTTTCGAAACTAGTCCCTCAATAATAAGAAAATGTAAGTGATGAAGTGTCAAAAAAACCAACTGCAAATAGATTTTTTCAATTAACTTTGACGTAACTGTTACTAAATTCATCCAATCACACATAATATGGTTCAGTTTGTGCTACCACACGATAATCATTGTATATGTTGTCATCATAGGCTAAAAAGAAAGAGACCTCTCTGTCAGCATCTGCAAGTATCTCTTAAGAGTATTTCACAGTTGAAGGTTATGGAAGTCCTATGCGGCTGTTTTCACTTAGTAATTTAGTTATTTATACTCTCTTACGGTTCAGAGTGATTTCTTTAAGCTATCAGCAGTAAAATGAAATGCACATTTGAAATTGTTAAATTTCGGTGTTAACCATGGTTTATCCTAGTAATTTAGCAAATTAGCTTGTGAAAAATATGTCCAGGCTTCTGATACCACTTTAGAAAATGTAAAGGACTTCTTGCTGTTTGACAATAATTTGGATATTGATGGGAGGTGTTGAGCAGTACCAGCGAGGAAGAAAATTACTTGCTTCCTTCAGGTGTCCATGAAGGATGAGCATTGTGAAGTGGTCAAAATAACTCGAACACGAATAGACCTATTTTCACGAGCATAGCTTCTGGTGTACACCTAACTTCTGACAGTTAACCAACTAACATTTTCACCTATATATATATATATATATACCGCTGACTTAGTGTCTGTTACTGAAACAAGTAAGGTGAAGGAAGCCCTGACGTCTAAAGGCAATTTAGGGCCTAAGAGGAGAATTCAAGATCTACAATAACAGGTACTACAAGCATATACCTCTTTTCAAAAAATAGTTAAATTGTATGAAGTATTTTTACACCATGATATGACCATATACAATTATTTAGTAATTTGGATGCAGGATAAAGACCTACCTGGACTTATTGCATATAAATAATTTATATGCCTACTTGTACACTATAACATTCAAAAGCCTCTTTACCCTGAGGGTAAGAATTCTACAGGCAAATCTTTTAAGGCAAGAGTTTACCTACTATAGAATTTATTTAAATTTATTGTGAAAGATAAAGATTAAAGTAATTGGCATTAAATAAGCATTCAACATATGTGTGCACAAGACGTCTATACATGTCCATATCGGTTCTCCCGCATTTTAAGACAGGTCATATGATGTCCTCAGGAATGCTTTAGTAATCCTTCTTTCAAGTTCACTCTTAAAAAAGCTTTGCCAAGACTGGGATCCTAGAGGATTTCCCATTGCTTGTTTCTTGTTAATAGACATCTCCATGAAATAGAAGCTCTGTAGCATACATAAATTAATCGATTCCTCACTGCCTACTGGTTCTTTTCCTGTGGCTGTAAGTCACTGAGATTTTGTAGTTTGTGAATTGAAATACTTCAAAAGAGTGGAAACATAGAGTCAGACTGAAAAATTCAATGCCATAGCCGGGATTTGAACCACGGATCTTGTCCATAAATACTCAATTTCATTTGCACACTGGAGCCTCATGTTTGGACTCGTGAATTTCCTGGGTTTATGAACTTTTGGTAGTCTGTAAACTGTAAGTAAAGTTGGGCTGTCAACTTCTGAGGCTTAACTTTTGTTTATTATTTTGCTTTCTTTGGCTAATTTCTTCAGTTAAGTGATACAGAAATTTAAGGATTTTTTTCCACTGGCATAGTACTCGTCATTTTTTACGAATTCATCTTCTACAGTCTTTTCTAAAATTATTGCATTATCCTGCTTGTTGTAAATAACAGGTTTGTTTTTATGATGTGTGTCTTTTGAACTGTGTTCCTTATTCTGCATTTGCTTTATTATCTTATTAAACACAAATGTTGCATTTTTATTACTGACATCACTGTAACCAAGTCAACTTCTTTGTTTAAATATTGAGACAAAGATATAAAAAGTTTGCCTTCGGCTTCTTTGTCACTAAATGTCAGCACAATGCTAATGTGCAATCAGCCTATGTTTTACACAAATACATACAATACTTCAACACGTCTCTATGTCTGTCTTTTTAGCATGCATCCTTTGCACTGCCAATAATCCTCCTGACATACCCACAATTTCATGTTCTACATGGAGCCACGCACCTATTCAGAACAGAACTCTGATATTCACACATGAACTGCTTTGCTGCCAGTTCCACAGATCAACAATTCCTCAACCAGAGCCGCAGTTACGGGCCTGTGAAATGCTTCCTGCACCACTAAACAGCCTGCTGACTCCTCACCATGGAGCTTAGAGTGTAGCACACTTCTATGCAGTCCTCACTGACCAACTGATCTGTGAACTGCTCCATGGTGCCAAATCCTTCCCCTACCACTACTCTCTACTGGCCATTCTCAGACTTATACCGTCCAGGCCTGGTAGATCTTTCTGGAACTGCAGGCTTCTGGAAACACTGTCTAGAAATTATTTTGTATAGTAGCAACATGCTCCACACCGACCTTGTGCGGTCAGTTCATGACTGCCTTGAATGCATACCTTTAATGCCCTTCCACCCAAAAGACAACATGCAACACGATTCTCCTACTCTCGCTATTCCTATGAGCAGACCCACAATAGCAACTTAATCTCTGTTTCATATAACCTTGCCCCGCTGAAATGTATCACTCCGCATTCAACAACCCTCCCCCTCGCCCTAATTGGCTAATGCTTTCACGTCATAGGCCATAGGCGGTGCCTTCCCGTCACATTTAAACCTGCAGTAAATGTCGTAATAACTGCCGGGAAGATAAATAAAATCATACAAATAAGGATATGAAGGCATGCAAAAATACAAGTTAATAATGAACTGAGCAAATTGAAACAGAATGACTGAGCAATGAAACTGAAAGAGTTTATAATGAAAGGCCTTTGGCCTTTTCCACTGAGATTTTTAAACCAGTACACATACCTTTCAAAAATGCTTGTCTTTCAGTCTTAAAAGTCGTGTCACACCATACTTTACTTTTCGCGTGTTCTTCGTGTATATTTAGCGATTTGTATCTCGGTGCAGTGTGGTTGTCCTTAAATAGCGTCTTCGCCACACAGCAATATCGCCTGTCTTTTAGCACATTTTTCTTGCCTCTTTTTTCATTCACAAATCCCAGCTGTATAAGCAATCTGCTGAAATTTGGTAAATCTGCATCCTCATTTACAGCAGACGAAATGTTACTTATGTTAGGCAGTTCGTTTCTAAAGAAAAACTACACACATGACGACGCACAACACTTTTCACGTATTTTCTCCGAGCACACACTTTTGTTTATTCCTGCTTTTGCCTGGAGTGGTAAGTTTTCCTGTTTCCTCAATTTCATGTCGCGATGTTCCTACGGATCTAACACTCACACCTGTAACTTCAGAGCACAGCTGTTCGACTTCTCTCACTGACAAAGACGGATTCTTCTCTGTGAGTGTATAAACACATGCAACACAATTCTTTTTTCGCCTGTTTGTAAATAATTATCCTTGCGATACTTCAGCGAAAAACTGGCGGTAGACTCTGCCATTATACATATCATAAGTACATGCGCAATAAACTGCGCAATAAACTATCAATAAAATAATATAGCTCCCGCACTCTCGAATGGCGATGCATGACTAATCCAGTTCAAAACAAGGTCAGTGATAAAAGTCATATAAACAAATGTCACCACTACCGCTAAATCACGTGCTATCGTGTCATGTGCTTGAGAGCAAAGGAACCTCCTCTTTACTTCGTTTAAGAATTAACATGCATTTCAGATAAATCAACTCTGTTGCGTAATATATTAAAACAGTTACGAAAATATAAATTTGACAATTCTCTTCCAACATATAATGAAATATCACCATGTTAAATAACGAACTAATTTTTACCGCACGACAGTCATTACCACAACAGCAACCAATGAGAGGTGATTAGGTCACGTGACCGTTAAGAGATATTGGGCAAGCTTACAGGAAACAAGGTATAGTTGCCTCACTCAATTCTTCCCATCCACAACAGACAGCAATGGCAACGTAATATCTCAGCAGACCACATGAACACCGATGTGACAGTTTTTCAGTTAAGGCAATAAAAGGTCTGGACAATTGGCATCCTGTGCTCATACAATGAATAATCTAAACACACTAATATTTGAGCATTTTATGAAATGAAACAGTGTGCAGTACAATATACACATCCATTCAATTCAGCTACACTACTCATAGTTGAGATGTCCAAATTTCAAATGTAGTTACTGCAGGGCAATTTAATAGAAAATCCAAAATAGCACTCTTTGCAACTCTTGATGATTATGCCCTTTTCTGTGCCTTCACAGATGCGCAAGGGATCTTATATCCTTATTATAGAATAACGGCTGATGGACTCTAATTTAGCAGGATGAATAACACCAACTCAAAATTTTTGTAACACATTTTTGAAGATGCACAACTCTTTCACTTAAGATACAATTACTGCAGAGTTTATAAATTCACAATATATAAATTCTTTGTCATGCTAATTCTGTTACTTGCATTCATTTGTGTCTGAGATCACATACCCTTGCTGATACTGATTTGCTAAGTTTTTCCAATATTGAATTTCTTCATCTTTGCTAGAGAACTTTGGAATGTCTTGCTCCATCCTGAGATTCTTGTTTACTTCACAGGTATGAACTATGGTACTCAATAAACCTCACCTAATATCAACTATAACTCTGGGCTCCAGTACCTGAAAAATTAAAAATCCATTACTTAAAATCAATCAATATGCACCAACTTACAACGAATTCACATCACTATACATTTCCCAACTATAAATGATTACCACTAATGCGTTGATGTACACATATTAATTGAATTGAATATACAGAGCAGTGCAAAAACAGTTTCCCCTTCAACAATTTGGGCATCTGTGCAATTTGGCATATCTCGAAAAAACCTGCAGAGAATCCTAAAATACAAAAAATTCAAATCTTTTTGCCCAAAATTACTTCACACATTACATGAAAATGACAACAGAAGACTTGAGTTCTGCGAGTTACTTTCAGTATGCAACAAAGTAGTAAATTTTATGGACAGACGAGACAAGTTTCAAAATAAATGGACATGTGAATCTCCACAATTATGTTTATTGATCTAAAAAAAAAGAACTCCATGAGGTAAAAGAGAAATACCTCCATGTTCCAGGTGTTACTGTCAAGGGAGGACTTTCAAGTTTCCGATTAATAGCACATTACTGTTTGGAAGGTTACAGTTACTTCTGCACCTTATTTACAAATGCTGCAGAACTTTGCAGTACCTGAGATGGAAAACAACCACATTTTGAATTTCATTTGGCAATAAGATGGAGTTCCATCGCATTCTGGACTGCACGTTCAAAATTTTTTAAATAACACATTTAGAGGAACTCAATTGGCCACCACATTCTTGAGATTTGACACCATGCAATTTCAGTCTATGTGGGATTCTAAAGATATTGTCGCAGCGACGCGCACAAAAGGTTCAGTGCAGAAAGATAACTGCGGCTTGTGTACACAAAGAGTCGGCAAATAAAGATAGTGGAGATAAAGGACTTGCCGGCACAGATTAAGTTAAGCTTCTAGAAGGTTCGGGTTTCTTCTAGTGACAGAACATTCGATGTCTTGTTTATTCCAGAAATATCAAGTGATTGTTACAGAACAGTCTCGAATTATCAATAAGGTATTTACGGAAGAGACAACTCACCAACAGTCAGTCGTAAACAGATGTTGTAACGGGAGTGTTGTATACAGTGGAAGTTGAGTAAGCTCTTTGTTGTGGACATTGACCTTGTAGATTGTGATTGTGTATGTGATGTATTGCGACTACTGTAAGAATACAACAGTGTATTTCTACAGAAATAAAGAAAACTTGGAATTTCTGCAACTTGGACTTTTAATTCTACAAACCCAGAAAGTCACAATTGGTGTCAGGAGTGAGACATTACGAAGATGGAGGCTGCATTGACACAGATTCTAGCCGAGTTGAAAGAAATGAAGACGGCTAACAACAAACTCACCGCCGAACTGAAGGAAATAAAAACAGAGAATGACAACCTCGCTGCAAAGATGGAGGCGAATATTACAACTTGGCTGCGACGATGACAGCGAAGATGACTGAGTTAACAACAAAGACAGAAGCTGCAAACAACCTGGATGCAACGATGACTGCGATGAAGGTCGAATTAACCATTGAAATGAAGGCTGCGAACAAGGCCCTCGCCGAAATGTGTAGTGTTTAACGCCCGCTTTTACTACATACAGCACCGCAGGCGGTGACACTGATGATACATGAGATGAAGATGGAGCACCGGTGGAATGAGATGGCGGGGGAAACCGGAGGTCCCGGAGAAAACCCGCCCCAATGCCGTGTTGTCCATCACAATCTCACTTTGCGGTCGCCTGGGATCGAACCCGGGCCGCCTTGGTGAGAGCCAAGCGGTCTAACCACTAAGCCACGGCGTGGCCACCCTCGCCGAAAAATTTGAAGAACAGTTGGCCGGCGTGAGGGATGATGTAACCGGGCTGGGCAAGCGGATGGGCCAAGTGGACGAGCGTGTCGAAGACCTGGCGAACCGCTTAAATGACCTAGAGGGAAAGGCCGACAATAACACCAAATCTCTCGAAGACCTGGCGAGCCGCGTTAACGACCTGGAGGGAAAGGCCAACAGCAACACAAAGTCCCTGAACGCCATGATGGAGGATATTGTCGGCAGGAGGCTGAAGGACTTGAAGGCCGACGCGCCGGGACGCGACACATCTGCGCGCGTCAAACCTCCTAAATACGACGGTGCGACAACTTTCGAAGTCTTCCGCCACTTGTGGCCAAGCACAAGTGGTCCCCGGAGAAAGAGGCCGCACAGCTAACAGCCAGCCTCCAGGGACGGGCAGCAGAAGTCCTGAACGTGGTCCAGACAGCGGCGGCGCCCCAAGGACATCTGGAAGCCCTGGAGAACCACTTTGGAAACCACCGCTTAGCCGCAGCGTACCGCAGCCAGCTGAAGTCAAGGTCACAGCAGCCAGGGGAGATGCTTCAGGAGTTCGACCTGGCAATTGAGCAGCTGGCTAGCAAAGCCTTAGTCGACCTCCCACCAGAGTTCGTATCCTGGGAAGCCGCCTACACATTCGTTGACGGGGTACGAGACACGGAGTTTCGTCAGCGTCTAATGCTCGGCGAATACAAAACTATCTACGAGGCGTTAACCGCAGCATTGAGGATGTAGGCGGCCAAGGTGACGGCTACCCCGACTTCCAGAACAAAGAGTATCCGCTACACGGGAGACCTAAGACCAGTCGAGTGACGCCGGCGAAGACCTAGTGACCTGTGTTGGGGGTGTGGAGAGCCCAGACACCTGGAGAGAGACTACCCACACCAGGGAGAGCAGCCGGAAAACGAGTAAGGGCCGTCGTGGCGAGGGGCACGTCGGCGCCAGCACCATCCCCCCGAGTGGCACTGCGCGCCGTCCGCCGGTGTATGGATGACAACCTAATCGCGGATGGTTGGGTGAGAGGAAAGCCGTGCCGCGTGCTCGTAGACACTCGGGCGGCCGTAACCATCATCAGACCCGACATTGCCAGGGGTTTGCAGTCGAGAAAACCGAGCCGACCACACCACTTAGTGACGGCATCGGGTGACACCTTGCCTGTGGAGAAAGAGGCTCTGCTGAAGTTGACCTCGGGAAGGAACACCGTATGTCTGTGGGTGTTCGTCGCGAAGGTGGCTGAGGTGATACTGGGATTGGATGCCCTCAGCAGCCAGGAGGCGACGGTCGACGTCGGCAGGAAGGTCCTGCGGCTCAATGGAGAAAAGGTGATACTCCGGCAACCCGAAGAGCGCCTTGGAATCTGTAGGGTCATCTTGAAGGAAGACCTGGTGGTCCCCGCGAGAAGCGGGGTGGTGGTGACGGGGCGACTGGAAGGCCAGCGGACGAAGAACATCATGATGGACCAGAACACGCCTGTGCACGGACTATGTGTAAGCAGGACATTGCTGCCGTGTCGAGAGGAGGTGCCAGTGAGGCTGCTCAACCTGGCAGACACCGATCACGACGTCCAGGCCGGAACGGAGCTGAGGATGTGCAAGCCCGTGGTCAGCGTGACAGCAATCGACAAGACAAAGGAGGCGGTGCCGACGCAACACCTGGGGCTTACTGGAGAGGGCGGCCGACCACCTGACCGCAGAACAGCTGCAGGAAGTTCGACAACTGCTGAGACGATACCAAGGCGACAGTGCCAGAGGTTCTACTCCCATTAGTCCTGGACCCGTAGGACCAAGGATCCGGGCCTCCTTCAACCAGGGAGTTACCGAGCTGTCCCAAAAGGGCGCCCGGCGCCTCCGTGGGGCTTTCTATAGGGTGAGACCTAGAGACTAATAGGCCCCCCATCTGGTCCTGTTGACTCGAGACGGGATGGAAGTGGATACGCCACTTACGCGCGCCAACTCCAAAATGGGAAGGCTACCGATATGACCTCGGTGGGGCCAACTGGTGATCTAACACACCTACTAGCTATGCTGGCTAGTACGCGGGAATATTAATGGTTTCCCTCAACCCCGACCGGAAACGTACCCGATCTCCCACGGGTATCGGGAACCTCTGCCCCCTCGAGTCTAACCCAATCCGTGCAACTCCCAATCAGGGAGGGGCTCGAATGTTCGGCCCGAGATTCCTCTAGTAACGTCAGAGGTACGAATGCTAACGGTCTGCAGCGCCCGAAACACGGCAGCTGAAGGGGATGGATCCCCTCCCCTACGGAAACCAAGGCGACAGCGACTACGGCTCCACGGACCGAATGCTCCACCGAATCGACACCGGAGACGCCCGCCCTATTCGGCAACCACCAAGACGCGTTCCGCTGACAAAACAAGTGGCGGTACGCGACATGCTATACGACATGAAATCCAGGGGAGTAATCGAAGAGTCTGACAGCCCTTGGTGTTTCCCTGTAGTTCTGGTGACAAAGAAGAACGGCGAGCTACGCTTCTGCGTGGACTACAGGAAGCTGAACGCTGGCACCCGGAAGGACTGTTTTCTCTTACCCCGGATTGACGACACCCTGGACACGCTAACTGGTGCACAGTGGTTCTCGGCCCTGGACCTGAAGTCGGGTTACTGGCAGGTGGCTCTAGACCCGAGAGACAAGGAGAAGACTGCATCCTCGACAGGCCAAGGGCTTTGGCATTTCACAGCTATGCCCTTTGGCCTCTGCAACGCACCAGCCACATTTCAACGCCTTATGGAATCAGTAATAAGAGGATTGACATATGACGCATGCCTTGGACGAAATCATCCTCGGCAAGACGTTCGAAGACCATCTCGACAACCTGAACAAGGTGTTACAGAGACTGCAGGCAACCTACTTGAAGCTGAACGCGAAGTGCCAGCTCTTCCGCAAGGAAGTTAACTACTTGGGCCACATAGTCTCACCAAACAGAGTGGCCACAGACCCGGAGAAGACCCAGGCAGTGAGAGATTGGCCTCGTCCAAAGGATAAGCGACAGTTGCGCAATTTCCTGGAACTGTGCATTTATTACCGCCGCTTCATAAAGGGGTTCTCCTACATCGCCAAACCCCTCACCTGCATGACAGAGGAACTCGACCTTATGTGTGGACGGATGGCACCGAAGACGCTTTCCAGCAGCTGAAGAAGACACTGTGTAGTGCTCCTATTCTGGGATTTCCACAACAAGATGGCGCCTTCATCGTGGACACTGACGCCAGCGACCATTATATTGGAGTCGTCCTATCCCAAGTCCAGAACAGCCACGAGCGGGTGATAGCCTACTACAGCAAGATGCTGCCTAAGGCAGAGAAGAACTACTGCGTCACCCGGCGAGAGTTACTGGCGGTAGTAAAGACTTCCACAAGTACCTGTACGGTCAGCCATTTCACCTAAGGTCTGACCACTCCAACCTAACCCGGCTACTGAGCTTTATAAACCTGGAAGGCCAGACAGCATGCTGGGTACAGAGGCTGCAGGAGTACGACTTCACATCTGAACATCATAGAGGGGAGAGCCACGCCAATGCAGACGCCATGTTCCGAAGACCCTGCCCAGAAGAGTGCGGCCAGTGCACAAGAGTGGAAGAGGAGCGTGGCACAGCTGTTAAGAGTGGTCACGACAGTACCTGCAGATGGCTGGGATAGCGCAGGCCTGAGGAGGGAGCAGCTGGTGGATGCCAACTAGGGGCCACTCTTGAGGGAAGTGGAGGCAGGGACAAGACCAACCTGGGAGGACATCACACCAAGCAGCGCTATATACAAGGCCTATTAGGCCCAATGGGACTCACTGAAGACAGGAGAGGGTGTGCTGTTCCGGGTATGGGAATCGCCTGATGGGAAGATGCAGAGAGAACAGTTGGTACTTCCCCGAAGTAAGGTCCTGGAAGTCTTGGAGGAAGTGCATGCCGGTACTTCAGGAGGACACCTGGGAGCAAACCGAACAATCGACAAACTTTGACATCTGAGACATCTGGCGATGATCCAATGAGGCTAAGTAAAATCGGAAGAAAATATTTTACTTAGCTTCATTGGATTGTTGCCAGATGTTTCATCTCTGGAGAACCATCATCAGCTGGAACACCAAAGTTCCAGCCAGTCAACAATTTCTTGATAATGCCTTCAAGTGGAGCAGAAAAACTTTGAAAGAAAATTTGTAGTATGTGAAGTACAGAGTGTATCAGTCGACTCATAAATCTCTACATTGTTTTGACTCTTAATTAGATAACTCATTAGGAAATTTTTAACTGTTATCGCCTTGTACCTTCAGATTTACAGAAAAAAAATTCAGTGACATACAGAAAATTTTGCAAAGGCATACAACATGAAACAGAAATTGCACACATTATACATAAATAACCCTGATTTTCATTGTTCCAAGAATATTTATCTTTCTTGAGCAACAAACATGCCAGCAGAAGAGCTTTACACAAAGCTTCAGAGCCACATAACCAAACATCCTTCTATAAAATTCAAAGTTAAACGTGCACACAAAGTTTACTTTGTCCTTCGCCTTAAGTTTTTCAAAATGGGAGTTCTCCCTTTCTTAACTTGTTCAGAAAGAACATAATTGAACGGGTTTATCAAATATGCTTGATATAACATCACTTTCAGAATCACCATACTGTGAATATTCAGCACCAGCATTCACTGAGATGGAATCAAACAAGTTTGCACTTGAATATCATGATACATGCTGCATGCATTTCTCCATTATCTTACTGATTGTTACGGTATCATTATACCAGACTATATGGAGTGAACACTTAACACCTCACCTAGGCTGTTACAAGAACTAATACACAATAATCCACTCAAGCAGGCATCAGCTAATGTCTAGTAAATATTTCTTTGAACACAATTCACAGTTTTCTCTACTGGCTCAGGGTGAAGTCCTCTACGGTGTTATTTTAACTATAGATGAATGTTAGTTATTTCATTAAATGCAGTGCATTCATTGGGTCATTCCATGTAACTCAGGACGGGACATGACAAAAACAATAATAATTTTGTAAGAAGTTGTTTGTGTCATAGTTGATAAATATATATCTAGTTCAATGATATTCAGTGGGTTGATAAGACATGAGAGGTTCTGCTTTGAATGGGTAATCTAATTTATTTCTCAGTTGTTGAACTTTCTGTATGAAGCCTAACTGAAGGTAGATGTCTGGTGTTCTACCTACTTTTTTTTACTCTCTGGAAGTCTTGAGAGTTTTTCATATACCAAAAGAGCTTGCATTTTTCAATCTGTCACTATCCTATATGACAGATAAATACTCGAAGTTGATTTTTTTCAATATGTTCTTACCAGCTTAATTTTTTGTTCCAACAATGTTCCAACATATTGAGTATTTTCTGTTCTGATTGTGTATTATAACTTAAAGCGATATTGGGTTGTTTCCTTTTTTAGGGAAAAAAGTTTAAAATTACTTTCCACAGTGTTTACTTTCATGAGGCTTTTAGAACACTACTCTTTAAGCGTACTCACAGAATTGTGAACATTTGTCTTTAGAATTTCAAGTTTGTCTGATATCAATGATTTCCAAATTATGTCATCTGCATACAGTGCACTATTGATCCCTGTTTGTTTTCTGAGACATGTTCTGATATCCAGTGAAGCATATCTTTCATTCCCAATTATTAAATCCCTCTTTAATTTCTTGAAAGATTTTAATTACTTGTTCACTGGTTGTATGTTTTTTCCAGAAGCCAGGTGGCAGGTTGACAGAATATTGTAGTGTTCATGTTACCAGTTTAATTTGGCTGATATCATTCTTTCCTTAATTTTTGCAAGAACACTGGTTAATGATATAGGTCTTTAGTTATAACTACACATAAATATAATTTGTTAATTTACCTGGTTTGAGTATCAGGACAATAAGTTGTTTTCCAAGTGGAGGGAACAGAGGATTTCCAGAGATGACTAAAGAAGTTGGGTAGTTTTCTGAATTTTTTATGACTTCTGGATGCATTTTGGCTGGTCCTGGAGCTTTGCTATTAGGTGTTTTACAATTAAGATATGTAGAGAGGTCATACTTTACAAGGAATAAATACTATTGCAGTTGCTCCAGGTCAATTTTTTTTCTCACCAGTGTTTGAAAGCACATTTAAATAAGATCTGGAAATTAGAGAATCTTTAGGACATAAAAATAATATTAAATTGTTATGTGTTAGAATTTGACGAAAAGTTTTCTTCAATATAAGAGTCTAGTAGAACAAGTCATAGGTTATATACACTACCAGTCAAAGTTTTTGATCACCTATCACAAACAGGGATTTTGTTTTAAATACTCTATCATGTCCCCGTTCTGATGATAAAACAGCATAAACATGTAAACATTGTGCTTCTGTTGTGTATTTGACTGTTGTCTGGTAGAGGAGTGCTGATGAGTATCCACATCCTCACTGATGTGCCTTTTCCTATGATGTTTCCATATGAACAGGCCTCATTCCTTCAGCCGCCTGTGTAGCAGGCAGTTCACATTAGTTTTCTGTATGCATCTACCAGTGTGTTTAGCTGATAAGGTCCATACCATATTACCACATATGTGACAAAAGGAGATTGGAATTGAGAAACGTGCTGCAATTTTAGTTCTCCATCAAGAACGCTATTTTAGCAGGACACTAGCAAGAAAAGTTGGCGTAGCCCAATCGTATACAGAGTAAATGTCAGAGAACTCGTACAGCACCTGAAATTTGTGACGAAGTTAATAGTATGCAGACAGCTCCAATCTCTCTCAACCGTGCAATGTCACCTATATGAATAGGTTTAAAGGGGTGCAAAGTGGCCAAAACACCTTTACTATGCAAACAAAATAAGGTGAGAAGATTACAATGGGCACAGCAACATAAAAACTGGAGCTTGCAGCAATGCTCCAAGGTGTTATTCTTAAACAAGTCTAAGTTTCAAGTGTTTGGAAGCCATCATAGAAGGTTTGTTCGTTGACTTTGTGGAGAACGTATGAAGAGTGGATGTGTGATGCCATGGAAAACATGAAGTGTCAGTTATGGTGTGGGGATATTTCTCAGGTGATAAAGTTAATCTAAAGAGAATTAATGAAACAAAGGGAGGATATCACAGGATACTAATAAAAGATGTTCCATCTGGCAAGAGACTTACTGGTCTTGGGTTTATTCAGCAGCACGACAATGATCTGAAATATGCTCATAAATTATGCAGAGGGTATGTCAATAGAAAAGAGCAATGTGGGGAACTGGAAAACATAATTTGGCCAAATCTATCATCTGGTTTAAATCTCATTAAACTCTTATGGTGAACTTGACAGGGAAGTAAGAAAACTGAAGTAATTTAATGTTGAAGATCTGTGGAATACTTCAGAAAATGACAAGAGTTTCTGCAGTGGTTCTGATGCCAAAAGATTCTGGATGAAAGAGATGGGAAAAAATGTGAGGAAGAAAGGAAAAATGCTTAACATAAAAAAGATAGAGAACATTTATTAGAGTGGAAAAATAAGAGCCGCTTTTAAAAGAAGCATAATAAGTGCAAAAAGAACTACATTTGACATATATAAAAATGTTTAGATTACAGAAAAGATGCTTATAAGATATATATATGCACAACATAAAAGGAAAGTATATCCAAACAACCTATTATACCAGCTGAGTCAATTGCCCTATTTATTCTTATCTATGCAACCTGCAGCTTATATTCTAATGTGAAAACATTGACCCTTTCAACATAAAAGCCGTTATTGCAGCTGTGCTTTTCTATTCGGTATATATACCCCCAGCATTAATACTTACAGACTTGAATGAGGACCAAGAAGCTGCAAAAAGCTTAAATAAACATCTTTTCATGCATATAATAGCCAGGTGATAAACGAATGCTTTTCCAAAGAGCAACATAGAATACTTAAGAGCTGGTCAAGTGATAAAGGAATTCCTTTCTTGGAAGTGTTGAAAACAGTGTTGTTATGATAAATTAACTTTAAAGAGAGTCGATTAAAGACACTAGACAACACTTACTTTTAAATTTTTCCGGAACATGTTTCTGAGGCTTTGCCTCTATCATCGGCCGGCTCTCGACTGGTTCTCGGTGTAGCTGACGATATTTTGTCACAGGTCTCCTCTGGTGGCGGTTCAAGGAACTTGCTGAACAAATCTTTCTGGGGGATGTTGAAATTAAATACTTTGTTCCTATTTTTTGAAATGAAGATTTGTTCCCATGTGGATAGTTCTTGTTTTCCTGATGTATGTTTTGTTCCATCTAACAAAAAATCTGGTATATATCAAATTGAATGCAATGACTGTAGTCAAATTTATATTGGAAAAACAAAAAGAAATTTAGAAACAAGAGCAAAGGAACACTTTAGAAACATACAATATAAACAATTAGAAAAATCAGCAGTTGCCACACATTTTTGGGAAAAAAACCACAACATAAATCCAGAACCAAAACTACTAAAACATACATCAGGAAAACAAGAACTATCCACATGGGAACAAATCTTCATTTCAAAAAATAGGAACAAAGTATTCAATTTCGACATCCCCCAGAAAGATTTGTTCATCAAGTTCCTTGAACTGCCACCAGAGGAGACCTGTGACAAAATATCGTCAGCTACACCAACGAGAACCAGTCGAGAGCCGGCCGATGATAGAGGCAAAGCCTCAGAAACATGTTCCGGAAAAATTTAAAAGTAAGTGTTGTCTAGTGTCTTTAATCGACTCTCTTTAAAGTTAATTGATAAACGAATGCTTTTTCAAAGAGCAACATAGAATACGTGAGAGCTGGTCAAGTGGATTAGCTGCTGGAAGATGGTGATACAAAGGTTAGGTTTGAAATGTCACATTGTTTCTTTTTTCCTATTCTTTATTGTCGGTATTTTAGTTACTAATTTATTTATTGTTGGTAGTGGCTCTCTTGTGAGACAAAGACACAAGAAATACAATCTGATAACTAGGGATCTACAGGGATTAGGTTATCATATAAGTTGTGTCAAGCTCACCCTACCGGCAGGTAAGAGAGGCCCTTGCCCTTCAAAGGGAAACCACGGGTTATCTTTAATTAGGGATCATGTTTAACTTTGTGACCCTTATAATATGTACTATATCTGGTGTGGTAAACCATGTTACGCAGTTGGCATTAATTTTTTTAGGAACACATTAATGGCATCAAATCTATTAGTTTCTGTTTCATGCTTACATCTTGTGTTTCATTTTGCATCTGGAATTGCTCTGAACTTGGATGAATGGGTCAAGCACAATACCAGCCATAATAACACCTTTACTATGAACTATAAATTTATAACTAAATGGCAATTATTGTATTTTGTAAATACCTATAATGTTACAAAATGTAATTGATTATATCAAATTATAGGCCCCAAGAGGTAAAACAAAGTATAACATTTTTTAGCTGAACACGAAGGATTTGAACCCAACCTGAAGTCGCAGAGTGAAAATAACCTGTATAATAACATTTAGTCAATGCTACCTTGTGAGCAGAGGTTCCTATACGAATTTGTAACTTCAGACCTCACCTCACACAGTTTTTAGAGCTTCATACAGTGTTTTGGGCTCGTTTTGGTAGTTTTAATGCAGCTAAAAAAGCTGCATCCGCCATTACAATTACTGGACCAGTTAAAAGCTGCTGCAATTTGGGACTGAAGCAAAAACAAACTACCTAATACTTAGCATTTTTTGACATAGCTGTACAACAAACAGGTGCTGGCTGAAGATTTAAATCCAATTGATACCACTACACCTGACTGTAGATCTGCCATTTTGTGTTAAAATATTCTCAAATGATGCATATGACAGGTTGTTTCTTCATGGGAATGTTTAAAAGGTGTGTGCGAAGTATGCCAATGAATAAAAGTTTGCAAACTTGTATACTGCAACCCTCTGTGTCCGGGTATGTTTTTGGAATTGACATACATAGTGACTGCTTTCTTCCCATACAACATTTATGCACTGAGTTGTCTACCCTTCCTCCATAAACTGTTCTCAAATCAACCATTAGAAGGCATTCCAGAAAGCCATAAGTCACATATGTTGCTTAGCACATTGCAGAAATTAAAAAATAAATAGTGACAAGTGACTCACTTTGCACATAGAAATAACACTATTACTGATTTAAAAATAGCATCAATTTTTAATACCAACTTCTGAGTGTAAAATCCCAAAATAAAATAAAAATCAACAAAAGATAATGCAAGAGAGATCAAAATCAATAAGCAGATTAAAAATGACACTTAACATCCATTAATAACATTTTCTGTCAGTACTTTAGTACAGTATGCACAAGATAAGTTGAGCACTGGATTTACGGTATGGTGCGGGTCAAGAATAATCCCAAATTAAGTGCTCCAAAACTTGCTATTGCAGTTCAAACACACAGAGGAAAGTCTGTTTCAGCACAAACTATAAGAAACATAAATCCTTTCATGGAAGTGTTGAAAACAGTGTTGTTGTATAAATTAAGTTAATTGGGAGTCGATTAATAACTAAAAGTGAGTGTTGTTTTGTGTTATTAATCGACTCCCAATTAACTTAATATAAGAAACATGCTTTATGAAGCTCAGTATGGAGGCCATGCAGCCCGTAGAAAACCATACATCAGTAAAATCAACAGAAAGAAGTGAGTTGCTTTTGCAAAAGAACAAATACGGTGGATTTGAATTTTGGAAGAAGGTTGTATTTACTGACGAGAGTAAATTTGAGCTCTTAGTCAAAAGGGCAAGTAATAATTTGGAGAAAAAAGAATTGTGAGCTTGAGGAGAAAAATATAACAGCTTCCGTTAAACATGGAAGCGGTTCAGTAGATACTTGTCTGGGGCTTCATGAGTGCAAATGGTGTGGGGGATTTGGGTTTTTATTGATGGAACGTCCTAAAAACACACCTGTCCAGAAGTGTGAATAATATGGGTCTTTCTAAGGATTATATTTTCACACAAGATAAGGATCCAAAACACACAGCTCTAGATGCAAGGATATGGTTGTATAATACTGCATGATGGATGTCGACACCACCCCAATCCCCCAACATGAATTCAATAGAGAATTTGTGGAGTATACCGGACAAAAATATTAGGAATCATCAGATATCTAATATAAAGCCTGTACAGAATGCTTTACTAGAGGAATAGCGTAAAATTACAGTGGAAACAGCACAATCTTTGGTGAAATCCATGTCAAGGAGAATGCAAAAGATTATAAAGAGGAATGGAGGGTCTACTGAGTTCTAAGCATAACATCCTATATTATTTCCAGTATGCAGACGAATACTTTTTTTTTTTTGCATCCTACATTGCATATCTTTACTTTAGAATGTTTAACTATGTTATGTGAATAGATACTATGAGTTTCTTTATTGTATTCTCTCTTTCACTAATCAATAAGACAGTGTCCCTGCTGTACTTTATTCTGATGATTTTCCACTATCCATACATTCTTAAACTCATGCATTAGACGAAAACATGGAGTAACTGTATATTAAACCCATCTTGAAATACTGTAAAGTATTAATAACATGAGAGTCCTGTAAAACAGAATTAGAAAAAGCTCAGAACCAAGCATTAAACTTAACAGGTGCAGTTAAAACCACCCCAATCAAAACACTTCTCATTATTACATCTAATAAGCCAGTAAACCAACAACTTGAATTTTAATAACTTACAAAAAACTCACAAGACTTTCAAATTGTAATAAAGTAGACAAACACCAGAACTTTAAATATACACTAAAAGCCCAAAAAGGATTTGTACAAGAAGTAAAAAAGTTAAAAGAAAAACTACACATACCTATTGCAAAAAAAAATCTATTACATAACACTAATGCAATAGAAAACTTTGAAATAGAATATAATTTGGACCACTGTGAAATCCTCAAGAAATAAACAAGCCCAGATATTGTAAAACTGATTGCATTAGAGACATTACAAACCAAATGTCCTGAAGAATGGATATACCTAATATAACTCATAAGTGATGATGGAACTGAAGCAGGTGGCACATGTCATTTTATCTTCTTTTACAAAAATGTGGGGAAAAACACTACAAATTTTGATGGAGAAATGATGCAATACAACAAAACACAACAATACTTTGTCACATTACAGTGTGTGTGTGTGTGTGTGTGTGTGTGTGTGTGTGTGTGTGTGTGGTGTTTAACACCCACTTTTACTACATACGGCACCGCAGGCGGTGACACTGATGATACATGAAATGAAGCTGGAGCACCGGTGGAATGAGATGGCAGGGGAAACCAGAGATCCCGGAGAAAACCCGCCCCAGCGCCGTGTTGTCCACCACAAATCTCACTTTGCGGTCGCCTGGGATCGAACCCGGGCCGCCTTGGTGAGAGCCAAGCGGTCTAACCACTGAGCCACGGCGTGGCCATTGGAACTACTGACATATCTACTACAGGAATATGGAGTTATAATTCTAGGAACAGCAAGATCACATTGATAGCAGGGATTCCTTCAGCATAACTCATTGTTTATAAAACAATAAATTAAGGCACATATTCAACTAAGACCATGTAAAGAGATTCAGCTAGATAATGTTGCACATTTCCTTTCATGATAAAAACGAGTCCTGCAGGTACTGCCAAAACGGACTGACAATAGTGTTTTGCTGAAAGTGTATTTTTGAATGAAAGAATGAAAATGTTTTCCAGCTTCTCATGCCAACTGTCAACTTTTGAAAATCAAACCTGTATGTGTCTTGGCTATGTAACCTATAGGAAACATGTTAGCATATTTCAAAGATACATGGTTCTTGGCAGTGTATTTTATATGATACCAATCAAAATTATGAGTATAATTATTGAAAATTGTCTTTTTCTTCTCTCTTTCCGCAAAACAAAAGTATTTTCAAGCAAAATCTATTTTTTATGTTTATATTTTGCCACTTTAAGGGTTAGTTAAAATATACATGGTTAACAATATTGTAGTCAAAATATGGATTTACAGTGGTCTGTTAATTTGTCCTGAGCGCCAAAATATATCATAGTAAAAAGTACGACTTAAGCAATTATGCAGCCATATACATATGCGGATACATTTGCTACTGTTTATAGTGTATTTTGATTTGCATTTATCAAATAACTTCAATAAAATGACATAACTGACAATCCACCTACCCTTAAATGAGTCATCACTCAATTCACTAACGGTCTCTCATTTAAATGACATTTTCAAAAGCACGGTTCATAACCCACGACATACAGTATCTCATTACTTTTTAAATCTATTTAACTGAAATCTTACCAGCTCATTAGTAATTCAAATGTTTCATTCTTCAAAATTACGAAAAACTGCCTGACAACTAATTACCACTTAAGTTACTTGCACTTCAACATGGCCATCACAAAACATATACCTTTACAATGACGTATTCCACAGAATACAACCTGATCACAGGTTTTAATTGTTCTCAACTCCGTGGTAGGGACCGAAAGCTACTTAGGGCGCTTTTCCTGAAGTTTCAGGAGCGACCTGTTGGAACTAACGATTCCGTCAGTAATGTAATTATTCATTCATGAAGATACGCAAACTATCATGACATAAACTATGCTGATGAAGTCTCTATCTTTTTGTAATGTTTTTGAATGTGGAGAAAGCGAAGAGCTTCATAGGCCCTAACTCACATTACAAAGGTTTCATGTCATATAAACTGTATAATTTCACAAGATTTACATTTTTATGTATATTCCAGGTCTTTTGTATAAATTTCCTTCGAAGGGAAAGACTTAACAGGCTAATAACAGATCATTAAAGATAAAAAAATATTCAAATCGTGTCACAGTCGTCCAAAGTTAACAAAATGCGAAAACCACGAAAAACAGTTGTTCCGTGATATACATTTGAAAAAAAAAACTAACTGTTTCTAAGCTGCATTTTGCAAGAAATTAAAATTCGCGCATAATATCTTGACTTGTTATAAATAAACAGTTCCCTTTTCGTTAAGCTATAACTATATACACAAAGTTTATCGGGTGACCTTCACCATGTCACGTCAACTCGGTAGCCAAACACGAGTACTTTTTAGGGTCCCCTGCCTCCCATACTATATTGGGTATGAAAAAGCGCTTGATTTTTTTTTCAAAATTCTGTTTAACAGCTGTGAAGATTTTTTGTGGTAAATCCACGATAAGGGACCCCTAGCTTTACTTTATTTCCAAAGGAAGTCATGCAAACGTTTTCATGCCCTAAAAATCCGCCGGGTTTCAACCCATGTCGTCTAGAACCAGAGCCTAACTTTCCCTAATATAAGGTTTAACGTCCTTTATTCGGTCAGGTTTAGGGTTGCCAGATATCAGGGAGCCGTCCGGAGTGCTCGGATTTAGAATGAATTCTCCAGAAATACGGGCCAATGACATTAATCTATTGGCTTGAAAATGACCTTACTCTTTAATTATGTCGAATAATTATGTTTGACTGTTAGCTTCTTATAGTAACAAATTCTGTGTTTATATTCTTATTTGACAACTTTTCATTGCTGGTAATATTCGGCTCGAACAAGAAATAAACACCGGCAAATTACGACAAAATGACTACTTCCAACATCTATTTTTGTGTTTGCTTGTTCGTTCATTATCAGTTGTCAACTGATTTAGTTTATCGCCAATTGCTGGAGCGCACGGAATGTGCGACAATAGAGAGTCTTATTTACTAAAAATTGTAATAATAGTGAAGTGAAACGACGATGTTTAAGTTCATTCCGTGAAGAATAGTTACGGGACGAAAATTATATTGAGTGGTTACAAAACCTTGATAATGATGAGTGTATGTATAAGGGCAGAATATGCTGTATATCTTTTACTGTTAAATAGGCCGTGAATAAACATTTACAATAAAAGAAGACACAACGCGAATATTATCGCGCAAAAGAAACATCAACCTCTTCTTAAATTATTGACGAAACAATTTTCTGCATAAGACGATAAAACCACTGCAACGGAATCCCAGTTACATACAATATGTCGAGTTTTCTTCCCCCGGGCCCATTGCTTTCGGAGCTGGCCTCGATGTCATTCTGGCTAGTATCCGGAATTGCCTTGAGGCCATTCTGGCAACCCTAATCAATTTATATCTGATGATGAATAAAATGTGTGAACAGATTCTCAAATGAGCTTGGAGTCCATAAAGCTCTATCCGGGTAATACATCCTAATATATGAAACAAAGTCGGTATATTCATTTCAATGAATGTTCTAACCTCTCTTGTACTTCCGCAGTAACCTTCATAGCAACTTGTTTCCACAGTCTATGCCTCTGTATAAAATCTTCTGTTGATAGCTCCTCAAAATTATTTCTTCTCATAGGCCGTACTCTATTACGAATGCCATTTAAACGATCTGAAATAGAGCAAATTGACATCAAAAGCTGCGATCACACCCGCCATATTGACTATTTACAATTGTTATGCCCGATTTCAAAAACACATGTTAAGACTTTACACGGCTGATAGTCTATTTAGCAATAGTCATAACAAAAATTGCATTTCACCAATAAGTATTAAATCTCTTGTTCAACTATCAAGCCATATTTCTTTTGTTATGTCGTTAACAATTGTAAAATTGTCAATATGGCGGTTGCGAACGCTGCTTTTGATGTCAATTTCCCCTATTTAGAGCGTCTAAATGGCATTTGTAATAGAGAAGGGCCTATGAGGAGAAATGATTCTGAGGAGCTATCAGAAGAAAATTTTCTACGAAAGTATAGACTGTCGGAAAAAGTTGTTATGAAGGTTATTGAGGAAGTACAAAAGAGGTTAGAACATGCCGATCCTGCCTTTATTTCAAGTATTAATAACTTTGCGATTTTATAATTCACTGAATTCTGTGGATAATACATTTTCCATCTCCCGTCTAGAAACGTTCAGATCCCTCGTCACTGCTCTTCGTCTTCGCACCTCGTTTTAAATTTACGTAATACTGATGAAGTCGCATCGCACTTCTGATTGCGACAATTATATTTGTATTAAATTCATTTTCAATTTTTTCCCACGTCACATACTTCTGTTTCACAGTTACCGCATCCGTCATCCTATTCTCCACAATATCCTTATATTTAGTTACAAATTGAACTAATAATTCCTCCTCGATTGATGAGAAATTTGTCCCACAGTTTCTCTTCTAATTTTGTTCACCCACCATCTTTTCAACTGTGTATAAACGAAAATAAAATCAAAAGTGCACCGTACTACGTTCAGAAAATAATAAAATTCATCCACAGCCTTATATATCTGTAATATTTACAAGTTTCTGAGCATTAACACGTGTTTGTTAACATTTTCAGAAAACAAGTTGGTAAAATGCAAGAATTTTAACAACTACGTTAACACTCTAACAATTGTTGCGTTATATTAGTTAACGCCGTTTTTAAGATCTGGTGATGAAATCGGACATTAAGGACTTAACAACAGAAATATGGCTTGTTAGTTTAAAAAAACATTTAACACGAGTGTATCACTTGTTGGTGAAATGCAATTTTTTTATAACTATTGCTAACCTCGTGTTAAGTCTTAACATCTGTTTAGTGAAATCGGGAAATAGGATTTCAAAATGGCAACTAGGAGAAATCTCAGGAGGAAAGGACGTTTCTCTGCTGATGTCCAACTGAGCAACAGATTCAATGTTCTTGAAACGCAGAATGTTGATCAGGCCCCAAATTCCCAAGAGCAGATATTAGATGAAGCTATTAATTGTGTTTTGGAAAGGGAGTGTTAAACTGAAGAATACAATAACTTAGACATGATTTAAACTATGGATCTCAAAGTG